>SJYW01048579.1:0-32417 GCA_006410735.1 Raphicerus campestris
TATAGTGTTCGTCCTTCTCTGCATGGTTATCTCACTTAGCGAAATGCCTTCAGGAGATTATACACAGACACGTTCTCGCGTCTTCTTTGTCCGTTCGTCCGTAGATGGACGAGTTTGTATCCTGGCTACTGTAAACGCTGGTGCGATAGACACAGCAGTGCAGTATCCTTTCGATACTCTGTTGCCATTTTCTCGGGGTAAATACCCATAAGGAGGGCTGTTGGGCCACATGCTCTTAAAACTTTGCAAACAGCTTTGTGTTTTAATTCGAGCGTTATTAAATAGCCCTGAGGTTGGGCTCCCCCTCCTGCCCTGAGTGGCTTCGAAACACACTTGCCCTCCCTCAGACCTCTCCCCTTGGAGTTCTGGGGATATCAAAGGAGCGGAAGGGCCGCAGGCAGTCACGAAAGCCTGCTCTCCGTCCCGTGGCACACGGCCAGGCCTGCAGGCACCAGCGTCCCTCACAGCAGCCACTGGTGCGGGCTCCCTGCGGCTTCCTGAGCTGGTCCCCATCCCACAATCCGGTGTGCTCTCTTGCCAGAGCAAACCGTCTGAGACTAAATCTGACCGTGTCACTGGCTGTCTACAATCCTTCAGGGCATCCTTTTTTCGTACAATAAAGTGGGAGATCCTTACCTGGGAGGCCAGATTCTCTAGTCTGGTGCCTAACCCTGATCTCCAGACACTTCCTGAATTTTTCGTAGGGTCTCTTCCAACTGGTTCTAATGACCTTTTCTTTCCCTGAATAACTGCACACTCAGCTTTCAGCATCCAAACATATATCTATATCTGTATCTATATCTATCTAAACGCCAGGTGCTCCCCTGGAAGAGGAGAGAAGCTCATCAGAGTGAGAGTGAGACTGAGTAGGCAGAAGCCTCTGGGCGGGCAGAGCAGGGAGCTAGGCCATCCCCACCTGCCACCTCCTGCTGAGAAACGTAGGGTGCCTTAGTGAGCTGGGGCTGCCCCAACACCGTGGCATGGACTGGGAGACACAGACGACAAAGCTTCGTTTCCTCACTCTCCTGGAAGTCTGAGATCACGGCGGTGGCAGCTCCGTCTCCTCTGAGGCCTTGCCCCTTGGTGAAGGAGGGCGTTTGCTCCCTGCCTCTTCACATGGTCTGCCCTGGTGCCATCAGGGTCCGAATTTCACCTTCTCGTGAGGGCGCTGGGTGCACTGGGTTAGGGTCCATCCTCATGAACTCTTTTTAACTTAACTGCCTCTGTAAAGACTCTGTCTCCAAATAAGGTTACATTCTGAAGTACTGGGGTTAGGATTTCAACAGGAGTTTTGGAGGGAGGGACACAATTCAGACCGTAATGGAGCAGTGTCGGGGGGATAGGGTCCTTTCTCTGGTCTCAGTTTATCTCTTCATCTGTAAACATGGGGGTTGGGAGGATAGCAGGTAATCGGGTGTGTCTTTATAGCTCTAGATTTTTTTCTGAACTGAAAATCAGGCAACATGAAATAAGAGCTTGAACAATTAGATCCTTGTGTTTCCCTACAGTTATCTGTGTTGGTGTCAGAATCCTCCCTGTAATTTCTTGCATTCACTCGTCACTAAAGAGAATTATCTTGAAGAAAGGAATGAGCGTGGTAACCCACCTTCCCCTCTCATGTGAGAGATAGAGGAGAGAGTCAGCGATGATGGGAGGCGAAAAATGTCCAGATTTTTAAGTGCTCTGTAAGGCATGGGAGACAAGGGCTTTCCTGGTGACTCAGATGATACAGAGTCCGCCTGCAGTGCATGAGATCTGGGTTCAGTCCCTGGGGTCGGGAAGATCCCCTGGAGAACGGCATGGCAACCCACAGCAACCCGCTCTAGTATGCTTGCCTGGAGAACCCCACGGACACAGAGAGGCCTGGCGGGCTACAGTCCATGGGGTCGCAAAGAGTCAGACAGAACCGAGTGACCGACACACACCAGGCGCAGGAACTGGCGTGAAGTGAGCTCAGAGGGAAGGGGTGTGAGCAGAGGGGAGGGGGGCCGCACGCGACTGCAGGTCCAGGCCCTGAAAGGGCCAATTAAAGTCCTGCGGCCAAAGAAGAAAGCGGCCCCCCAGGAGGGGCGGTGCCTTCTCCCCTCTCCCCCCCAATCTTGCCTGTGCCCCCAGCACAAGCCCCTGTCAATGGGAGAGCGGTGCTTTCCTCTGGCTGCTGGGGGCTGCTCCTGCGGTGCCCAGGGTTGTGGATTCCCAGGGCACCGCTCTCGGGGGCTCTCTAGGTCATTCTCGCCAGGTGTTTAGGAATGGGAAGCGTGTGGTGAAGGATGGTGGCGCTCAGCACTTCGGGACAGGAAGTAGCTAACATTGCTTTAAAAGCTTGAAAGAGTCTAGTGTATTTACTTTTGAAACCAGCACATCCTGAAGACTGGAAGGCAGAGTAACCTGGTGATTTTGGAGACAGATAGACCTCTTCTTCCATTTTCAGGCCCAAGTCTAGAAACGTTCTTCTTTAGTGGCCCAGGGATTGAAACCTGTGCCCTGAACCCTGTGGACTCTGTCGTGAAGAGTCCTTACACGGCCATATTCCCATTAAGAGGCTGCTTATTCATCTTCATCTCCTCAAGCCCTTGTGTGGGCAGAGGGAAGAGTGCTCAGTCGTGGTTGAGGTGAGGGAACAGCTGAGTTGCCCCGGGCAGAGCCCTGGCCCTCTCCTCGCCTGCTGTGGCCGCTGCTGGGGCCTCTCTCCCCATAAGCGCCCTGGGCTCACTCCCACTCTGCCTTCGGCCCTCAGCCTCCAGTGGAAAGTCTTGCTGCCCTTCTGGGTGTGGATGAGCCCCTCTGACTTCACGTCTTTTCCTGGCGTCACCACACCTGGCCCTGGAGGTTGAGCACAGAACAGAGCTCACGTTCAGAGTCTTGTACATGCCTATTGTAACAGCGCTTTCCCACGGACGGCGGCTTCCACGGATGCTCGTGTCTGGAGCAAGGGGCATCTTGGTGGTGGCGGTGACTTCTCTCCCCTCCTCTCAGTTTTATTGAGATATGATTGACACCCAGTCTTACATGAGTTTAAGGAATATAACAGAATGACATATATAGCAAAATGATTGCCACAATAATTTAGTTAATATCCATCACCTCATAGACTTACAAAAATATACACATATCTATATATATTCCCTTGTAATGAGAACTATTGGGATCTATTCTCTCAGCAGCTTTCAAATACACCATTATTGCTGTTTAGTCACCAAGTCGTGTCCGACTCTTTTGAGCCCCGTGGACTGCAGCCTGCCAGATGCCTCTGTCCATGGGGTTTCCCAGGCAAGAATGTCAGAGTGGGTCGCTGTTTCCTCCTCCAGGGGGTCTTCCCAGCCCACGAGTCAAGCCTGCATCTCTTGCACTGCAGGCAGGTTCCTCACCACCGAGCCGCCAGGGAAGCCCCAGACGCACCATGCAACGGTGCAGCCATCCTGCTTTAAGTTGTGTCTCCAGCATTTGTTGATCTTATAACTGAACGCTTGTGCCTTTTGACCATCTTCATCTGATTCTCCCACACTGCACCCCCCACCTCTGGTGACCACCAGTCGGATCTCTTTTCTATGCGTTTAATTTTTTTTTTAATTCCACATGCAAGTGAGATCCTGTGGTGTTTGTGTCTGTGTCTGGCTTATTTCACTTCACACAGTGTCCTCAAGGCCCGTCTGTGCTGCTGCAAATGGCAGGATTTCCTTTCTCTTTGTGGCTTTATCCGTCCATCTGCCAGTGGATGTTCTCACTGTTTCCACGCCTTGGCTGTTGTAAACAGTGCTGCAGGGAACGTATGCTTGCAGATATCTCTTTGACACAGTGATTTTATTTCCATCAGATATATATATATATATACCCAGAATGGAATTGTTGGGTCATATGGTGATCCAACCAGTCCATTATAGAGGAGATCAGCCCTGGGATGTCTTTGGAAGGAATGATGCTGAAACTGAAACTCCAGTACTTTGGCCACCTCATGCGAAGAGCTGACTCAGTGGAGAAGACCCTGATGCTGGGAGGGACTGGGGGCAGGAGGAGAAGGGGACGACAGAGGATGAGATGGTTGGATGGCATCACTGACTCGATGGACGTGAGTCTGAGTGAACTCCGGGAGTTGGTGATGGACAGGGAGGCCTGGCGTGCTGCGATTCCTGGGGTTGCAGAGAGTCGGACACGACTGAGCGACTGAACTGAACTGAACTGAGCTGATGGTGGTTCTATTTTTAATCTTTTGAGGCACCTCCATGCTGCTTCCATAGGGGCTGCACCAATTCACATCCCACCCACAGGGCACAAGGGCTCCCTTTTCTCCATATCCTCACTAGTATTTATTTCTTATCTTTTTGACAAAAACCCTTCTAACAGATGTGAGGTGATACCTTATGATGGTTTAGACTTGTTTTTTCTTGAAAATCAGTGATGTCAAGCACCTTTTCATGTACCTGTAGGCCATTTGAATATCTTCTTTGGAAAATATCTTCTCATAAAGATTAACTCGAAATGAATTAAAAACTTAAATGTCAGGCCTGAACCATAAAACTCCCAGAAAAACCATAGGGCAAAGCTCCTTGATAAGGGTCTTAGCAATGACGTTTTGATATGACACCTAAAGCACGAGGAAATAGATATATAAGCAGGAGGAGCTGCGCGGAGCTGCGAGGCCTCTGCACAGCCAAGGGGACGATCAACGAGATGGACAGGCAACTCCAGAAAGGGAGAAATACCTGCAAATCACAGATCTGATAAGGGGTGACTATCCAAAATATATAGAACTGACACAACTCAATACCAAAAAATATATATATGTATCACAGCAGCGGCAAAGGACGCCTTGATCTGATTTTAATGAAGGTGTCCACGGGCGGCCCACAGGGCCGAATGCGCCTCGGGGACGGTGACGGCTGAGCACTCATCTGCTTTTTCTCTGGACACTGAGCTCACCAGCCATCAACCGTCAGAACAGCTCAAAGTGGGGTTCCCAGCTTGAACACAGGGCCTGTCATCCACACATAAGTCAGAGGAATTAGTGGACCTCTGGGCAGAGAAAGGAGAGTTTACGGAGGGAATACAGAGAACAGAGATGAGCGAGGGCCCGCTGAGCAGGGCTGGGGGCAGAGACGGAGGGGCTGGCAGGGCCCTTGAGAGCGCGGGCGTGGGAGCCAGCTGTGTGCCGGCCCTAGTCCAGCAGGGCCTTCAACCTGTGGGCGCTACAGGTTCCGCAGACCTAAAGGAAGGACGAGGACGGCACCTACGCAAGTGGGCACAGAGAGATCCACTGAGTTAGCTTTTCCAAACCTCTTAGAAAGGCCCCAGGCACGTATATGGCAGGACGCAATGCTAAGTGTAGATAAATAAACTGATACGGAAATGAACATCAACCTTGACAAAACGAAGCTAAGTGTGAGTGAAAAAGCGCGGCTGCAACTTGCCCAGAAGGGCCGCTGAGGAGGCCCCAGCAGTGCGCCGAGCTCTCTGGGGCCGTCGCAGGCTCCACAGTAGGACCTCAAGTTTCCATTCAAGCGTGTCACCCTGTTCCCTTGGCTTATGGTGCAGCTTAACTGGACTCTCCCCAGGTGAGGAAAGCTCAGAGCTGGTGACTGGCTGGGGGTGCTGCTGTGCCAGCCTTGCGGCTCTGGGTCAGCTCTGGCAATGGATGCCCACAGGGCGAGCTGTGATGGAAAGGGCTGGGGGGAGTGCCCGGCCGGGGCTGGCCGCTCCAGTGGAATGAGCACGGCTGCTGCCTGCTCTCTCCCTTTCTATGGCTTTCTTCCCGACGCCTGGTGTTAACCGCGTGACTTCTAGGTCCCCACACGAAAAATCCTGTAGCAGCTCACCCCTGAACCAGGAAAAGGTAAGTGTCACATCCACGCAGGCTCCAGTGCTCGCATGTGAGTTGGGGGGTGGAGTAGAAAGAGTCAGATAAACGGCAGAGACAGGCCAGGAAAACTATGAGATCCCAGAACCCACAGCTGTGGCTGAGGAATCCTCCTCCCACACGCTAAGGATCTGGGACCCCTCCAGGACCTGCCAGGGGGCAGCACAGATGCCAGGGCAGCCCCCAGGCTCTCTCCTGGGCATGTGTCTCAGTGGCCACCATAGAGTCTGCCCTCTCCTGTGAAGGAAATTTCAATCCAAGAAATGTTTCCATCCAGTCTCAGAAACTCCATCAGTCCTCATGCTAAATACCTTCTGTGGAGAATGAGCTCTGCTTCTCATGACCAAGAAGACTTATTCTTTGCAAACACATCTGTTTCTTCTGAAAGGAACATGAGGGAGAGAGGCGTCCTCTCTGTGTGCCACGGTGAGGTCCGGGCTTAGAGCATGCCAAGGGCTCAGGCTCTGAGAAGGAAGAGGGCAGCTCCCAGCTGGACCTGGTGCATGCCTAGGCTTTTAGAGGGTTCTCTGGCTGCTGGACGGAGGTTCAGACGAGCTTAATAAGCACCCCCACCATCAAAGGCCCCTTCCTCTCCACCTTCTAAGGTAACCTGGTTTTGCAATAGCTGAGATCTTTCACTGACTTCCGTCGAGGGGAAATGATAGGAAAACTGCTGCACAAATATTCAACAGCTCGTCCAAGTGAGAAACGAACCCTGGGCCTGGTTCAGCCAGCCTGCACCCCTGTTCCCTCCTGTTCTGAACTTCACATAGCTGTGTGTGAGCCTGGGAGCTGAGAGGTTGTGTTAAACAGACCTAACAGGACCAGAAATTTCCCACTTTTTTACAGGGAAGGCAAGAGGCAAGAATCTTTGTATGGCAAAAATAGGTGCAACATGAAGGTTTGGAGGTAGCTAGATCCTGAGTACATCAGTGGGGGAGTAGTCCCTGGCCCTAGATCTCTCGGTAGGGGGACAGCAGCCACCCGCCCCGGGACCCCGTCCTCTTGCTGAGGAAGGCTGGGGACATGGCCCTGCTCTTCCTCTGAGCTCAGTATTAACGGTGCTGGAGAGCAGTCTGCCCCTGTATAGCGTCAAGAGGACTCAGTGGGGCCGTGTGCTCGGCTCGGGGCCTGGTTTACACCTTCTCCAGAGAAAGTGTTGTCCAGTGTCACTAACCCACCTCCCACCTACCTCACCCCAGGGATGTGCCAACAGCCTTCGGTGAGTGTCATGGGTCTCCTCCTGAATGTGTGTGCAGGGACCTCGGCCAGCTCCTGTGGCGCCAAAGATCCGGGCGAACCGAGGGACGGACGGCATCCTTTGCTCTCTCCTCTCGCTCCTCCCACGAGCAGGGCAGCAGCGGACAGGAAGGGCAGCGGGGAGCCTCAGCAGGCTGGGAGGCGAAGGCGGACATTCTGTGTTCATGCTTGGGCAAGAAATCCTTCCATGCGCCCAAGAAGCACTGAGGACGCTCTCCAGCCGCTGAATGGGAACGGGATTCAAACCCAGGGCAGCCCAAGGGATCTACCTGCCTCTGCCCAGTGAGTCTGCTGGGCGCCCCACTGAACGAGGTCCAAACCGTACAAAGATCCCTTTATAGAGGCTACAGCCAAGTCTCTCACACAGATATAAAAAGAACGCTTGTCAGACTGTGTTTTCATTCGGTACGTGACAAGTGTTACTCTCTGTGATCTCACGGTTTGTAGCCCTCTGTCCATACGGATTCTCCAGGCAAGAACACCGGGGTGGGTTGTCATGCCCTCCTCCAGGGGATCTTCCTGACCCAGGGACTGAACCGGGGTCTCCTGCACTGCGGCAGATTCCTTACCATCTGCACCGCCAGGGAAGCCTCTATAATTACAGTACTGTTTGAATGATAATGACGCAATGAGTGTGTGTGAGATGTTTCTTTCAACTGGTTCAAAGGTGAACTTCAAGTACTATTCATTCATAAGCAGAAAAGAGACATTAAAATTAACTCATATAAAAAATGAGCATATTGATAGGGCAATAATTGCATTCCACTGAACACAGTTAATCTGTATTTCTATACACAAGAGTCATTTGCATTATTAGCAGTTTCTCACAATTCTAAAATAGCTCAAAGGTAGCGGTAAACCAGAAGGTCACTGGACAGGGCAATGAATAATCCTTTCTAGTTTCCATTTCACACTTTTCTCTGATATTTCAGCATGCCTCAGCAACTTCTCCTTTGGCAAGAGAACTTCTGACCATTACTCATGAACACTATTACATTGGACTCCATGGAGGGTTTCTCCTCAATCTCTGTTTCTCACATGGTTTTTAGTGGAAGAACTCTCCTTTCTTTTTGAACCCTTGTCTCTTTAATTCTCTTCACTTCTTACGACGAAAAGAAAGCAGACAAAATATTTTTAGTAGTTACAATATGGAGATTATGGAACAGTGTCCATGTGTGAGGGAAAAAAATAAAGTGTGAAGATGAGACAATGTGATTCTTCACATTCCTGTGATCACTTGTTTATTTCTTTGAATGAAAAAATAGCAGCTGCCATTTATCAATTCCCGTCCACGTGCCAGCCTCTCTGCTAGGAATTCCTGCATGCATTAAGGCTAACCGTTATATGATGCCAAAAGGAAAACATTATTATTCACATCTTGCAAATGGAAAAGAAACATGGCTTAAAGAAGCTGATCGTTCTGGCCAAAGTAATAATTAATAAGTGGTGGATCCCGAGTTAGTGTGACTCCAAAGCACATCCTCTTCTCCTCACACCCTTCAGTGAGGGCTCGCAGGATGTCCTCCTGCATCCCATCTGGCAGGGGGAGGAGGAATTGCCATTCCTACAGGGATCTAGAGGCCGTTGCACATGTTTATTAGCCCCAGGAATCTGCATTCCACGCAGAACCAGATCTCTTAGCTGATTACTCACAGGCGAGAGGATTTGGCAATACCATCAGTCAGACAGGGACTGTAGAGAACACACCAAGTCCATATTTANGTGATTAACTTGGTTAGATGTGTGTGTGCTTGCGTGTCTGCAGGTGGATGTGGAGCTGGGTCAGTCAGTGCTGATGCCACACCCAGTCTCTCTGTACTGCATGCCCCTCCAGAATTCCACCGTCTGACAGGGCAGCCACCTGTCACATGCAACTACAAATACATAAATCTGAGGGAGTCAAAACACAGAAGTGAAAATCTCATCACACTAGTCAAATTCCAAATGTTCCATAGCCACGTGGGTGGCTCAGTGCTAGAGTCCTGCCTGCCCACGCAGGAGCTGCAGGAAGCACAGGTTCAATCCCTGGGTCGGGAAGATCCCCTGGAGGAGGGCATGGCAACCCACTCCAGCATTCTTGCCTGGAGAATCCCACGGACAGAGGGACCTGGCAGGCTACAGTCCATGGGGTCACAAAGAGTCGGACAGGACTTCACAGCTGAGCACCACTAGCCACATGTGGCTGGTGGCTTCCGTACTGGGCACTGCAGGCTTAGAACATTTCATCACGGCAGTTCCTTTGAACAGCAAGCACTGTTCCAGAAACTTCTAAATAAAGAGAAGGCAGGTCTCCTTGCCTTGAACAGTTTTCTCTGAGGCCTGAGAAAGAAAAGTTTTATGCATCTTGGCCCTTGAGTCCCACTCTTTCTGCTCATGCCTTTATTACCAGCTTTCACTACTATCTGAGGGCCTAGTCTGTGATGCTCATGGAGGCCGACGAGCCACACATTGTTCACTCAGGGGCTTGCCACAGTCACAGATGCTTCACTCCCCCTTCCAGAGCTGCTGGCTGGGGGAGCCGGAGGGCGACCCATGAATCAGCCCGTTTTAAAGGAGCCGTGGGGTATAAAGAGGTCGGCTGTGAGCCCAGCTCCTGAGTCAACATTAGGCAACTCTATCCCAGGAAGAGAAAATTCAGAACAGAGACACCACCTACGCATCTAGGCAGGGAAACTCAAGTCCAAACGCGAAGCTATCATCTCCACTAGAAAAAACATTCTTAAGTTTTGCTGTTTCTATGGAGAATGCTTTATGCATCCCACCCCTGGCCTCAATCCTCAAGCCCCTACAATGTTCGTAACTTGGCCCTGCGGCTCAAGAACACTCGGCTTCCCTGTCAGTGGGTCCTCTCCCCCAGGCCTGGGCTCCCTTCTGTGGCTCAGGCCTGTGTGCGTTCCCCACCCCGACCCCATCACGGTGACAGAGCGGTCTGAGCAGCTGCCGGCCTTCAGGCTGGATCCAGGAAGTGTCTTTGGCTGCATGCTCTGCAGGCCCTGGCCTTCCTCCCGGTCTTCTCCAGAGCACTGGCATCAGGCCAGGCTTTCTTCCTTCCTTTTCCCAAAGGAACATCTTGAATGTGGGCACCAGCTCCTTGTCCACTATCTCAAAACTTGCCCTTGGACTTTGACTCCTCACCCCTCCTCAGTGCCCATTTAACATCCATCCTAGCTTATTTCCACACACTGAGATTGCAGTGGAAGGCAGGCTCTGGTCTAAGCTATTTCCTTATGTTCATTCAGTCCTCACCAGGCAAGTGCTGACACCATCCCCATTTTGCAGATGAGAAAACTGAGGCAGAGAGAAGTCAAGCAATTACCCCAAATTACACAGCTAATTGATATTTGAAACAGGTTTCAGACCCAGTGAATTGAACTCTGGCTCAAATTATGTTAACCAGATGTGTTATGGCCTTTTCATGGTTACCAATTGCCTTGACTTTTATATAAAATTATGTTAAGATATATACTTTTTCTTTATCCCACTGACAACATCATTGCCTGTGAGTCAGAATTACAAGAGAAAAATAAATGAGACCAAGAATTTTATCGCCCTCCAATTGCATGTCCTTTTAATTCTTTCCAACTCAGGGCAGAGGCCCCCAGGGCAGTCCTGGGCAGGAGTGGTGTGACATTGGAGAGGATTCAGCGCAGGATTCCAAGTTAGCACCCTGATTGCTCCCTGGGTGTGCCTCCTTGGTCCAGAAACAAACAGAAGTAGGTTCTAGTTGGAAGGTTCTCACCTCCCACTTGAGAACTCTCCCCTGGACTCTCCCACGTGCCCCAGGCCAGCGGGGACCAGGCTGAGATGCAGGTGAGGTCCGGGACAGTGGACACGCGCGCTTCTCTGAGACGGAGTAGGATGACCTGCTCACCCTGCTGCCCCACAGCTTGCTCACCCTCCATATCCTGTGGGACACAGAGCGAAGCTCAAGAGGAAGAGACCGCCCACTCGGAAGCACCCGACAACGCTTGGACATACGAAGGAAGAGGCTTCCATAGCCAGAGCTGCCCAGTTCAGAGGCAGGCTGGAGGGAGCAGAGACGCCTCCAAGGCTGGGGCCAGAAGAGGGCCCATTGCCATGCAGATCCTGCAGGAGAGGAAAGAGGCCAGTGGGGCTGGGATTTGGGCCTCTCGTGTCTACCAGGGTATCTGTGTGGGGGGAAGAGAGTTCTAAGACGATGCTGTGACTCCAGCTGAAAGAGGCAGATTGGCCTCAGAAAATCAAATGCAGAAAGTGGGGTGTGGTGGGGTGACTCAGAGCAAGGGCTCAGGTCTCCTGCAGTGGGCCCCTGCTGGCTAGGAGTCCCCTCTCTGGGTGCTGGAAGCTGAGCCCTGCTCCATTGCAGTGATGTAAGAAGGGACACTCGGGGTCTCTCTCTCCTCTCAGCTTCCACTGCTCAGCCCCTTGAGCTTGTGACTTAGATTCAAAGCCCCTACCTTCTCACCTGAGCGGCAGGGATGCAGCATCCACACACACCTCGTCTCAGCAGCCTATTCAGTCCTGCAATCGGATGAGACCGTGGCCAGGGGAGTGCCCAGGGACCTGGTGGCAGAGCCCAGAATATGTGCGTCGCTCTGCCTACCTACAGAGACAGGAGGAAAAACACTGGGGGCAGGGACCAGAGGGTTTCAGAGCCCTCTCTTCACCTAAACACTGGAGCCCGGGCGAGTTTCCTTCAGACGAGTCAAGTAATTGAGTTCAGGATAGATTAAATCCAGACGCATCCCGTGTTTAGTGCCAATTACTCACTGCCAGCAGGGGCGGGTGAGGGGTCTGCACTGTATCACGCCGAGCCTTCTGGCGACTGGCTGTTCCTTGAGCTCAAGGTGAACTGACCTGAAATAATAATAGTTGTGGCCCTGCCTTTGTTTCACCTGGAGCTGGCACTTTGCTCCCATCTGCCGTGGCCCAGGCAGACAGCCTCTTCTCTCCTTGTTTACCACGGAGCATGGGGCATTCAGGACTGACCTTCTGCCCTACCTCTGTCCAGACTGAGATTCCCATGATGGGAGAGAGGAACGGGACTGAAGCCCATGCTGCCCTTCTCATTCATCAGAGCGTGAGATGCAGGCTGGAGTCTGCCCCTGCGGACCCTTGGGGCTCTCCATCATGACCAAGAGTGCTGCAGCTCCTGAGGGCAGCCGGGCAGTCAGGAGAAAGGATGCTGTGATTTGTCATCTAAGTTCACAGCCTGAGAGAAAAACAACCAGAATTAAGAGCCTGGCTTTCCACTGTGAAATGGCTGAAATCACGCTTGGCTTTAAGCCAGGGGCTGGGCAGCCCCAGATGCGCCCTCTTCAGAGGAGCTGTGCTTTCACACAGCCCCAGCTCCTCCTAGGCTGGAAGGCGCAAGGAGGGAACAGGCCAGCGAGAGGAAACAGGAGTCCAGAGGAAGCGCACTTAGGGCAGCGAGCCTGATGCCCGGAGGGAAGCAAAGTGCTGGTTCAAGCACGGAGGGTGCCGGGGAGAAGCCTGGATACAGCAGGACCTGGGCAAGCGGGACCCGCAGTTTGGCCATGTGGCTTTTCGCCCCTCTGCAGAAAGAGGGGAGGCAGCTGGTGGTGAGCACAGCGTGATTGCCAGCCTCTGGCTGGAGTGACAAAGGCCAGATGAGAGCTCTGTCTTTCAGAATAGAAAGCAGTTTTGCTAGGATTTTTTCTTTTTCTTGTTTTTCAACACAACATTTTCCCACTGTTTTCAATTGCTCTCTTAGTGAATAAAGGCTGTTTATTAGTTATTTATAGCTCTATAACAAGTTGCCTCAAAATAGAGCATCTTCAAAGAGAAAAACGTAGAACACAGGTTTTGAGGGTCAGGAATCTGGAGGCGGCTCATCTGGGTGGTCTGGGCTCAGGGTCTGCTGAGAGGTTGGAGTTAGGATGCTGGTCAGGACTGCAGTCATCTGAAAGCTGGACTGGGGCTGGTGGACCTACTTCCAAGGTTGACCCCACCCCACCCCTCATGGCTACAGAATGCTGACTGCTAAGAGGAGGCTACCTGGTGACTTCTCCAGAAGGTTGCCTGAGTGTCTGTATTGTGTGGCAGCTAGCTTTCTCCAAAGTGGGAGGTCCCAGAGAGAGAGGAGAAGAGACAAGCGGGAAAAGAGACAAGGCTTTTTATGACTCAGAGTGTCAGGCAGAATTCTGTGATGGCCCCTAGATTCTGCCCCTGGTGCATGTGTGAAATACCCATCTTTCGAGTGGAAGCAGGACTTAAACTATGATGAGGTCTCACTCCCATGATGTTACATTATATGGCAGCAGGGCTATTGTGATTAAGATTCCTAACTTGACTCCAGGTTAAGACAGATTGTCCTGGTTGGGTTGATCCAATGATACAGTCCCTTGAAACGGAGCGGATGTGCAGCCAGGCATTGAAAGGAGTGAGCTGCTGCAATGAGGAGGGATCCCACGTGTCAAGCCCCCAGGGCAGCCTCCAGGAACTGGAGTGGCCCCAGCCAACAGTCAGCAAGATTACAAGGGCCTCCGTCCCTCCACCTGCAAAGAACCGAATTCTGCCCGCTGTATGTGCTCGGAAGAAGCCCCCGAGCCTCAGATGAGGTCTCAGTCCCAGCCACATCTGATTTCAGTCTCGTGAGACCCTGAGCAGAAGACTCCATCACCCTGTACCTGGACTTCTGATCTCTAGAACCATGAGATAATATTGTTCATTAAATTCATGGTCATGTGTTATGTGACAATAAAAAACGAACAGACTCATTCTCGGAAATTGCATCCCATTACTTCTGCCTTCTTTCTGCTCGCCAGGAGCCAGTTACTGAATCCACAGACTCAAGGGAGGGGTCCGCTGTTGGAAGGGAGTGCCCAAGAATTTGTGGGCATATTTCAGACCACTGCAGACTCACAGAGAGGGCAAGTGGGGCCGTGCTGACACACCCAACACAGAGACGAGCACCGGCCAAAGCTTTCAACATCCTGAGTGAATTCATGCGGGATGACTTTACTGGCTTAGGTAAGGCAAGTGAGAGTTTCCTTTTAAGAAGTGACAATCCTGGCTGTGATGTGGGAGGCTGGCGCTTGCTTTTTTCCCTTTTGATATTCCCTGGTGAGCAATCTATGGAGTAACTGTATAGAACTGGGATGATGATGGCGAATTCCTGTCTTTAATTTGAAAGTTACAATGTGTTAATCAGCCCCAGTCTGAACCATGCTGATTTGGGGGAGTGTTAACCCAGCTTTCCCAGATGGGGCAGGGTTAGGACCAAGGTGGAGTTCAGATGGCAGCCCACAGGAAAGACCTTTAGGGACTCTCAGCAAGACAAAGCTAACTGTCCCAATACTACATTCCATTTCCCTGCTGTAAAATGACTCCTGGCTTTGGGTGACATGGTCTTCAACACTTGCCACCATGTCAGCTCTTAGAGCTATNTCTCCAAAGTGGGAGGTCCCAGAGAGAGAGGAGAAGAGACAAGCGGGAAAAGAGACAAGGCTTTTTATGACTCAGAGTGTCAGGCAGAATTCTGTGATGGCCCCTAGATTCTGCCCCTGGTGCATGTGTGAAATACCCATCTTTCGAGTGTAAGCAGGTCTTAAACTATGATGAGGTCTCACTCCCATGATGTTACATTATATGGCAGCAGGGCTATTGTGATTAAGATTCCTAACTTGACTCCAGGTTAAGACAGATTGTCCTGGTTGGGTTGATCCAATGATACAGTCCCTTGAAACGGAGCGGATGTGCAGCCAGGCATTGAAAGGAGTGAGCTGCTGCAATGAGGAGGGATCCCACGTGTCAAGCCCCCAGGGCAGCCTCCAGGAACTGGAGTGGCCCCAGCCAACAGTCAGCAAGATTACAAGGGCCTCCGTCCCTCCACCTGCAAAGAACCAAATTCTGCCCGCTGTATGTGCTCGGAAGAAGCCCCCGAGCCTCAGATGAGGTCTCAGTCCCAGCCACATCTGATTTCAGTCTCGTGAGACCCTGAGCAGAAGACTCCATCACCCTGTACCTGGACTTCTGATCTCTAGAACCATGAGATAATATTGTTCATTAAATTCATGGTCATGTGTTATGTGACAATAAAAAACGAACAGACTCATTCTCGGAAATTGCATCCCATTACTTCTGCCTTCTTTCTGCTCGCCAGGAGCCAGTTACTGAATCCACAGACTCAAGGGAGGGGTCCGCTGTTGGAAGGGAGTGCCCAAGAATTTGTGGGCATATTTCAGACCACTGCAGACTCACAGAGAGGGCAAGTGGGGCCGTGCTGACACACCCAACGCAGAGACGAGCACCGGCCAAAGCTTTCAACATCCTGAGTGAATTCATGCGGGATGACTTTACTGGCTTAGGTAAGGCAAGTGAGAGTTTCCTTTTAAGAAGTGACAATCCTGGCTGTGATGTGGGAGGCTGGCGCTTGCTTTTTTCCCTTTTGATATTCCCTGGTGAGCAATCTATGGAGTAACTGTATAGAACTGGGATGATGATGGCGAATTCCTGTCTTTAATTTGAAAGTTACAATGTGTTAATCAGCCCCAGTCTGAACCATGCTGATTTGGGGGAGTGTTAACCCAGCTTTCCCAGATGGGGCAGGGTTAGGACCAAGGTGGAGTTCAGATGGCAGCCCACAGGAAAGACCTTTAGGGACTCTCAGCAAGACAAAGCTAACTGTCCCAATACTACATTCCATTTCCCTGCTGTAAAATGACTCCTGGCTTTGGGTGACATGGTCTTCAACACTTGCCACCATGTCAGCTCTTAGAGCTATTGGAAGTTTTCTGAAATTGCTTGGACCATTGGAGATCACCCAGTAGAAGCATATATATGCAGTCTGGGATTTTTTTAATTATAAATTTTAATTTTTGATAACAAAATTTCTTATTGTATGGTTATATAGATTTTTTAAAAACCACTTTGCCTTGTAGCTTCTCCCTCTTAATCACTTGTTTTCCGTATTCCTAAGGGTCAAATAGGGCTTCCCTCATAGCTCTGTCAGTAAAGAATCTACTTGCAATGCAGGAGACCCAGGTTCAATTTCTGAGTCAGGAAGATCCCCTGGAGAAGGAAATGGCAACCCCCTCCAGTATACTTCCCTGGAGAATCCCATGGACAGAGGAGCCTGGCAGGCTACAGTCCATAGGGTTGCATGAGTCAGACACAACTTAGCAACTAAACCACCTCCATCAAGGGTTAAATGCTTCTAAGGTTTCTGAGGTCTGGGTTAAAATGGTAACTGAAGTGAATGGGGGTCTGGGGCGAAGGGAGGGGGCAGCCACCCAGAAACGATCACTGTTATGAACAGACAAGGGCCACATGCCCAAGGCTTTATCTTCCCAAGAAGCAGAGAGGAAGGAAAAAGAAAAACTGGATAATTTAAAAACATGTCAGCAATCTGGCAAAAGTCAGAGGAGTCAAAAAGCCATGTGAGTGCATAAGTAAGCCGCAGATCCTGGCTGGATTTAGTAGAAATCTCTGAAGGCTTTGCCTATTGACAGCAGCTCACAGTTTGGATTCCCTTCACTTTAGCTGTGGCAGGCAGCCTGCGGGGGCCTGGGTGGATGGGCCTGTGAGCGTTTGCAGACGGCCTGGGGTGGAGAGGGTAGTCAGGATGGAGGGCCCCAAGGGTCGCAATCACAGGGAGGCAGGAGTCTGTTAACGTGGCTGTTATCATCAGGCGATGACGCTGATGGTAGCAAATATGATAGGCCTCCCAGGAGCAGAGGGCTGGGGTGCCAGAAATGCACCGGAGGGACTGTACACCTTTAAGCTCTCAGTCTCGGCCCAGAGGGAGCCGTTCCTGCTGGGCGCACCTCCCCCTCCAGACCTTGGTGCAGAGAGGGAGTCGCAGTCTCCAGCAACGCTGTTTTCCTATTGTGCCTCTTGGTGTCTTTATGTAATCAGAGGCCCAGGAAACAGAAGGAAGGACTCATCTTGCATCATCAGGCGACTGTCTTCTGTCAGAAGAGAGTTTCTCTCTCTGCGTGTATGCATAGACCTACGATCACTGCCACTCCAGGATGCTTGCCTCGGAAATCCTGTGGACAGAGGAGCCTGGGGGCCACAGTCCATGGGGTCGCAAAGAGTCANAGAGAGTTTCTCTCTCTGCGTGTATGCATAGACCTACGATCACTGCCACTCCAGGATGCTTGCCTCGGAAATCCTGTGGACAGAGGAGCCTGGGGGCCACAGTCCATGGGGTCGCAAAGAGTCAGACACGACTTAGCGACCAAACAACAGCAGCAAGAACTGCCACGCTCTCAGGCTGGAAGGAGAGGCGGAGCAGGCGCCCACTGAGTCTCCAAGGGAGACTCGCTGAATCTGCCTCCACCGGGAACCAGACTGGAGAGCGAGGACTCGGCTCAGATTGCTGCACTGACCCCAGATGCCAGGATGACCAGCTGGCCTACACCCTCCTCTCCTAGGGCTGGGCTGCCCAATCCCCCACACCTGATTAGAGTTTAGCTTTAATACATGTACATTTCGTCATTTAATTCTTGCAAAATCATAAAACATAGGGATTATTTTGTTCTTCTTTTAAAAATCTAGATGTCTTGTCCAAGTACAGACAGCTGCTAACTTGAGGGACCAGGACTTGAGCCCAGGTCTTCCCTGTCACATGGCAGAGCCCTCACACCGACACACACCCCCAAATACAGCTTCTTCCTTTGGCACAAAGAAGCCCACAGATTTTGAAATAGCCTAGCAGGTATTCACACAAGGGTCAGAGAGGCGTGGGAGAGTTGACTCCAAACAGCTCAGCACTTGGCAAAGAGAATCATCCTNACTGTAAACGCCTGTTGACAGAACTGAGGAAACTGTGTGATCCCTGTTCTATAAACTATTATACAGAAGTTTATGTGTGGTGCAGATTTATATTTACTAACATAAAAGCCTACCAATTGTGGCTACTAAGTAAAAAATATGGCCAGAGTAGTGTATTATATGACAGAATGAAAAATAAGATGCGTGTGAGCTTGTCTAAAAAAACAAGACACAAAATATCACCGACGTTTACATGATGACGTCTGTGTGCTCGTCGCTTAGTCATGTCCGATTCCTCTTCGACCCCGTGGACTATATATAGCCTGCCAAGCTCCTCTGTCATGGAATCCTCCAGGCAGCAATACTGGAACGGGCTACTGTTCCCTTCTCCAGGGGGTCTTCCCAGTCCAGGGATCAAACCCGTGTCTCCCACATTGCAGAAAGCCAGGGACGCACCTTTAATGATGGNATCAGACAGGTTTGTGTCTTTCCGAGGTTGGCTCTAGCGGTGGGCAGCCACCTTGCAGGCCCAGGCAAAGAGGCCACTGGTGGCAGAGGGCGCACTTACTGGTGGGCGGGCTGCCTGGGCCACTGGCTGGTGGTGTAAGTGACGGGATTCCGAGCGGAAACGGTGGGCAGGGGCCTGGCCATCAGGTCCGAGCAAAGCTGGTGGAGCAGGCGGGTCCAGGGAGGAGAGTGTGATCATAGGAGCCAGGGGCCCCAGGCTCCGCCTGCGGGCGTCAGTGCGAAGGCCAGCAGGCCCCCCGCAGCGGCATCGGTGGGGAAGCGGAGCTGCAGGGGGCACAGGAGGGCCTCGGCCCGAGGGCCACCCCCCGCCCCCGACTCCAGACCGCACACTCTTCCCCTTTCCCCCGTCCAGCACGCTAGAAATGCTTGCCAAACCCCAGTCCTTGTGCTTCCCTCATTTCCAGTTTGGGGGTTTTCCCCTCACACCTCTCTCATCAGGCCTGCCTTCTTCCTGCTCCCACCCCTGACTGGGCCCCCTGGGTGTCTACATGCTGCCGGCCTCAGGACGGGCACTTAGAAGCAGTGGGGTGAAGGAGGGTTTCTGCCCCACTGGGAACCCGTTGCTCGGAAGTGACCCTTCTGGCTGGCTCTGGAGGCACTCGTGGAGAAGAACCTGCCTGCCGGTGCAGGGGACACAAGAGACGGGGGTTCAGTCCCGGAGTCAGGAAGAGCCCCTGGAGGAGGGCATGCAACCCACTCCAGTATTCTTGCCTGGGAAATCCCATGGACAGCGGAGCCTGATGAGCTACAGTCCATGGGGTCGCAAAGAGTCGGACATGACCGAAGCAACTTAGCGCGCGCAGCTCTATGTCCATCTAGCACTAACTGCTGAAAAGAAGCCAGTCAGCACTACAGGCCAAAAATAAAAGGCCTTCCAGCAGTGACCTCTCCGGTCCCCTTAGTGGTTTTTCACCTTTGCACACCTTAAGGTGAAAACCCCTCCATGGGCTTCCCGGGGGGCGAGCCCAGGAGAGCCACCCTGGACGGCACGGTCAGGCTCAGGCGTCTTGCTTTCCATGGCTTCAGCCAACCCCACCATCTCGAGTGGCTTCCCCGCAGGGGAAAAGGGATGAAGGGCAGTGGGACTCATCAGTCTCCAGGGCCAGGTCTGCGCTCTGCGTCAGCCACAGCGGGCAGCCCGCTTTCTACAGAGCCGACTGGCTCTGGCTGGACGCGCTCCAGCTATGTGAAACGTGCCCGTCTCCCTCTGTCCCCCTCCGCCGTCTCCCATGGAGTATCCAGTGGGCAGCAGTCATGGTAGCCCTGCTGAGGCCCCACCCTGTGGGAGAGTCTGGCCCACAAAAGCGGGCAGCCTGGCTCCAGGCTTTCATCTGTGGACAGAGCAAGCAGATGGGGTTTCTTCACGTCACCAAGAATCCCCAGCACCAAGCTTGGAAGAGTCCACACCAGGAAGAGAGAGGCCGGGTGGCTTTATCTGGGGCCAGGAGGCTAAACGGGGAGGTGAGGAGGTAAAATTTCTCCATGCACATCAGACAAAGTTCAGTTAGTCAAGGGTTACCCCCCACTCCCCCAAACATAAAACCACATACATTATTCCCCGGAAAAGTTCTCTCATGTTCTTGACCCACAGGACGTTTTCAGGGGATAGACTGTTTACAATTCAGAGAGACCACAGCTCTTTAGGCTTTGCCTTTTGCAACCTCACTTGATTTCACTTTTCCTAGGCTGACAGCAGCCCCCAGACGAGCAGTGCCACGGCACCCAGTTGCACCTACAGACCGCGGGACTGGCTATACTCCCCCTTAAGCTTCCTGATGGCAGAGCCCTGCAGCCCAGACAGCGGGGGCAAGCGGCCGAGGCAAGGGCAGCCAGGCAGGCCTCCAAAGCGAGCCATCTGCAGAGTGGCGGGGGCACTGACCAAATCTGAATTGTCCACACGGTTTCCATCATAACCAGCCACCTCCAACTATAACTCTTGATTTGGNGGGAGCAAGCGGCCGAGGCAAGGGTGGCCACGCAGGCCTCCAAAGCGAGCCGCCTGCAGAGTGGCGGGGGCACTGATCAAATCTGAATTGTCCACACGGTTTCCATCATAACCAGCCACCCCCAACTATAACTCTTGATTTTGGGGAAAAAATGGTAAACACATCACCCAGCTGTAACACTGTATTTTTAAACAAATTATTAAGTAAACAATACGGAAGATCTCTGCCAATCTTTGAAAATGAAGAGGGCCTGTAAGTTCCAGATTTTTTTTTTTTAATAGCAGAGGATTCTTCTATTTGTTGTGTTATGAAGATTTAACTCAGCAAACCCTGTGGCTTTCTTTCCTTTTCCTATGCTGAGGCCTTTAGTCTCTAGTTCTGATTTCTAGGCATTATTGAGCTCCCTGCTTACCAGAGAACCACACGAGGGATTGAATTAATTATTTGCATGAGAGAGTGCCAGTAAAACATTAGATAAGTCTTTCCCTTCTCCAGGGGATCTTCCCAACTCAGGGATTNAATTTGGAAGAGGGTGTGAACAGGAAGGGGCTTGTCAAATTCATATAATAGGATTAATATGGCTATCAATATTTTACGAAAAGGTCTTATAAAACATTAAGAAAAAGGCAAATAGCGGTTTATTAAAGCAGATGCTGTCCTGCGCTCAGTCGCTCAGCCGTGTCCGACTCTTTGCAACCCCGTGGGCTGCAGCTGGCCAGGCTCCTCTGTCCATGGGGATTCTCCAGGAAAGAATATTGGAAGAGTTTGCCATGCCCTCCTCCAGGAGATCTTCCCAACCCAGGGATCGAACCCAGGTGTCCCGCATTGCAGGCGAATTCTTTAAAAGCAGGGAGAGAATACAAACAGGCAATTCAAATAGCTTATAATGAAATGCAAATAACTAATAAATATGGAAAGGTCCTAGCGAGAGATCATTTACAGCCCCAAATCAGCATAGACTAAAAGGATCTTAAATCTCAACAAGGACCATAGCTCTTCTTTCTCACAAAACTGCTGCTGGCAAGTGTCGCAGTCTCCCCGCAGGGCAAGGGCCGGAACCGAGAGCACACCCCGCTGACTCTGAATTCCAGCTTCAGGCCTCCGTCCTGAAGAAGCCGTCCAGGCCCAATCACAGTGAAAAAGGGACAAACTGTAAACGCCTGTTGACAGAACTGAGGAAACTGTGTGATCCCTGTTCTATAAACTATTATACAGAAGTTTATGTGTGGTGCAGATTTATATTTACTAACATAAAAGCCTACCAATTGTGGCTACTAAGTAAAAAATATGGCCAGAGTAGTGTATTATATGACAGAATGAAAAATAAGATGCGTGTGAGCTTGTCTAAAAAAACAAGACACAAAATATCACCGACGTTTACATGATGACGTCTGTGTGCTCGTCGCTTAGTCATGTCCGATTCCTCTTCGACCCCGTGGACTATATATAGCCTGCCAAGCTCCTCTGTCATGGAATCCTCCAGGCAGCAATACTGGAACGGGCTACTGTTCCCTTCTCCAGGGGGTCTTCCCAGTCCAGGGATCAAACCCGTGTCTCCCACATTGCAGAAAGCCAGGGACGCACCTTTAATGATGGTACACGCCTATTAATACAAGAAAACACTTAATTGTGATATAAAATGAGAAAACAAATTGGATACAGAATAGAATCCCTAGCCTCCCTTCTCCCCCCAGATTCTCTCTGTATATACAGCATGGCTTTAAAAATGCAAGAAAATCACTAAAGTGTTAGCTGAAGTTTTCTGGGTGGTGAGGGTTAGAAACAGCGCTTGTTCCCTTCTTTTACATTTCCCATATTCCCTCAGTTTTCCAAGACGGGCAGGTGCCAATTCCATAATCCAGGGAAAATGCTAAAGGGAGAAGGGGGAAAGCAGAAGGTCAGGGCAGGCCCTTCCTTGCCCCAGTGCGCATGCGCACCCTCCATGGCAATACCTGGACCTGGAGTCCTGAGCAGAGAGAGCAGGTGCTCTGAGCCCGCAGCAGGCGGCACGAATCCGATGACCCGAGTCAGGAAACCATATGCCCAAGGACTGGCCCACACTTTGGATCTTTTCCCAGAGACGCGCTGGCACCCCGCGGAGAACTCCTGAAGCATTGTTAACAATCTGATTCTAAGAGGCCCAGTTCTTTAGAGACAACGGCATTCATGGTACATGTTTCAGCTGATGGCGACCGACGTGTCTCTAATCCATTCCCAAAGATGGTTTTCTGCATCACATTGTACAGCTGAGGATTAGATTACTTGCTGAAATGTTGTAGACAGAGGCCCTGCTCATGCGGTGGGTTGCTGAAGTCATTTTTCTCCTTGGCCCACCCTTAGAGCTCTACCCTCCTGCTAAGGGTTGGGAGGCTTCAGGCAGAGTTCTTCCTGAGTGAGAGGCTATGGGCAGGCCTGTCTGCCCCCTGGCTGCAGGCCCACTTTTCCCCTGAACACATGCCTGACCTGACCAGCCTGAGCCTTTCTGGAGTTCCTGGAAGATTCTTGGTGTTGGGTAAAATAAAGCCATTCAGCCTTCCCACCGGTAAAGAGAGTAAGTGATGGAGAGATAAGGTTGGGCGTGAAGGAACTCATCGAAAAGCAGAGTTCTCGCGCCCCCCACGCTGTTCTCACGGCAAATGATGTAATGCCAGCCTTGGCATTTTCCCTGCAGACTGCGAATCCGTGAGTTGCTAGCGCGCCCCAGACACTCTGAGCTCCCTGGGGGCGATGGCCGCGTCTCTGGAGCACTTGTTCCTTGCTTCTCTGTGGCACAGGCCCCAGACAGAGCTTCACTCCTCTTTTGAGCCTAAAACTTCACTGAATGAATGAATATGTGAATAGATAAAGAGGAGTGCCTTCAGATCGAGGGCAATTATGGTGCGAATCGTCAGTGCTGCTGCCGCCGTTGCTGCTACCGATGCACGCTTCAGCAGATGCTCACCTGCCTGACTTTTCTTCAGAAGAAGATGCCTAATCACCAGGAGCTAAACGATCCAGCATCGAGCCAGACTTATTGACAGACACGCTGTCGGCCTAGAGCCTGTGTTCCCTGGAATCACACGTGGCCAGTGGTTCTGATTCTCCAGAGCTGGCTTACTGATGTTCCTTCTTTACTTGAGATGCAGTTGAACTGCCCGTTATTATTGGAGTTGAGATTCCCACGGCCGTGGTTTTGTGGGTGTGACGGTCATGGTGACATTAAGAGTGTGTGTGTGTGTGTGAGTGTGTGTTTTGCATCCTGTCATGGAGGAAGAGCAGCCAGTGAAAGTCACACACAGCCACGTGCCTCTGGGTACCCTGGAACTAATTAATCTCCTGGTGTCAGAAATCTGTCAGNGTTGAACTGCCCGTTATTATTGGAGTTGAGATTCCCGCGGCCGTAGTTTTATGGGTGTGACGGTCATGGTGACATTAGGAGTGTGTGTGTGTGAGTGTGTGTGAGTGTGTGTGTGTTTTTCATCCTGTCATGGAGGAAGAGCAGCCAGTGAAAGTCACACACAGCTACGTGCCTCTGGGTACCCTGGAACTAATTAATCTCCTGGTGTCAGAAATCTGTCAGCCCTGAGCTATCTGCAGGGGCAGGCTGGGCAAGCTGAGTGGACCAGACAGAATCGGGAGCCAGAAGCCAACATACGGAGTCAAAATTTGAATAATGAAAAAGAGACACGTTGAGAATCTGCAACACTCCTAGACCCTTGAGCAGAGTGGCAAGTGACAAGTGGGTGCTGATATTTGAGAGAAGAATCAATCCCAAGACTTTTAGCTGCCCCGATAAGGAAATAATAAGGTCCGCGTCAAAGGAGGCCGAGACAGCGTCAGACTTTACGGCAGGACCTCGGGGGATCTGCGGGAGGCAGGGAACGTCAGCTTCGGACATGCTCAGAGCTTCCTTCTGAGGGCGCTAAATCCTTCCGGGTCAAAGCACTCGGCATGTCTTCAATGCAGTGTTTTAAAAATTCCATTTACATTAAGAGGAATTAGACATCAAAAAGTGCACCAGGACAAAATTACTCATATTGTCTTACACACACTTGGCATTACTCCAGCTCTCTTAATTTATTATCATCAGCAAATAAATTAAAAAATTAAGATATAGAAGTATTTTAAAATAGCAAGACATTCTCTTCCCTGACCCCCACCATCTCTCCACTTCTATAAAAGCTGTAACCTCTCACACTATGAGGCTTTAAGAGTCTCTGGGGAGGTGATAGAGGAAATTTACTAGGTTCTCCGCCAGAGTCATCACTGGCAAGGAGCAGTGAGCTGCTATTTCGAGCGTCTCCACTGCCATGGCGTCTAGCACGGTAATTTGCTCCTCATGGAGGTGCAGCCTTAACACAGCAGATGAAGCATGGTATTACCAAGATATGCTGGTCCAGGGTCCCCGAACCACCCATCTGGCATTCAGCAGAGAAGATGTAAAGATGCCTGCCTCCAGAATTACGATGTGGACTTGGGCACAGTTTTAACTTCAGGCTGTTGAATTACTTGGGTCTTGGTTTCTGATCTGTAAAATGAGAATGACAAGGCCATGTTTAGGGTCCCAGGAGCTAACAGGCGCAAACCCCTTAGCTTAGCCTCTTGCCCCGCACTGGGAGCGCCCTCAGGCTGGCCGCTGCTCTAGCCACTGATGCTACTCTTCTTAGGTGGTTCTCGCTCTTTGAACAGGGAAGTGATATAAAGCATCGTGTGTCTAAGTTAACTCTGTTGACAATAAATAATTGGAAGAAAATAAGATTAGTATAAAATTTCCCTGGTTAGGAGAGTTAGGGTCTTTCCTGGTGGCTTAGCGGTAAAGAATCAGCCTGCCAATGCAGGACACGCGGGATCGATCCCTAGGCTGGAAAGATTCCCTGGAGAAGGAAATGGCAACCTACTGTAGTATTCCTGCCTGGGAAATGCCATGGACAAAGGTGCCTGGCAGACTACAGTCCATGAAGGTCTCAAAGAGTCAGACACGACTTAGTGGCTACGCAAGCAGAAAAATAGAGGGTTAGGGTCTAAAAATAAGAGAGCGACTCTCAGAGAGAGGGAAAGAAAAGAAAGGCGGCGGGGGACGCCGTGCTGTGCATGACGCAGATCAAGACGGGCAGCCACCCTCTCTCGGGCCCGCCACTGTGGCTCCAGGCCCTGCCCAGGGGGCAGTTCTGGAGTAGTCGCGGTGCCACCGCAAGACCAGTGAAGGGGCCAAACGGCACTGCTAAGGATATTAAGGAAAGAATGGATTGAATTGTATTATCAGTAAATTAGAACGTTTTACTCCAGAGAGGTAAATAATGATGAAATCGCTCCCTTTGCCCCTTTAAAACTCGCGAAATATAACTTGTGTTCAAATACACATGCGCGAAACACAGGAGTGGAAACACGCATGAGCGCTGCGTGATGGGATGTGACACGGAGAGAATCCATATAAAGTGTTCCTGTCCCGCAACAGTGCCCAGAGGACGCCAGTCTGCCCACAGCCACGAGAGTGGCACGTGACGCGAGGGCAGGAAGGCCACACCCACCCAGCCACTGCACTTCTTGGAGGACAGGGCCCAAGAACCTTCCATTTGCCCTGCGGACGGCATCGTTTCCCCAGTGTGGCCTCCTTTGAACGTTCATCGTCTCATTTTAAACCTTTGAAGGGAAAGGAATGAGGCACTGGAGGTGACAGGGAATTGGCTGGCTTCCCCCAGGGAGCAGAGAAAAATCACGAGTCAGAATCAGCCTTGAAGAAACAAAAGGAAGCAGCCTTGGTTCCTTCTTAAGACCTCCTCATCTGGCTGCTGCAACACGCCGATGCTGAACTCGGAAGTCAAGCTGGAGAGTGCTAGTTACATCAGGCTAACGGAAGCCAGTGGATGTACAGCCCACAGAAGGTAGGGCGGCCAAAAAGGCCTGAAGAGCGCAGAGAGGGAGCGGAAAAGCAGAAGAAAGAGCCCAGAAATGAACAACCTCATTCTACAAAGCGGAGGGTCCAGACAGTGTCCACACTCACCCTCTACCGGTACTTAAAGTTCCAATATTACAGTAAAAGTGCTTGAAATAATAGTACAGCTTTCTAGCCTTTCCGAGCAGAGTAGGAAAGGAGTTGGTTGTAAGGGAACCAAGCCCTTCTACGTCTCCAGCAGAATGAGGGTTGATGACATGCATAATGCTTGTTACTCAGAGCTGTGGGGAGATTTCGCAGAACAAATACGAACGGAAAGAGTGAGCACTCTGTAGGCTGGCTCTCGGCTCTGAGGCATCTGGTAAGAAGCTGTCACTTTGGATTATAAGCCTTCCTTACTATTTGATTTATTACTATGAATGTATATTATTGTAATTTTAAAAATGACAGAGAACCAATTTACAGCATTTGACAGGCATGCTCTAAGGCAAGTTGTTGGCTATCCTAGGAATTTTTCTAACCTTGTGAGGGGCAGCCCCTCCAAGGTCAGCAAGGTCCTAAGATGTCAAAGCACCAGAATAAAGAAAAGTCATGTTTCACACATCTTCTGAAATAGTTTCTTCTATTAGAAAAACACCAGTGTCCTGCACCAGTAAGACAATCGCACAAAAAGTACTGCTTGCTAGACATCGCCACACTGGGTGGTGGCTCACAAAAGCAGAAGCCTATTAACCTCGTTGAAGGGTAATAAAATCTTCTGGTGATCCTTCTGCCATTCACCCAGCCTTTCCCATCATCATCCCATCTGCCTCCGAGCAGAACCACGCCAGGGCTCATCCAGCGGGCAGCACACAGAAAACAGCCTCCTGGCTGGAGTTTGGCCACCTCAGAAAAAGAGAAGATGGCAGCCATTCCCGGGGGTTGGGGGCAGCTTGTGAGATATATCATATTAACAGCTGATGCTTTGGTTATCTATCAACTTTCTGTGCTTTTGATTAGCACGAGCTAAGTCCCACTCCCACCTCCGTCTCAAGCCCTGTACAAATGGGGTATATTTTTGGACCTCTCTCTCTAAATTGTCCCCATTAAGCATCAGTGTCCTATCTAGGGCTTCCCTGATAGCTCAGTTGGTAAAGAATTTGCCTTCAATGCAGGAGACTCCGGTTCAACTCCTGGGTCAGGAAGATCTGCTGGGAAAAGGATAGGCTACCCTCTCCAGTATTCTTGGGCTTCCCTTGTGGCTCAGCTGGTAAAGAATCTGCCTGCAATGCAGGAGACCTGGATCCAATCCCTGAGTTGGGAAGATCCCCTGGAGAAGGGAAAGACTTATCTAATGTTTTACTGGCGCTCTCTCATGCAAATAATTAATTCAATCCCTCGTGTGGTTCTCTGGTAAGCAGGGAGCTCAATAATGCCTAGAAATCAGAACTAGAGACTAAAGGCCTCAGCATAGGAAAAGGAAAGAAAGCCACAAGGTTTGCTGAGTTAAATCTTCATAACACAACAAATAGAAGAATCCTCTGCTATTAAAAAAAAAAAATCTGGAACTTACAGGCCCTCTTCATTTTCAAAGATTGGCAGAGATCTTCCGTATTGTTTACTTAATAATTTGTTTAAAAATACAGTGTTACAGCTGGGTGATGTGTTTACCATTTTTTCCCCAAAATCAAGAGTTATAGTTGGGGGTGGCTGGTTATGATGGAAACCGTGTGGACAATTCAGATTTGATCAGTGCCCCCGCCACTCTGCAGGCGGCTCGCTTTGGAGGCCTGCGTGGCCACCCTTGCCTCGGCCGCTTGCTCCCACTGTCTGGGCTGCAAGGCTCTGCCATCAGAAAGCTTAAGGGGGAGTATAGCCAGTTTCGCAGGTCTGTAGGTGCAACTGGGTGCCGTGGCGCTGCTCGTCTGGGGGCTGCTGTCAGCCTAGGAAAAGTGAAATCAAGTGAGGTTGCAAAAGGCAAAGCCTAAAGAGCTGTGGTCTCTCTGAATTGTAAACAGACAGTCTATCCCCTGAAAATGTCCTGTGGGTCAAGAACATGAGAGAACTTTTCCAGGGAATAATTTATGTGGTTTTATGTTTGGGGGAGTTGGGGGGTAACCCTTGACTAACTGAACTTTGTCTGATGTGCATGGAGGAATTTTACCTCCTCACCTCCCCGTTTAGCCTCCTGGCCCCAGATAAAGCCGCCCGGCCTCTCTCTTCCTGGTGTGGACTCTTCCAAGCTTGGTGCTGGGGATTCTTGGTGATGTGAAGAAACCCCACCTGCCTGCTCTGTCCACAGATGAAAGCCTGGAGCCAGGCTGCCCGCTTTTGTGGGCCAGACTCTCCCACAGGGTGGGGCCTCAGCAGGGCTACCATGACTGCTGCCCACTGGACACTCCGTGGGGGACGGCAGAGGGGGGCAGAGGGAGACGGGCACGTTTCACACAGCTGGAGCGCGCCCAGCCAGAGCCAGACGGCTCTGTAGAAAGCGGGCCGCCCACTGTGGCTGACACAGAGCACAGACCTGGCCCTGGAGACTGATGAGTCCCACTGCCCTTCATCCCTTTTCCCCTGCGGGGAAGCCACTCGAGATGGTGGGGTTGGCTGAAGCCATGGAAAGCAAGACGCCTGAGCCTGACCGTGCCGTCCAGGGTGGCTCTCCTGGGCTCGCCCCCCGGGAAGCCCGTGGAGGGGTTTTCACCTTAAGGTGTGCAAAGGTGAAAAACCACTAAGGGGACCGGAGAGGTCACTGCTGGAAGGCCTTTTATTTTTGGCCTGTAGTGCTGACTGGCTTCTTCTCAGCAGTTAGTGCTAGATGGACATAGAGCTGCGCGCGCTAAGTTGCTTCGGTCGTGTCCGACTCTTTGCGACCCCATGGACTGTAGCTCATCAGGCTCCGCTGTCTGTGGGATTTCCCAGGCAAGAATACTGGAGTGGGTTGCATGCCCTCCTCCAGGGGCTCTTCCTGACTCCGGGACTGAACCCCCGTCTCTTGCATCCCCTGCACCAGCAGGCAAATTCTTCTCCACGAGTGCCTCCAGAGCCAGCCAGAAGGGTCACTTCCGAGCAACGGGTTCCCAGAGGGGCAGAAACCCTCCTTCACCCCACTGCTTCTAAGTGCCCGTCCTGAGGCCGGCAGCATGTAGACACCCAGGGGGCCCAGTCAGGGGTGGGAGCAGGAAGAAGGCAGGCCTGATGAGAGAGGTGTGAGGGGAAAACCCCCAAACTGGAAATGAGGGAAGCACAAGGACTGGGGTTTGGCAAGCATTTCTAGCGTGCTGGACGGGGGAAAGGGGAAGAGTGTGCGGTCTGGAGTCGGGGGCGGGGGGTGGCCCTCGGGCCGAGGCCCTCCTGTGCCCCCTGCAGCTCCGCTTCCCCACCGATGCCGCTGCGGGGGGCCTGCTGGCCTTCGCACTGACGCCCGCAGGCGGAGCCTGGGGCCCCTGGCTCCTATGATCACACTCTCCTCCCTGGACCCGCCTGCTCCACCAGCTTTGCTCGGACCTGATGGCCAGGCCCCTGCCCACCGTTTCCGCTCGGAATCCCGTCACTTACACCACCAGCCAGTGGCCCAGGCAGCCCGCCCACCAGTAAGTGCGCCCTCTGCCACCAGTGGCCTCTTTGCCTGGGCCTGCAAGGTGGCTGCCCACCGCTAGAGCCAACCTCGGAAAGACACAAACCTGTCTGATTGTCCACCTCGTGCATGAATCAGGTTTGCTTGTGCCAAACACGATAAGTAACTGTTCAGCCTCTGACTGGGCATTTGCTGTGATGGGGAGCTCATTAGCAGTCCATTCCACTACTGTCAACTCCAACCACTGGAAATATCTTCATGTTGAGCCAATATCTGCCCTTGCTTTGTTCAACTTGCCCTGGCTCTGTCCTTCCAAGTCACCCTGAGCAAAGACAGTTGTGTTTCTCATGACAGTCCTTCAGAAATTTGAACCCAGTCATCATCTAATCACATTTCCTCTCTTTCTTTACCTTCCTAGGTTCTCTGGCCATGGAGCTGTAATGTAATGCCACCATTTGTATCCCTCGCTTCTGGACACAGTTCATCTCTCCAGCTTCCTCTTGCTCAGTGGTGCCCAGAAGCCCACCCTGTAGGCAAGATGTGACCAGTGCGCAGAGTAAGATGTTGCCTCCCAGCTCTGACAGCTGGACTTGGGCACACGGCGGGGCGGGGTGGGGGTGCAGTCACAGCAGTTGATGTGACACAAACTTTGGCACTCTGATAGTTTATGTTCAACTTTTTATTTTTCTACATGCTTTCAGTAACCCCACCCATTGATCGAGCCAGCAGACATTTCACTCCTACTGTATGCCAGGCGATTGCTATTCCTGTTGTTCAGTCTTCGCGTATCTTCCATTTTTGTGATTTTTTTGATATCCGATATATCTATAATGCTTTCTAAATCAATTTAGTGAGTTTGGCAGGCAACCTTTCTATCCCAGTGCCTCTGAGTACCACAATCCATCTTAATATTTATTTAAGGAGGTTGAACAGCTCCTGGAGAGCTCCCTTGAGTTCACATTCATCACTCCCCTGTGAGAGATTATTCAATCAACTACCAAGGCTTCTATAAGGAGCCCATGAGGCCCTTGCCCTGTCATCTTTAGACTGATCAAAAAGCTTCCACACGTCACCTTGCCCCGCGCCTCGCAGACATCCAGGGACACGGCGCCACCACACCCCTCTGCATGCAGCTGGTGCCTGCCTTCGTGCTCCCCTGCCCGCTGTGGGCTTCTGTCCTGGCAGCTTTGATTGCCCCTAGCAGTTTCCGAGCCTGCAGCTCAGTTCACCCAGCCTGACGCTGAGAAGAGGCTGCTGCCCACAGAGGCATGCTCCGATTCGGATCAAAATTCTGCTCAGCAGCCTAAACTCAGATGGGGGCTAGGACTCATGTGTTGTCCCTGGGAGCACTCCCCGGGAGGAGGGCGCTGTGCTCCTCTCTGTGCTTAGCAGTGCCTTGTTCTGGCTGAAACGTCTCACCTCCTGCTAGCGCCTCCATGTCCCCGGGGGAGCTATTCTAGGCTAATAATAGATGGCACACTTAACAAAGGCTTCCTGGTGTTACTCACAAATTGCCTCGCGGTGATTCCGCAGTAGTGTGTCTTCTCACACCTTTTGTTTCTAGTATAAATGGCACCCATCTCTTCAGGGTACGCCAAAATACGTGTGCTAGGTGTGTGGTGTGTGTGGCAAAGCTCTGACACACGACGGTCACAGTTTCGCACGTATTTTATAGCATGTAGCGCACGCTGTGTCCTAGGCTGTACCGCACCTCACTATATACTAGGCTAAGCGTGCACGCTAGGTCGCTCAGTCCTGTCCGACTCTCAGCGACCCCATGGACTGCAGCCCACCAGGCTCCTCTGTCCGTGGGATTTCCCAGGCAAGAACACTGGAGTGGGGTGCCATTTCCTTCTCCAGGGGATCTTCCTGACCCAGAGATTGAACTCACATCTCTTACGGGTCCTGAATTAGCAGACGGGTTCTTTGCCGTTAGCGTCGCCTGGAAAGCCCCATCCTAGACTATACCTATAATATGATAAACTATGACACTGGGCACGTGTGCTCATTTGCGTCCGACTCTTTGTGACTCCATGGACTGTAACCGACCAGGTTCCTCTCTCTGCCCATGGGATTTCTCACGCAAGAATACTGGAGTTGTTTGCCATTTCCTTCTCCACGGGAGCTTCCCTACCTAGAGAACCCGGTCTCCTGCACTGGCAGACGGCTTCATCACCACTGAGACTTCACCTTATCTTACCTTATCCTACACTTGGAAGGTGACATAGGATTGGTCCCAGAAGGGCTCTTGGCCAATCACTTGGCAGCTGACCCTCCCACTAGCTCAGCCCCTCCCACCATCCCCAGCTTCTCCAGGCACCGCTCAGCAATCTTTGCTTCTGGTGACTGCGGTCTCTTCAGGAGAGCGGAAGACCTCTCCTTCGGACATTGATTCCTGGAATGATGGTCCCTTAAAGAAAGAAGAAATATCTCTTCCTTTGCTACTAATATCCATGTTCCCCAGACCACCACCTCAAAAGGGAGTAGGCGTTTAGCTAATCCTTAAAGGTTTGAGAGGCTATGGGGATGTGAAATATCAGTAGCATGTAATAAGTAAATAAGTAAAAGTAGCTTGTGCCAGCCCTGGGTTTCAAAGTGTTCAGTCCTCGTGCCTCTGAGGATTTGTCACGGAAGCTATCTCTCCTAAGTGGGTCATGTGGCTCTCCCCTCGTTTCCTCTCCCCTC
>SJYW01048579.1:38726-58502 GCA_006410735.1 Raphicerus campestris
CATCCTGTCATGGAGGAAGAGCAGCCAGTGAAAGTCACACACAGCTACGTGCCTCTGGGTACCCTGGAACTAATTAATCTCCTGGTGTCAGAAATCTGTCGGCCCTGAGCTATCTGCAGGGGCAGGCTGGGCAAGCTGAGTGGACCAGACAGAATCGGGAGCCAGAAGCCAACATACGGAGTCAAAATTTGAATAATGAAAAAGAGACACGTTGAGAATCTGCAACACTCCTAGACCCTTGAGCAGAGTGGCAAGTGACAAGTGGGTGCTGATATTTGAGAGAAGAATCAATCCCAAGACTTTTAGCTGCCCCGATAAGGAAATAATAAGGTCCGCGTCAAAGGAGGCCGAGACAGCGTCAGACTTTACGGCAGGACCTCGGGGGATCTGCGGGAGGCAGGGAACGTCAGCTTCGGACATGCTCAGAGCTTCCTTCTGAGGGCGCTAAATCCTTCCGGGTCAAAGCACTCGGCATGTCTTCAATGCAGTGTTTTAAAAATTCCATTTACATTAAGAGGAATTAGACATCAAAAAGTGCACCAGGACAAAATTACTCATATTGTCTTACACACACTTGGCATTACTCCAGCTCTCTTAATTTATTATCATCAGCAAATAAATTAAAAAATTAAGATATAGAAGTATTTTAAAATAGCAAGACATTCTCTTCCCTGACCCCCACCATCTCTCCACTTCTATAAAAGCTGTAACCTCTCACACTATGAGGCTTTAAGAGTCTCTGGGGAGGTGATAGAGGAAATTTACTAGGTTCTCCGCCAGAGTCATCACTGGCAAGGAGCAGTGAGCTGCTATTTCGAGCGTCTCCACTGCCATGGCGTCTAGCACGGTAATTTGCTCCTCATGGAGGTGCAGCCTTAACACAGCAGATGAAGCATGGTATTACCAAGATATGCTGGTCCAGGGTCCCCGAACCACCCATCTGGCATTCAGCAGAGATGTAAAGATGCCTGCCTCCAGAATTACGATGTGGACTTGGGCACAGTTTTAACTTCAGGCTGTTGAATTACTTGGGTCTTGGTTTCTGATCTGTAAAATGAGAATGACAAGGCCATGTTTAGGGTCCCAGGAGCTAACAGGCGCAAATCCCTTAGCTTAGCCTCTTGCCCCGCACTGGGAGCGCCCTCAGGCTGGCCGCTGCTCTAGCTACTGATGCTACTCTTCTTACGTGGTTCTCGCTCTTTGAACAGGGAAGTAATATAAAGCATCGTGTGTCTAAGTTAACTCTGTTGACAATAAATAATTGGAAGAAAATAAGATTAGTATAAAATTTCCCTGGTTAGGAGAGTTAGGGTCTTTCCTGGTGGCTTAGCGGTAAAGAATCAGCCTGCCAATGCAGGACACGCGGGATCGATCCCTAGGCTGGAAAGATTCCCTGGAGAAGGAAATGGCAACCTACTGTAGTATTCCTGCCTGGGAAATGCCATGGACAAAGGTGCCTGGCAGACTACAGTCCATGAAGGTCGCAAAGAGTCAGACACGACTTAGTGGCTACGCAAGCAGAAAAATAGAGGGTTAGGGTCTAAAAATAAGAGAGCGACTCTCAGAGAGAGGGAAAGAAAAGAAAGGCGGCAGGCAACGCCGTGCTGTGCATGACGCAGATCAAGACGGGCAGCCACCCTCTCTCGGGCCCGCCACTGTGGCTCCAGGCCCTGCCCAGGGGGCAGTTCTGGAGTAGTCGCGGTGCCACCGCAAGACCAGTGAAGGGGCCAAACGGCACTGCTAAGGATATTAAGGAAAGAATGGATTGAATTGTATTATCAGTAAATTAGAACGTTTTACTCCAGAGAGGTAAATAATGATGAAATCGCTCCCTTTGCCCCTTTAAAACTCGCGAAATATAACTTGTGTTCAAATACACATGCGCGAAACACAGGAGTGGAAACACGCATGAGCGCTGCGTGATGGGATGTGACACGGAGAGAATCCATATAAAGTGTTCCTGTCCCGCAACAGTGCCCAGAGGACGCCAGTCTGCCCACAGCCACGAGAGTGGCACGTGACGCGAGGGCAGGAAGGCCACACCCACCCAGCCACTGCACTTCTTGGAGGACAGGGCCCAAGAACCTTCCATTTGCCCTGCGGACGGCATCGTTTCCCCAGTGTGGCCTCCTTTGAACGTTCATCGTCTCATTTTAAACCTTTGAAGGGAAAGGAATGAGGCACTGGAGGTGACAGGGAATTGGCTGGCTTCCCCCAGGGAGCAGAGAAAAATCACGAGTCAGAATCAGCCTTGAAGAAACAAAAGGAAGCAGCCTTGGTTCCTTCTTAAGACCTCCTCATCTGGCTGCTGCAACACGCCGATGCTGAACTCGGAAGTCAAGCTGGAGAGTGCTAGTTACATCAGGCTAACGGAAGCCAGTGGATGTACAGCCCACAGAAGGTAGGGCGGCCAAAAAGGCCTGAAGAGCGCAGAGAGGGAGCGGAAAAGCAGAAGAAAGAGCCCAGAAATGAACAACCTCATTCTACAAAGCGGAGGGTCCAGACAGTGTCCACACTCACCCTCTACCGGTACTTAAAGTTCCAATATTACAGTAAAAGTGCTTGAAATAATAGTACAGCTTTCTAGCCTTTCCGAGCAGAGTAGGAAAGGAGTTGGTTGTAAGGGAACCAAGCCCTTCTACGTCTCCAGCAGAATGAGGGTTGATGACATGCATAATGCTTGTTACTCAGAGCTGTGGGGAGATTTCGCAGAACAAATACGAACGGAAAGAGTGAGCACTCTGTAGGCTGGCTCTCGGCTCTGAGGCATCTGGTAAGAAGCTGTCACTTTGGATTATAAGCCTTCCTTACTATTTGATTTATTACTATGAATGTATATTATTGTAATTTTAAAAATGACAGAGAACCAATTTACAGCATTTGACAGGCATGCTCTAAGGCAAGTTGTTGGCTATCCTAGGAATTTTTCTAACCTTGTGAGGGGCAGCCCCTCCAAGGTCAGCAAGGTCCTAAGATGTCAAAGCACCAGAATAAAGAAAAGTCATGTTTCACACATCTTCTGAAATAGTTTCTTCTATTAGAAAAACACCAGTGTCCTGCACCAGTAAGACAATCGCACAAAAAGTACTGCTTGCTAGACATCGCCACACTGGGTGGTGGCTCACAAAAGCAGAAGCCTATTAACCTCGTTGAAGGGTAATAAAATCTTCTGGTGATCCTTCTGCCATTCACCCAGCCTTTCCCATCATCATCCCATCTGCCTCCGAGCAGAACCACGCCAGGGCTCCTCCAGCGGGCAGCACACAGAAAACAGCCTCCTGGCTGGAGTTTGGCCACCTCAGAAAAAGAGAAGATGGCAGCCATTCCCGGGGGTTGGGGGCAGGTTGTGAGATATATCATATTAACAGCTGATGCTTTGGTTATCTATCAACTTTCTGTGCTTTTGATTAGCACGAGCTAAGTCCCACTCCCACCTCCGTCTCAACCCCTGTACAAATGGGGTATATTTTTGGACCTCTCTCTCTAAATTGTCCCCATTAAGCATCAGTGTCCTATCTAGGGCTTCCCTGATAGCTCAGTTGGTAAAGAATTTGCCTTCAATGCAGGAGACCCCGGTTCAACTCCTGGGTCAGGAAGATCTGCTGGAAAAGGGATAGGCTACCCTCTCCAGTATTCTTGGGCTTCCCTTGTGGCTCAGCTGGTAAAGAATCTGCCTGCAATGCAGGAGACCTGGATCCAGTCCCTGAGTTGGGAAGATCCCCTGGAGAAGGGAAAGACTTATCTAATGTTTTACTGGCGCTCTCTCATGCAAATAATTAATTCAATCCCTCGTGTGGTTCTCTGGTAAGCTGGGAGCTCAATAATGCCTAGAAATCAGAACTAGAGACTAAAGGCCTCAGCATAGGAAAAGGAAAGAAAGCCACAAGGTTTGCTGAGTTAAATCTTCATAACACAACAAATAGAAGAATCCTCTGCTATTAAAAAAAAAAATCTGGAACTTACAGGCCCTCTTCATTTTCAAAGATTGGCAGAGATCTTCCGTATTGTTTACTTAATAATTTGTTTAAAAATACAGTGTTACAGCTGGGTGATGTGTTTACCATTTTTTCCCCAAAATCAAGAGTTATAGTTGGGGGTGGCTGGTTATGATGGAAACCGTGTGGACAATTCAGATTTGATCAGTGCCCCCGCCACTCTGCAGGCGGCTCGCTTTGGAGGCCTGCGTGGCCACCCTTGCCTCGGCCGCTTGCTCCCACTGTCTGGGCTGCAAGGCTCTGCCATCAGAAAGCTTAAGGGGGAGTATAGCCAGTTTCGCAGGTCTGTAGGTGCAACTGGGTGCCGTGGCGCTGCTCGTCTGGGGGCTGCTGTCAGCCTAGGAAAAGTGAAATCAAGTGAGGTTGCAAAAGGCAAAGCCTAAAGAGCTGTGGTCTCTCTGAATTGTAAACAGACAGTCTATCCCCTGAAAATGTCCTGTGGGTCAAGAACATGAGAGAACTTTTCCAGGGAATAATTTATGTGGTTTTATGTTTGGGGGAGTTGGGGGGTAACCCTTGACTAACTGAACTTTGTCTGATGTGCATGGAGGAATTTTACCTCCTCACCTCCCCGTTTAGCCTCCTGGCCCCAGATAAAGCCGCCCGGCCTCTCTCTTCCTGGTGTGGACTCTTCCAAGCTTGGTGCTGGGGATTCTTGGTGATGTGAAGAAACCCCACCTGCCTGCTCTGTCCACAGATGAAAGCCTGGAGCCAGGCTGCCCGCTTTTGTGGGCCAGACTCTCCCACAGGGTGGGGCCTCAGCAGGGCTACCATGACTGCTGCCCACTGGACACTCCGTGGGGGACGGCAGAGGGGGGCAGAGGGAGACGGGCACGTTTCACACAGCTGGAGCGCGCCCAGCCAGAGCCAGACGGCTCTGTAGAAAGCGGGCCGCCCACTGTGGCTGACACAGAGCACAGACCTGGCCCTGGAGACTGATGAGTCCCACTGCCCTTCATCCCTTTTCCCCTGCGGGGAAGCCACTCGAGATGGTGGGGTTGGCTGAAGCCATGGAAAGCAAGACGCCTGAGCCTGACCGTGCCGTCCAGGGTGGCTCTCCTGGGCTCGCCCCCCGGGAAGCCCGTGGAGGGGTTTTNCTCTCCTCTCCCCTCCTTTCCTCTCCCCTCCTTTCCTCTCCCCTCCTTTCCTCTCCCCTCCTTTGCTCTCCCCTCCTTTACTCTCCCCTCCTTTGCTCTCCCCTCCTTTCCTCTCCCCTCCTCTAAGAAGCGTCCCCTCTCCTCTGTGGTCTCCCCATCCCCCAACCCGCCTCCTGCATTTCCTCTGATTCCATAGACAGTGTCTTTTAACTGTCTCTCCCGTTGCCTCTTTGCAAATAACATCTGGGAGCCTCCTCATTCACATCACAAGGTATTTTGCTAAACAAAAGCCACCTACTCTACTGAAATTGCTGCACTAATTCAGGTCTGAGGCCCACAGAATGAATTTGGAGTTTTTGGTTTTTGTGCTACACACTCACAGACACAAAGCAATGCTTTCCTTTGGACTGGATCTGGATCGGATAAGGCCCAGGGCGAGAATGCCACTCGTGGGTCCCATCCTACATCCTCGTGGTGCCTTCGCGTCCAGCGCTGACGCACGGGACATTACTAGCCGAGTCCTGATGCCCCAAGAACAGCCAGTAAGAGAGAGTAAGCCTCTTCATTCTCTGAAGCTGTGTTACTGCGCCAAGACCCTCAGACACTTTGCTTTGGGCCATTGTTTTAAGAAGCCTTCTGGCTCTGTTTTTCAAATGAGGCAGCTGCGAAGGTCGTAGCTGTGATGACATGCCCCTGACAGCTTCCAGACTGCCTCTTAAAATTATTTTTTCACTTATAATTTGTTTATAATTTCATCATCAAATCACTTAGTAGCAAATCCTGCATTTGGGTCTCATCATGAGTAATCACCCCAAAGAAAGGGTTTTATTTCCAGGAAAGACTGAGATCAAGAAAGCTTTCGGCAGACCCAAGGCTCTGTGAAGTCAATCCCTTAGGCAGGCTGAGAAGCATTTAGTCCCCTAAGACAGCCTGGCTGGGAGGAACGGGGCGCTTCTCTTCCCCGGCACCCCGAGTCAGGTGCCCTGCATGGTCCTGTGGCAAAGAAGTGTTTCCACCTCCCATCCCTTCTAACCGTGGCCTCATCGCACACCGCAGAGGAAGCTGCGAGGTGAGGGGGTCACAGGCCCCTATGGGCTGCTGTGAATACGTCCTGCCTGCCTGCCGTGTGCCAGGAAGCAGACCTCCACCCTGCACCGTTGTCTTACTATGCTTTCCTCTGCTTGATGTCCTATTTCAGCTTGTGGAGGTGTGGGCCACTGCGCTTTACACCCAGAATGTGATCATAAGTCGAGATACAGCTCTAGCTTATTTCGCCGTGAGACAGAGGGCAGGCTGGAGCTCTCTCTGTTCTGCCTGACCAGTCTTCACCAACATCCTCACCCTCTGGTGTGCACACTACTCTTAAGATTGCCACATATTTTCACACCTATTCATCACTGGATGGCTACATATTTGGTTAGAGAATAGAAGCAGGGGCAGCTTGCCCCATGCGAGGGCTTCGTAAGTAAATCCTCACATTCACGGTCAATAGATGGGCATCAAGACCTTCAGTGGGAGAAAGAATGATTTTCTCAACAAATAGAGCTGAGAGCACTGAACGGCCTCACACAAAAGAACAAACCCTTATCTCATACGTTAGTGAAAACTTAACTGAAAATATATCAAAAATACAAATCTAAGCGCTGAAGCTATAAAATTCTTAGAAGAAAACCTAGGGTGAGTCTGAGTAACTGAATTTGTCAATGAATTTTTATTTATATAAGTAGCTTTTTCCTGAACATAGTACATCCCTCCCTTTATTTAAATCTTTTGTTTCTCTCATCTGTGTTTAAAAATTTCCCCCTTGCCAATCTTCCGCATGATTTTTCTAGACTCATACTTGGGTGTGGGTGTTCTCTGGCAGTGATTTTACTTACCTTTCGTCTGCTGTGAAGGTTTAACTTTCTTTTTCTTTTCAAAAAAATGTGTTTGGAATATAGTTGACTTACAATGCTGTGTTAGTCTCAGGGGTACCGCAGAGTGAATCAGTCATGTATACGCATATATACACCTTTTAAAGGCTCTTTTTTCAAACTAGCTATTTCAAAGTATTGCGTAGAGTTCCCTGTGCTATACAACAGGTCTTTATTAGTTATCTATTTTATATATAGCAGTGTGCATAATTCCAGATATGATACCAAAAGTACATGCAAGACCATTTTTTTAGTGTTAAATAATGCTCTTTCAAAATTAAACCCTTGTGCATCAAGGGACACTTTAAAGAACCTGAAAAGACAGCCGATAAAGGAGAAAATATCTGTAAATGTTAGATAAGGGTCTAATATCCAGACAAATAACTCAGTCAAAAAGTGGTCAAAGTATTTAAATAGACATTTCTCCAAAGAAGCTAAGCAAATTACCAGTGAGCACATGAAAGGCTGCTCAATATCGTTAGGGAAATGCGAATCAAAGTCTCTTTATACCCACTAAGAAGACCATCATGAAACAGACAACAGCAAGAGCTGACGAGGATGTGGAGAAAGTGAAACTTCTATACACTGTTGGTAGGAGCGTAGAATGGTGCAGTCACTTGGAAAACAGTCTGGCAATCCCTGAAAAAGTTAAAAGCAGAATATCATACGACCCAGCAACTCTGCTCCTGAGTAGGTGCCTGAGAAAATTGAAACCCGTGTGTCATAAAGACTTGCACTTGAATGTCCGTGGTGTCTAGTTGCTGGGTCGTGTCCGACCCTGGCGTCCCCATGGACTGTACCCTGCCAGGCTCCTCCATCAGTGGGATTCTCCAGTTGAGAATACTGGAGTAGGTTGCCATTTCCTTCTCCAGAGGATCTCCCTGACCCAGGAATCAAAGCCAGGTCTCACGCTGCAGGCAAATTCTTTACCCACTGAGCTATAGCCAGAAAGTGGAACCAGCCCAAGGGCCCGTCAGCTGACGAATGGATAAACAAAATACCGTGCATCACAAACGGAGGTGAAAAATGAAGCACTGAGACACAGTTCACATAACGAGCTTTGAAAACACGCTCAACGGGAGGCCAGACACAGAGGAGCACGTGGGCAGGAGCCCTTTCAGATGCAATGTCCAGAACAGGCGGACCCATGCTGCTGCTGCTGCTGCTGCTAAGTCGCCTCAGTCATGTCCGACTCTGTGCATCCCCACAGACAGCAGTCCACCAGGCTCCCCTGTCCCTGGGATTCTCCAGGCAAGAACACTGGAGTGGGTTGCCATTTACGAAATGTCCAGAACAGGCAAATCTATAGGGCCAGAAAACAGATCATCCTTGCTGAGGGTGGTAGTGGCTGAGAATGGGGATGAGGAATGACTACCAATAGTTATGGGTTTTCTTTCGAGGGTGATAAAATGTTCTGGAATTAGATGGTGGTGATGTTTGCAGAACCTTGTGAATACACTAAAAATCATTCAATTGCATACTTTGAAAGGGTGAATCTTAACTTTCCTTTTAATCATTTATTGCTCCTTTTAGGTCTAGTTCTAACTTCTCCTTAAATTTGGGGGAAAATGAAGTAAAAGAGTGAATGTCAATTGTGGATTGATCCAAAGTCAGGTGCATCTTGGTGGGATCATCATTGTTCTCCAAGCAGCCGCCCCTTTGAGGATGGCAGGCTGGGGCTATCTGGCTGGCTGTGTGTGGGAACTTTGCGTGGCTGTGGGCACAAATTCAGCTGTGCACCCAGGTAACGGTTAGCCATCACCAGCCTAGCTCCTGGCTGCTCCTGGGATTTCTACAAAATTCCTGGCATTTACATCAGCCCAAGTACATAAGCTCCACATACTGCCTTGGCCTCCTCCTTCTAAACAGCTGATGAAGATTTCCCCTCTGTAGTAACCTGGAAGGTGACATCACAGGAACCTCTGAGGCTGGACGTGGATAGAGGGTAAGAAGGTGGAACAACAGGAATGAGAGAGAGACTAGACTTCTGGGTCCAGCCTGAGCTTTCCCATCATGTGCTGTGATGCTGGGTAAGCCAGTGAGTTCATCTGCCTGTAAATTCGGACTATTATTACTGTTAATAATACGTACCTTGGAAGAATGATGTGAGCTTTAAAAAAAAAATGCAGAAAGGGCCCTGAACTGTTCCCAGAACAAAATCCTCATTAATGTTAATGAGATAAGATTTTTTAAATGCTTTCTTCTCCAGATGCTCAAAATTCTTGTGAAAAGAGTATCCATGGAAGGATTCTGAACAGCTGTTTGCTTTCAGGAAATGTATTGAGGGAAAAATAAGACATCAGTCCCATTTTTATGAACAACTTTTGTAAATAACATGGGCAATCCCATCAAACCAATCCCTTTCACATCCTCTGAAACTACCTAGATTTTATTACTAAATATTTACAGTATTTACTAAAATGCTCATTTGGCAGATCAAATATGTGAGATCTAATTATAAGTGTTTATAAACCAATTCCCACATAATTTTAAAAGAATTTGAGACAGTTTACAGTATAAGCCCCTTTTACAATTCCAATTAATGATACAACAAGGCTGGATTTAGCATGGCATTAATGCTTTTAAAAGTGAATGCAGTCCTCGTACAATTAGTACATATATGAAGCATTCATAATTAACATTTTAGTGAGTTGCTGTAAAGAAGGATTTTCCTGCAAGACAGCAAACTGGATCTAGTTTTCTCTGTGCTTTTAAGTAACTGTGATTTCAGGCAAGCCTTAATGTTCTGATCTTAACCATCATTGTAAATCTAGGTATATGAAAGGGTTCTGTGATGCCAATCAGGCTCCAAAATACTATGAAAATAAAAATCATCAGTACACATCATTTCAAGGATTTCAAATTGCTGTATTCACTATTTTCTTGTCTTGAGACTTGTTATTTTTCATCTCTATGATATATATACATACACATAACTGTGCATGTATAATTTTATGAAATAATTTGATCAGGAGTACAATTCCAGGGTATCTCGGTGCACATATCTCTGGATTTCCTTTATCAGAAATTCTTATTCTCCATACATGACATTAAACAAACGATTTAGCCTTCCAGAGTCCATAATGCAAATGGTCTTTCTCCACCCTTCTGCATATCTCTGCTCCATTCCAGACTCTCTGTTTCTCTAAGACCAGGGAACCAAAGATTGTTCATTTTGATCTTTTCCATAGTTGAACAAGGCCAGCGCAAGCCATACTCGTTTTTGGTGAAGCAGCATTTCACTTTCCTTTTTTGGGGGGGTCAGTATTTTTCCCACCAGCTGGTGCGCTCCTCTGGCTTTCCTCTTCATCCCCCTGACAGGGCAGATCGCACTGATGACTTTTCACTGTTAAGCCAGCCTTGCATATCTGGAATAAATCCCACCTATGGCGGTTTGTGACTTATTTTATGCATTGCTGGATTTGCTTTGCAGATGTTTTGTTGAGGGTTTTGGATCAAAATTCACGAGAGACGGGAATGTGTAGTTTCCTAATTCCCTTGCACTCTCCTCGGTTTTGTTTCGAGGTAAGAAAATTAGTTCTATTTTCTGGAAGATGTTGTGTAAAACTGATGTTAGTTACTCTTTAAACGTTTCATAGAATTCTCCAGGGAATCTTTCTGAGTCTGGAGATTTCTTTGTTGGGAGCTTTTATGAATTCAGTTTCTTCCACAAGTTATAGGACTATCTGGGTTGTATATTTTTTCCTCATTAAGTTTACTAGCTTGTGGTTTTTGAGGACTGGACCCATTTCTTCTAAGTTATTGAATTTATGATAGTAAAATTGTTCAAATATTTCTCTCTTACTCTTTTAATGGTTTCAAAGTCTGTAGTGACATCCTCTGTTTCATAACTGATATTGATAATGTGTGGGTTTTTGTGTTAGCCTTGCGAGAGGTTTAGCAATTTTTAAATTTTTTTGAAGAACCAGTTGTTTGTCTCATTGATTATCTTTAACATATTTTCCATTTTAAACTCTGTCAATTTCTGTTCTTCTTTACGTTCTTTTTTTCTGTTTGTTTGAGGTTTATTTTTGCTTCCCCCCCCACCTCAGTTACTTGAGGTAGGAGTTTAAATTATTGATTTGAGAATTTTCCTATTTTACAAGCAAAAATTTAGGACTATAAGCTTCTCTCTAAGCACTGCAATAAGTCCACCTCACATAGTTCAATGTGCTAATTTTTGTTTTGATGAGTTCTATGGAAAAGGCAATGGCACCCCACTCCAGTACTCTTGCCTGGAAAATCCCATGGAGGGAAGAGCCTGGTGGGCTGCCGTCCATGGGGTCGCTAAGAGTCGGACACGACCTCACTTTCACTTTCATGCGTTGGAGAAGGAAATGGCAGCCCGCTCCAGTGTTCTTGCCTGGAGAATCCCAGGGATGGCAGAGCCCAATGGGCTGCCGTCTATGGGGTCGCACAGAGTCGGACCCGACTGAAGCGACTCCGCAGCAGCAGCAGCAGGTACCTTTTAAATCTTTTGATATTTTTCTTTGCCCCATAAGTTATTTACAACTGTGCTAATTCTAATTTGGAGATTTTCTGTTGCCTTTTTTTTTAATTGATTTCCAGTCAGATTTCCATGACAGTCAGAAACCATCCTTTGTATGATTGCAGTTCTTTTAAATTTATTGAACTCTGTCTATGACTCGGGATTCGGGTTTGTCTGAGCGGATGTTCCACAGGTGCTTGGACAGAATGTGCGTTCTGCGGCTATTGAGCAGGACACTTGTCATCACGTCTTGCTCGCTGACGGCTGGTTTTCAGCAGTTCTGTCTTGGTGCTTTTCTGCCTTGAGGCTCTGTCACTTGCGGAGAATGGGGTGGTAAGGCCTCCGCTGGATCTGTGGGCTCACCTAGTCGCCTTTCAGCTCCATCAGTGTTCGCTTCACGTATCTGATGCTCTGCGTTTCGTGTGAGCACATTTAAGGTCCTTACTGTCTTAGCGGCATATATATTTTTATCAGACATGACTGAGCGACTGAACTGAATTGGGTGTCCCTTTTGGTTTATATTTTTTTCCCTGCAGTCTGCTTTATCTGATATTAATAGTAGCCACTCCCGATTTCTTTTTTAAATAACTGTTTTCGTGGTATATCTGTAGCCATCTTTTNGAACTGAACTGGGTGTCCCTTTTGGTTTATATTTTTTTCCCTGCAGTCTGCTTTATCTGATATTAATAGTAGCCACTCCCGATTTCTTTTTTAAATGACTGTTTTCGTGGTATATCTGTAGCCATCTTTTTGCCTCAGCCTGCCTAGGCCGTTGTGTTTGACGTTTGTCTGTGCTGCATGTGTGCGCGTCTTGTAGACGGTGTATCTTGATTATATTGTTGAATCCACTCTGGCCATTTCTGACTTCCCACCGGCCTTCAGCTCGCTTTCCCTTAAGGCAACCATTGTCATTATGGGCCTTCAGGCTGCCGCTCTGTGGTTTTCTATGTTCTCTTCTATTTCTCATCCCTTTGTTTCCCTCTTCTTGTCTTCCTTCGAGCTCCTTGAGCACTATTTTAGGGTCCCATCTTGATTTACTTGCAGTGACTCTGACTTGCGAGTAGCTGCCGTCTAGCTGTCATGAGCTTTTTCTGTGGGAAGCTTCTTTCGGGCGCTGCGTGTGGCTGAGGCAAAAGCCACGGCCCCCACGGCACTGGCCTCTTTGGGGTGGGGCACCCGTAACTGAGTGCAGGGCTTTTCTTCCCCTTCAGCATGAGGAATCTTTGACAGAACTTGGTGTCTGCAGCAGCGGAGCCTCTGGATGACAATAATCACCGAGGCTAATCTTCCAGAGCTGAGAATAGAGTTCTCAGATTTATGATGGGAGGGAGATGCCAGAGCGGGGAGAGAGACTTTCCCACAGCTTGCAGGATGGGGGCTCCAAATTTAATCCTATAAAGCCATACTGGCCTCAGTTTGTACCCTGAGCCAATGAAAACTATTCCAGAAATGCCAATGCTATCTCTTCCTTCTCCAGAAATAGCATCTAACTGCAACCTTCCATGTAGTAACATTTGAAATCCAGATTGTCTGCCTTAGATGGTAGAGAAGAGAGGAAACATCCTCCGCCACTCTACACACCCCACATGAGGTGAGAGTGCATGGCCGCCGCCCGGTGGCAAGCATTTTCCCTCAAGATGCTCAGAGCACTCACACAACCTCATTAGTCCCTGAGTTAAAGATCAAAGTCTCTATCTTTCCTGTATTAGTGAGAAGATTAAAGAAGAACTGATACTTGCTTGAAGTCACATGCTAAGCCAGTAGTCAACTAAGAGTTAAACTCCCTTGGTGGATATATGAGATAATTGGCTACACCAGCTGATGTCTGCGATGCTAATTATTTCTGATGCTTAATTTATAAACCAAACTGAGAACTCTGCCTTCTCAGAAAGCAGCAGGTAGTCGGAGTCAGGGAGAACTGACTGGGTCATGGTTTATTTAGCATGCTACATAATAATGTGAAGGATGTACAATGATTAGAGTTCACTTCATCCCAAAGGTTTGAAGACTTTTGCTTAGAGTTTCCTTGGATTTATACGTTCATTATGCCCTTCATTCATTAAACAATCCCTGTCAAATGCCACTAGAGCCTCAGAATACTCTTGAGTAAAGGAGCTATAAAGGTGAGCGGTGAGGCAGGCAGCCAGGTAGCAAACAATCCGAGACTTAAGGACATAAGCCATCAAAAAGGGAGCTATAAAAAGCTGAGAGATAGAACAGGGAGATGAAGAAAACTTTGCAGACGTGGCTCCCCTTTATTCAGAAATGTGGCAGGCAGCCAAGAGGGCCAAAGCTATGCTAAGCAGAGTGTGTTCCAGACAGAAGGGACAGCAAGTGCAAAGACATCGACTTGAGATGTGCGTCCATGAAAGGCTAGGAATTCGGTGTGACCGGAGACCAGGAAGGCGAGTGTAGATTCATGGAAGCCTGGACCAAGGGGAGAAGCTGAGCCCGGGCGTGGGCGGCCTTAAGTCTCTGCTGCTTCCCAGGGAGTGCACGGGTGCAAAGGTCACGAGCAGGGGAGTCACAGCTGGTTTAATGCCAACGTTGCCTTGTTTATGGGATTCCTTGCTTCCCTTCCTCCCAGCCACCCAAAGAGTTGTCCAAGGTCTAAGGCATTAGACAACGGATTTACAAAGTCATAAAAATACCAGTGCAATGTCATCTAATAGTTTGTGTGTGTGTGTGTCTGGATTTAAAATCAGCCAAGTGGGGCTTGAAGACACTTTGCTCCGGTTATAGGATCTGGTGAAGCTTAAGAAATTGGCTGGGGACCAGGTCGTGCAGAGTAATTGTTTGCCAGCATCTGCTTCAAAGGTACCTGGAGGGCCTGTCTTCAGTGGTCAGATTTCCCCTGCTCCCTCACCTCCCTCTTATCCTGGGGGTGTGTTCCACACTGCACAGCACCGTGTGAGCAGAGCTGACACCCAGATCCAGGACAGGTTAACTGTGCCCAGTGACGGCACTTGCATTCACACACTCTTCCTACACTCCTCCCCAGGAGAGAAGCTCTGGGGATCATTATCAGTCAAGACTGATGCCTTTTCTCTTTTCTTTCTTCTGTTTTATTCCTTTGTAATTCCTCCAGAGAAGATGATTTATTGAGTACAGTAGCCAAAAGTGGAAAACATCTACTACTGTGCCTATTAAAGCAAAACCAATGGACTTACCATTCCGTTTAGAAAGCTTTCCACACCTACGCTGCGTAACAGCTGTGTTGACAGTCCTGGGATAAATGAGGAAAACGTTAACAGAGATTTAAAATGTGTGACTAAGTGACTCAATTCTTCGATGCTCCACTCTCAGAGGAGGGCTTCTTGGAAAACTTGGATTTTTCTAGAGCTGAATTCAGCAACAGTTCGGGTGGTCACAGTTTTCCAGGTTTATCTGAGAATAGCCATTCCCTGGACACACACTACTTTGTACACATCTCACACCTAAGAATACATACAACACAGAGACGCCATATAATGTGTACACACATCTTCCAAGTTCAAAGCGCCATTGCAAGTNAGATGGTTACAGTTTTCCAGGTTTATCTGAGAATAGCCATTCCCTGGACACGCACTACTTTGTACACATCTCACACCTAAGAATACATACAACACAGAGACGCCATATAATGTGTACGCACATCTTCCAAGTTCAAAGCGCCATTGCAAGTATTACCATTAGGCACCTCCCACTTGAGAAGAGCAGGTGGATCAACATTATAGCCCTCGTGACCACATATACGACAGGCGTTAGCGTGCATGCTCAGACGTGTCCAACTCTTTTTGGCCCATCAGGTTCCTCCGTCCATGGAGTTTTCCAGGCAAGAGTTCTGGAGCGGTTGCCATTTCTTACTCCAGGGGATCTTTCCAGCCCAGGGATCAAACCCGTGTCCCTTTCGTCTCTGACGTCAGCAGGTGGATTCTTTACCACTAGCGCCAGCAGGGAAGCCCCAGGTAGGCAAGGTAATCGTATGACTGATCCTCTCAGCAGCGTTAGTCTGGGAGGCAGACTAACTGTCGTCTTTACGCAGACATTGTCATCTTTACTCACCGATGAGGAAAGAAAGGCTCAGTGAGGCTAAGTTATGGCTCAAAGTCACACAGAAAGTGACTCTAAGTTTGATTTCGAGCCCATTCTCTACCACTTCAGCAAACCAGACCATCCTCTACAGATGACTGAATCAAAGAAAAATATGAAGAAGCCTGACTTCCACAAAGACGTGGGATGATCTCTTCTACCTCCCATAGCCGTCAGTCATAAATTAATCCATCCATTCACAAATATTAATACGTAGAGTCCACTGCATGCCAGACACTTGAGAACCCTGTACCAGCCAGAACCAAACGTGCTGAGAAGCAACTTCAGACCTAGGATTTGCTTCATTTGCCTTTCACACGCCAAGAAGCAGAGATAATTTCTCACATCTGGTCATTAAACGAATAAGAAATTAGAGGTCTCTGGAAATGACACCACAGCTGTTTCAACAGCTCATCTCTAAATAAGGTCATAGTCTGAGGTTCTGGGTGGACATGAATTTGGGGCCAGGAGGAACACTGGTAAACCCACTGCAGTAGGGAAAAAGCAGGGAAACCTAGCTTGGTTTCTTTTCTACTTCCTGGCTACCAACATGGCCATCGATTGCTTCCCCAAATTTGAGTCTTGATGCCCCTTTTTCTGACCCTGTACCTCTCGACCTAAGAAAAATCTTTGTTAGGGAGTCCTTGGAATCACCTTGTTGCCGCATGAATCTAAGCCCTCTGGCAAATAATCTTCCTTCAGACCTGGACACCAGGGAAGTGGACCCAGTGCTCCAAGATGCTAGCTTAGCTGGGGAGAGTATAAACCAGCAGACAAGGTGAGATCCAGACTAGACTGGCATCAACTGCCAGCTCTATCACCAACTGATGAGGTTTTAGGGAAGTCATCTGGGTTCCATAAATCTCAGTTTCCTCATCTGTGAAAAGGGAAATGTATAACCCACAGGGTTACTGCAAGGAATAAATTAGGTAATAGCGCGTCACTAAATAGTAGCTTTTAGTAGCAGCAGTAAGAGAAAGAAGCACAGGACCCACAGGAAGGCTACGGAGAGTCCGTCACTTCTTTCACTGGGAGGGGTTCATCTGGCATGAAAGGAAATCAGAACTCCCTCCCAAGTTCAGACGTCTCCAGAAGTAGCAGGGTCTTCTACCTACCGAACCAGAGAGACTTCTTGTACCTGAAGCAAGAGCTTGATTAATAGAGAAGTGGAATTGGGGAGAGAGATCTGAAGAGCTCAAAATGTTTATACTCGGGGCTTCTCTGGCGGCTCAGTGGTAAAGAATCCCCCTGCAGTGCAGGAGCCGCAGGACACCTGGGTTCAAAGGTCCCCTGGAGGAGGAAATGGCAGCCCTTTCAGTGTTCTTGCCTGGAGAGTCCCGTGGGTGGCGAAGAACGGGACACACCTGAGGCTTCTTAGCACAGGCACGCTTGGCAGAGAACCACGAACGCTGCTTCCCTGGCACTTCATGGGGACTGTGCTTCCAACTCCAGGCCCGCTCCTGTTGCTGCAGATGGCACATATATATATATGATGAACACAGGGGTGCATTATCATTTTAAATTATATACTTATAAATTTATGAGTTTATGAATATGATATGTATAAGCCTGTGTATATGCCTAGGAGTAGGATTACTGTGATCTGTCGATTCTTGACATATCAGGAGCCTCAAGTGAGACTCTTAAAACCAGATTCTTGAATAAATCCCAGGTTTTGAGAAATCAGCATTTCTACAAGAGGTGAAAGGAACCAAGCGAGGAAATAACTTTCTAGGGGCAGAGATCTGTCGCAGCAAGTCAGGCAGGAGAAATTTGATGGGGTGGTGGGTGCCTGGTTGGATCACAGAGAGATTTCTCTCTTAGTTGGAGTCTGAAATTTGGGTAAGTGGATAAGTAGAAAACAGCATCTGAAAGACAAGCCAGGGTCCTTTTTGGAGGTCTGGGAAACCGGCATTTCTGCCTGCTGAGAACACAGACGGTAACCCTCTTCCGAGCCAAGTAGAAGAATCACTGGGACTTGTTTTACTGTCAATGCTAGCCGAGCTTCCCAGGCTGCAAGGAAAGAGGCACCTCTACTCCATCACAAAGTCCCCTGAGCATAGCAAAGTGGCCACATGCCTCGTGGGAGGATCTGCTCGTCCACACCTTGCGGAGACCTAGGTGCCGATGAGGAGTTCCCTGTCCTTAAGCCAGACTTCTGAGGTCTGCGCTTTGCCTCTCTCCTCTCTCATATCCTATATCTTTACTCCACCTTCCTTTATTTATCTGTATTTACAATGACTCACAGACACAGATTGGCAAGTACCCAGGGAGCCTGACACTCCTGGAGTGTTTTCAAGCTCCAGAGAAGTGAGCAGGTCACAGAGACCCACCCACACCGTCCTCAGGGCAGCCTGGAGTGCGTGTGCGCAGGGCCCTAAAGCCGCTCGCTGCCTTTCTAGGAACGGCGCTAAGGAAACCACCCGAGCACGCACAGCGGTTTGTGCGAGGTGATGTTCACAGAAGCAGTATTTACAGGAGAGATGGGTTAGGTAAATTACAGCCCATCTTATGATGAGGTGGTGAGCGTGCTCTAAGACGCCTTTTTTTTTTTTTTAAAGAACTTCAATAATTTAGGGGGAAAGGGACTGACTTCCCTGCTTGTCCACGGTTAGGGCCCCATGCTTCCAGTGTAGGAGCTGACTTCCCTGCTTGTCCGCGGTTAGGGTCCCATGCTTCCAGTGNAAAGAACTTCAATAATTTAGGGGGAAAGGGACTGACTTCCCTGCTTGTCCACGGTTAGGGCCCCATGCTTCCAGTGTAGGAGCTGACTTCCCTGCTTGTCCGCGGTTAGGGTCCCATGCTTCCAGTGTAGGAGCCGTGGGTTGCAGCCCTGGTTAGCGAACTACGATCTCACATGCTGTGATGTGGCAAAAAAAACACAAAACTGTGGGAAACTTGTTTCTGTTGAGATAATAAGTGAAAATCAAATATATATGTGCATATATATAACCATGTATAAATAATATGGGGAATAAAATATTTATATATATATATGTTTATATAAATGATGACCCCACCCAGATTTGTTAACTATGCATGTAAATATGTGCATCTATAAAGGACCAGAAGAAGATATATTCAGGTGCTAACATGTATTTATCCAAGTTGCAGGAATTTAGAGTTTTTGCTTTCCCCTCTACACTTATCTATACTTTCAAGGGCTCCTACAATCAAACTCATATTAATTCCATAACCAGTCACAAAAGGTGTTATTTAAAAAGAAGACTAAAGTACTCTACTTAACAGCTGTTTCTTGAATACTTATTCCATGCCTGGCTNCAATCCTTCCCAGCATCAGAGTCTTTTCCAATGAGTTAACTCTTCACATGAGGTGGCCAAAGTACTGGAGTTTCAGTTTCAGCATCATTCCTTCCAAAGAAATCCCAAGGCTGATCTCCTTTAGAATGGACTGGTTGGATCTCCTTGTAGTCCAAGGGACTCTCAGGAATCTTCTCCAATACCACAGTTCAAAAGCATCAATTTTTTGGCACTCAGCCTTCTCACAGTCCAACTCTCACATCCATACATGACCACAGGAAAAACCATAGCTTTGACTAGATGGACCAGAGATCAAATTGCCAACATCCGCTGGATCATGGAAAAAGCAAGAGAGTTCCAGAAAAACATCTACTTCTGCTTTATTGACTATGCCAAAGCCTTTGACTGTGTGGATCACAATAAACTGTGGAAAGTTCTCAAAGAGATGGGAATACCAGATCACCTAACCTGCCTCTTGAGAAATCTGTATGCAGGTCAGGAAGCAACAGTTAGAACTGGTCATGGAACAACAGACTGGTTCCAAACAGGAAAAGGAGTACGTCAAGGTTGTATACTGTTACCCTGTTTATTTAACTTATATGCAGAGTACATTATGAGAAACACTGGACTAGAAGAAACACAAGCTGGAATCAAGATTGTTGGGAGAAATATCAATAACCTCAGATATGCAGATGATACCACTCTTATGGCAGAAAGTGAAGAAGAACTAAAGAGCCTCTTGATGAAAGTGAAAGAGGAAAGCGAAAAAGTTGGCTTAAAGCTCAACATTCAGAAAACGAAGATCATGGCATCCGGTCCCATCACTTCATGGGAAATAGATGGGGAAACAGTGGAAACAGTGTCAGACTTTATTTTGGAGGGTTCCAAAATCACTGCAGATGGTGACTGAAGCCATGAAATTAAAAGATGCTTACTCCTTGGAAGAAAAG
>SJYW01048579.1:63048-125116 GCA_006410735.1 Raphicerus campestris
TCTTAATTAGCGTGTTGCATGTTGAAACTCACAGTTATTTTTAATGACCTGCAGTAATGAATCTGAAGTTTAAAAATCCACAAATTACTTAACTGGCAATAAAGTAAGAGTGGGTGTTTGAAGAGCAACTGTGTCCTTCTGCTCTAGAATTTATGAAGGCTTTGGACATGCTGACCTCCCTGGGTGCAGGCTGGTGAGATAAGGTTCCCCAGAGACAATATCTCTGTAAGGAAGGCTCATAGTGCGCTCTGAGGAATAGCTTCCCTCTTAGTCTGGATGCTGGGAAGAAGACAGCAGGGATAGTTGGGAGACATCCTGCAGCTCGACCACTAGAGGGTGGGCACTCCCTCAGCCCCCCGGGGCCTGGGAGAGGCACCGAGGTGCTACCAGGAAAACTTCTTCGGTAGGTCGGGGTGGCAAAAGAGGGCTAGATACCGGGTACACAGGAATCACACAGAAATACCTGCAAAAGGAGATGTCTGTATTTATATGATCTTGGCCCTCAACAAGGGATAGGGTTTGAATATGTTGAGAAATGACCCTTCAGGCAAGGGAAAGAGCAAAGGTGAGCGTGTGGGGAGGAGCTCAGAGGAGCCACACGGCAAGAGCCCCAGGGGCTGGCAGCCTGGGAAGGGTCAAGGCACAGGCTGGAAAACTCCTGGAACGTCTGAGGGAAGGACTTGCTCTTATGCTCTCCAGTTCTGAGGAGCAGTGTTTAAGCAAGAGCCCCAGGGAGCAGCGCAGTGGTCAGCTGTGAAGCCGCCGCTCGCTTCCTGCCTCACCCTGGTGAGCTGCACCACCTCAAAGCTCGACTTTCCTCTGACTTACTTGCTATTAAATTTTTAAAATTGAGATAAAGCAGGTGTACAATATTTTAGTACTTTCAGATGTACTATACAATAATTTGACATTTGCATGCATTATGAAATGATCCCCAACATAAGTTTGGTTACCATCTGTCCCCATAAGAAGTCACAGCATCATTGACCTTATTTCTTACGCTGTGTACTGCACCCCAGTGATGCATTGGTTAAGCGATTGAAGGTCTGCGCCTCCTAAGCCCCTTCACCTCCTCATCACTCCCTCCCCTCTGACGGCCATGCNAGTGATGCATTGGTTAAGCGATTGAAGGTCTGCGCCTCCTAAGCCCCTTCACCTCCTCATCACTCCCTCCCCTCTGACAGCCATACCCTAACCCTCTGCATCTATGAACCTGTTCTTGCTTTTTCCCATTAGTTAGCTTTGTTTTTCAGATTCCACATTCAAGTGAAATCCTGCGGATTTCTTTGTCTCCCTCTGTTCGATATATTTCACTTAGCTTAATGTCTCCTAGGTCCATCCGTATTGCCACAAATGGCAATATTTCATTTCTCATGAATGAGTAATAAGCCGAGGTGTGTATGTATACACTACATCTTCTCTATCCATTTGTCTATTGATGGACAGTTAGGTTGCTTCCATATCTTGGCCATTGTAAGTAATGCTACAAAGAACCTGGGTTCATATATCTTCTCAAATTGTACAGAGGGTCCCCTTGCCTGGACCCTATATCTTCCCACACTGTCCAGCTTCACCCTCAACTTAAAGAAATTTCTCCATCTCTGGGCCTCTTCTGATCCCCCAAGCAGACCACCCTCTCCTCCCCAGCTGTGCCTCTGCACCCCAGAATCTTTATTTTCTTTGGGTAAATACATAGAGGCAAAGTTGTTGGATCATATGGCAGTTCTATTTTTAGCATTTTGAGGAATCTCTGTGCTGTTTCCCACAGCTGTACCAAGGACAATCCCACTGATAGTGCACGGGGGTTTCCATTTTCCTCTTGTCCGTGGGGATGGGGGAGAGAGAGCGGCGCCTGCCTGACATGCTGACTTTGATGAGAATGTTCGCCACGCATGTGAGATATTTAGCACAGAGCCAGGCACACATGTGTGTACATGTCAAATGTGAAAGCTTCGCTTGACAAAGATTAGCCAGCAAATGGAGTGGAGAAATTACGAGGGGGACAAGTGAAGAGGCTACTCGGCCCAGTTCAAAGCAGATGCATGGATGAGGGCAGCAGAGGAGGGCGGGGTGGGGCTGGCTTCCCCGTGGAGTGATCCCGTTTGGGTGGGGTGTGATGTCTTTTATCAGTTCATTCTCTCGGTGAACAGCCATTGATCCACTGCACTGAAGAACCTAGCAACGTGTGGGGAGGTGGAGGAACACTTCAGAATTACAAAAGTGCTCCTCCAGGCAATTCTCGTATTTCTTATTTTAGATGTATTCTGGTCTCTGTACATTACGTGTTGCTCAGAGGCCAGATTTTGGTGAGTCTGAGGGATCCACAGAGCACCAGCCTGGAGATGACGATAGATCATGTGAGGCCGACTTTGGAAGTGAAATGAAGACAGGATGGAGATCTGGGAGCGATTTACCTGGAACAGTCGGGCCGGACGAGCTCTGTGATGGAGACAGCGTAGGAAGCAGGAAGAGGGCTGGAGAGACCCATCAAGGGTGGCGCTAAACTGCCTGAGCTCTTCCCCACCGAGAGCACACACTGAAAGCCGCACTTCTGGAGAGAACTGCTTCTCGAAGAAGAGGAAGAAGGGTGCTTCTGACTCGGTGTCTGTCTGCAAGCAAGGCGCCCACGGAAGTGCTGACCTATGAAGCCTTAGACGCCTATGCCCTCGGAACACCTCCAGCGTGTGGAAGGGTCCACTTTGCTTAGCTGGCTTCACTTTAGAGAAGCCATGTGCTCACTCGGCCCTTCCTGGCTTCTTCCTCCTGTCTCACCCTCCCCCTCACTCTCCGCCTCTGTTTTCTTCCCCCTTCCCCCCTTCTCTCGTGTACTCCTGTCCCTCTCCTCTTTCAGTCCTCCTCTCTCTGAGCCCCCCGCCCACCCCGTCCCTCCCGTAGGGACTGAGTCAGGAAGGATGGACGCATCCACACTTTGCAGTTTGCTTGCACCAGGGCTGCGGCTTCACACCAATAGACTGTTTGGGAGAAAGAGACCTCCGAGGACTTGAGGACTCGGCGCTTCTCAAAGCATGTCAGCATCTGGGCAGCGGCAGCGGCTTCCTGTTTACACAGCTCTCCTCCTCCAGGGAGGCTCCGCTGAGCCGGCCAGCTGCGGCCTGGGCAAGCCGCCTAGCACAGAGGCCCAGCACCCCGGCGGTCGGTGCCGGGCCGGGAGCCCTGGGAGGCACAGTGTCCATGCCTGCGGCCTACTGCTCCGCACGCTGAACACGCTGGTCTCTCAGCACCCCGGCTCCTCCGTCTCCTCAGCCTCTCTCCAGCAGACACAGCGGGGAGGGCGCGCTCTCCGCGAAGCAGGCTGGCCACCCCCTGCCTCCACGTCCCTGGAGTGCCACCCATCCACAGCTGGCCAGGCTGCCTGGGCCCCTTCTGGGCCCCTGGCCTGGAGCCAGGACCAGGCTCTAAACTGCAAGGCACCTGGGAAGTCATTACCTGACTTCACCTATTTATTAAGTCCCCACTATGTTTTCTGAAATGTTCCAGGGCCCTGGCGGTGGATGGAAACAGACAGGGCTCTCTGCTCTTACGGGGCTTCCCAGGTCGCTCAGTGGTACAGAATCCCCCTGCTAATGCAGGTGACATGGGTTTGATCCCTGGATCAGGGAGATGCCCTGGAAGAGGACATGGCAACCTGCTTCTGTATTCTTGCCTGGGAGATCCCGTGGACAGAGAAGCCTGGCAGGCTATAGTCCATGGAGTCACAGAAGACTCAGACGTGGCGTAGTGAGTGAGCACAAGCCCGAGCTCTGCCCTTACACACTTACACTCACAGGAAGACGCTGAGGGAGAAAATGTCAGATGATAAATGGGGGGGGTGGTTGTGCAGAGGCACGGCTGGGGAGGAGAGGGTGGTCAGCCTGGGGGATCAGAAGAGGCCCAGAGATGGAGAAATTTCTTTAAGTTGAGGGTGAAGCTGGACAGTGTGGGAAGATATAGGGACCAGGCAAGGGGACCCTCTGTGCAAACATCCTAGTCCTGAAAATGGAGCAAGGGGGGCTTGGTTAAGGGACAGGAAGCAGTGGGGAGAATGGATCACAGGAAACAGGTGAGAAGGTGTTTTTTGATGAGCACTGGAAGGTAACCAGAGGCTGAGCTTCTTGGGCCTGTGGGTTCTAGAGAGATGCTTGAATTTTATTATAACAGCACAGAAGAAAAAAATTGAAGTATTTTACTCTTGGAGAAGGATGTAAATAATTTACATTTTAAAGATCAGTCTGGCAGCTGGGAGCCTTTGAGTACCCAGTGGAGGGCCTGGTGCCCTAGAGAACCCACTGGCAGACACACGTCATACGCCTGGAGCTGGCAGCTGCACACTGGCCACGAGGACTAAGCCCCATGCCTCACGGACACCACACCTGTGATCTCCACGAGTCTCCGGCAGGCCCGGGCTGCAGATGAGCAGAGATAGGCTGGCNGTAAATAATTTACATTTTAAAGATCAGTCTGGCAGCTGGGAGCCTTTGAGTACCCAGTGGAGGGCCTGGTGCCCTAGAGAGCCCACTGGCAGACACACGTCCTATGCCTGGAGCTGGCAGCTGCACACTGGACACGAGGACTAAGCCCCACGCCTCACGGACGCCACACCTGTGATCTTCACGATTCTCTGGCAGGCCCGGGCTGCAGATGAGCAGAGGGAGGCTGGCCAGGGAGGTCTGAAGCAAGAGTGTAGCAAAGTCCATGGAGACCAGCGGTCCTTCCCACACCTCCCTGAGAGCCTCCGTTGCCAGCCTTTGCTCCCAGTCCACGAAGCTGGACAAGGAACTGGCTTTGCTCCTTCACACCTGGAGACATACAGCTTCAGAGTGATTCTCCCATCTTCACATAAGATGGACCCCTGATGAACAGAATCAAACACTTTGTGCTTTTATGCAAAGGTGTGGATGGGCCACCCGGTCAGGAAGGACGGGGTGCCCTTATAGGGGAACTGTCCCGAGTCCTCTTGCAGGCACTGAGTGTGAATAGGGAAAGAGTCTTACTGAAAAGCTAACATTTAAGATGGCGGCCCCAACACTGCAGAGCCCTCAGTGACTGACAGCAAGATGCTTGTCCCAACCGACCACGCAGGCCGGCGGCTGGAGTCCCAGGAAACGGGTTGGAGGGGAGTTTTCTTGCTCAGACATCAGGTGGTAACACATCTGTGCATGAAGTGGCCTTCGGATGATTGCAGACCTGCCAGCTAGGAGGAGGGCTTGCTATCCCTGAGCAGAGCCAGTTGGGCCTCAGTAGTTTGGGACCCACAACTTAGAAAGGACAGACTAGCGGTTTGAAGACCGTGAAGGAATTCAGGCCAGACTGGGACCAAAATTACCTTGTTTCCGTACACATCTTACAGAAAACTAGAAGCAAGTAGATCATTGCCCACCTGACTGTGCTNAGGGCTTGCTATCCCTGAGCAGAGCCAGTTGGGCCTCAGTAGTTTGGGACCCACAACTTAGAAAGGACAGACTAGCGGTTGAAGACCGTGAAGGAATTCAGGCCAGAGTGGGACCAAAATTACCTTGTTTCCGTACACATCTTACAGAAAACTAGAAGCAAGTAGATCACTGCCCACCTGACTGTGCTCACCATTGCTAAGTTATGAAAACATAATAATTACGAGAATTAGCTCTGCGTTTTGAGGACTTGCTGGGTGCTTATTGTGCTAAATATTGAAAATATATTATCTCAGTTATCCCCACAAAGAACTCAAAAGTTTCTGCCAATGACAAGGTTGTTTCTCAGAGAGGTCAAGTGACTTCTCTGAGGTCACACAGACCTGGACTGGAGCCCGGGTCTGCCTAACCCCAAAGATATCTGCAGCCTCTGAACTTGATGCAGACCGTGAAGTTATAGCATTCTGTTTCCAGAGTGTGAATTGAGTTGCTACTGGCAAATCATTTCGTACCATCATAATTTGCTGAATTAAAATCTTCCCCTGGGTCTCTTGTGCACAGATGCAGGGACCTGGGTCAGCCCTGTGTCCCCTTGGGGATGGAACCTGGGCCCATGGTGAGCCAGGTCAGGGAGCAGTTCCCTGCCCCTGCCGCACGCTGAATGCTGCCTTTCCTGATTCTTCTCTTTGCTGCTCACTTTTACTGTAGAAGTAACATGGCCTTGTTATAAGAAATACAAACCTCATGGGAAAATATAATCTGAAAATATGAAAGTGAGTGTAGCAGTTAGGGTCCCTGCAGAGAAGAGATGCACACTCCAGTCAGCGTCAGCTCAGAAGAGTTTATTAAAGGAACCAGTTATACGAGTGCAGGCAGGACACGAGTCACCTCCCAGAGCAGGGGGAGGGAGGGGGCAGGCAGTCACCAGAGACAAAGTCAGGGAGGAACCCTGGACAGAGGGTCAGGGTTCCAAACTTCATCAGCAGAGCAGGAGCAGGGCAAGGGCAGGCGGGTGTGGAGTGACTTGGCTCAAGGCTCCAGGGAAACCCTCCTGTCGTCCTCAGCTCCCGCTGGTGACGCCGACGGCAGTCCTGGCCGGGTCGGTTCCCAGGGCAGAGGTCAGGCCCGAGAGAGTGGGACTGGGTCTGCAAGGTGACAGAAGATATTCCAAAGAGCCCCCCAGAATCCCACCCTATAAAGTAACCTCTGTTGGCAGCAGAGTCTCTAAAGACCGTTTTAGAAACTGGGTCCTGAACCTGGATCGTTCCTCCCGCATCTCGCTTACCCTTCAGCTCTGCAGGGCACTGGGTGCCTGAGGAGCGGTCTGCCGTCTATGCTGAGAATCCCACTAGCAGAGTGAGAGACACAGAAATTACTGAGAAGAGAAGCAGCCACACGGAGGCTGCGAACATGGCGACAGGCTGACGTGTGGAGAAGGAGGCTGTCCAGGGCTTAAGGCAGCACATGGGCAGGGCACCTGCTTCAGCGGGGCTTCTGGACCGGCCCTGCCTCGGCCTCCTGACGCCCCTCCCAACTCCGCGTGCAGCGAAAGCGTCCTGTGCTGCCTCGGAGCAGGTGTGGTGAGCCTGGGGACCCCAGGGGCTGCGGGGAGCTGTCAGAGGATCTGATTGAGCTTTCACACAGTCCCTGCAGCTTTGCCGTTTCTCCAAGTCTAAGCATCCCAAGTGCAGAGCCCAGGTCCCCTGTGGGCCTGTGTCCTGGGCCTGCAGCATCACAGCTTCTGGAAACCATTAGAGGTGCACCTGTTCAGGTGCCACGCAGGCCTGCTGAGTCAGAAGCTCTGCGCTGCAGCCGTGAAACGTGTCCTAGGAAGCCCTCTGCTCACCTCTCAAACTTGAGCACCTCTGGTCTAGAGCAGCAACTGCCCCACGGTGAGGGTCCCCACAGCAAAACGTGCTGCCGCAGGGACCCCGGCCCCAGCCTCTGATTCCGCTGGTCACAGTCTGGGAACCTGGACTGAGCCCCTCGTCTGGGCCTTCCGCCACGAGGCCTCTGTTCTCTCTAGACCTCCTAGCTCTTTGCATTTCTGTGTTACTTTTACTAAATCTTCCTCTTGGATTTGCCTTCTCTGTGTCTCTCTCTTTTTTTTTTTTTTTCATCTAATCACTGAAAATGAGTTAGGGTGATAATCTTCTTTCCAAACATTTACTGAGACCAAAAAAAAGTGCCTCAACAAGATAGATTATTGTGAGCAAAGCCTCTATCTGGGGATTTTGCACAAGTATGTTAAAAATGGTATGTTCCGTTTTTCCTAATGCTTCAGCCTATGTGTTCCATATGAAACCTGCCAAATGATTTTTTTTAAATAAAATGAATACTATGGCTGATGTTAATATAGTAACATGCATTGCAAATGTAACCACATGAAAAGGTTTAGAGAAAGATTAACTTGGCACATTATTCAAATTATGTCAAATTGACCAAAGCAAAGGCCTCAGGGCATGTGAGCAACAGCAAAATACAGTGCAGCTTGGTAAACAGTTAACAGGTGACAGGCTTCCTGCTTGCGGCCTTCCTTCTTGGGATGGTAGATCAGAGTAGATAAACAAACTTGGACTTGGCTTCACGATGGGAGGAAACTTCCAGAGAGACAAGAATGAAGCATAGTAGCTGCCCTCAGAGGGCGTCCCAGCAGGGGCAGCGGGGGGGGGTGGTGTGGAGGAGTCTGGTGCAGCTGGCAAGGAGAGGGAGGACAGAGCCCAGACAGAGACCCAGAGAGGGGAGCCTGGGGTGAAGACGGCGCGGGGATCGGGGCTTGTGCGGGGAAACTGGTGGAGCAGAAACGGCCTCTCGGTGGAGGGGGTCAGTGCAGGTCAGTTCGGACAGTCAGTCGTGCCCGACTCTTTTTGACCCATGAACTGCAGTACGCCAGACCTCCCTGTACATCACCAACTCCCAGTGCTTGCTCACACTCACGTCCATCGAACTGATGATGCCATCCAGCCATCTCATCCTCCGTCGTCCCCTTCTCCTCCTGCCATCTGTCTTTCCCAGCATCAGGGCTTTTCCAATCAGTCACTTCTTTGCATCAGGTGGCTGAGTACTGGAGCTTCAGCTCCGGCATCAGTCCTTCCAGTGAATATTCGGGACTGATTTCCTTTAGGATGGACTAGTTGAATCTCCTTGCAGTCCAAAGGACTCTCAAGAGTCTTCTCCAACACCACAGTTCAAAGGCATCAATTCTTCGGTGCTCAGCTTTCTTTATAGTCCAACTCACACATTCATACAAAGACTTCCCTGGTGGCTCAGACGGCAAAGCATCTGTCTACAATGCAGGAGACCTAGGTTCGATCCCTGGGTTGGGAAGATCCCCTGGAGAAGGAAATGGCAATCCACTCCAGTACTATTGCCTGGAAAATCCCATGGACAGAGGAGCCTGGTGGGCTACAGCCCATGGGGTCACAAAGAGTGGGACACGACTGAGTGACTTTACTTTCCTTCCCCTGTCACATCCATACAGGACTACTGGGAAAACCATAGCTTTGGCTGGACGGACCTTTGTTGGCAAAGTGATGTCTCTGCTTTTTGAAATGCTGTCTGGGTTGGTCACAGCTTTGCTTCCAAGGAGCAAGTGCCTTTTAATGTCATGGCTGCAAGCCCTGACTGCAGGGATTTTGGAGCCAAGAAAATAAAATCTCTCACTGCTTCCAGTGTTTCCCCATCTATTTGCCATGAAGTGATGGGACCGGATGCCATGATCTTAGTGTGGAGCTGGGTTTTTTAATGAATTAATTTATTTTAATTGGGGGAAGCTACTTTACGATACTGTAATGGTGTTTGCCATACACTGACATGAATCAGCCACGGGCGTACACGTGTCTCCCTCCTCCCTCCCCATCTCATCCCTCTAGGTTGTCCCAGTGTACTGGCTTTGAGTGCCCTGTTTCATGGTTTGAAATTGAACCGGCCATCTATTTCACGTACGGTAATATACAAGTTTCAGAGCTATTCTCTCAAGTCATCCCACCCTTGCCTTCCCCCACAGACTCCAAAAGTCCGTTTTACATCTGTGTCTCTTTAGTCGTCTTGCATCTAGGGTGGTCATTACCATCTTTCTAAATTCCATATGAATGTGTTGCTGCTGCACCTGCTGCTAAGTCACTTCAGTCGTGAGACCCCACAGACGGCAGCCCACCAGGCCCCCGTCCCTGGGCTTCTCCAGGCAAGAACACTGGAGTGGGGGGCCATTGTTAGTACACTGAATTGGTGTTTTTCTTTCTGGCTTACTTCACTCTGTATAATAGACTCCAGTTTCATCCACCTCATTAGAACTGATTCAAATACATTCTTTTAAATGGCTGACTAATACTCCATTGTGTATATGTACCACTGCCTTCTTATTCATTCATGCCGATGGACATCTAGGTTGCTTCCATATCCTGGCTATCATAAACAATGCTGCGATGAACATTGGGGTACCTGTGTCTCTTTCAATTCTGGTTTCTTCGGTGTGTATGTCCAGCAGTGGGATTGCTGAGTCATAAAGCAGTTCTATTTCCAGTTTTTTAAGGAATCTCCACACTGTTCTCCATAGTGGCTGTTCTAGTTTGCATTCCCACCAATAGTGTAAGAGGGCTCCCTTTTCTCCACACCCTCTCCAGCATTTATTGCTTGTAAACTTTTGGATAGCAGCCATTCTGACTGATGTGAAATGGTACCTCACTGTGGTTTTGATTTGCGTTTCTCTGATAGTGAGTGATGCTGAGCATCTTTTCATGTGTTTGTTAGCCATGTATCTTCTTTGGAGAAACGTCCATTTAGCTCTTTGCCCATGTTTTGATCGGGCCGTTTATTTTTCTGGAGTTGAGCTGCAGGAGCTGCTTGTATATTCTGAAGATCAACTCTTTGTCAGTTGTTGTTTGCTATTATTTTCTCTGGTTCTGAGGGCTGTCTTTTCACCTTGCTTATTGTTTCCTTTGCTTTGCAAAAGCTTTTACGTTTAATTAGGTCTCACTTATTTATTTTTGCTCTATTCCCATTACTCTGGGAGGTGGGTCATTAGAGGATCTTACTACGATTTATGTCAGAGAGTGTTCTGCCTATGTTTTCTCTAGGAGTTTTATAGTTTCTGGTCATACATTTAGATCTTTAATCCATTTTGAGTTTATTTTTGTGTGTGGTGTTAGAAAGTGTTCTAGTTTCATTCTTTTACAGGTAGTTGACCAGTTTTCCCAGCATGAGTGTGGAGTTTTAAGTCAGCTTTTTCTCTCACCTTTATCAAGAGGCTCTTTAGTTCCTCTTTGCTTTCTGCCATAAGGGTGGTGTCATCTGCCTATCTGAGGTTATTGATATTTCTCCCGGCAATCTTGATTCCAGCTTGTGTTTCTCTCATGATGTACTCTGCATAGAAGTTAAATAAGCAGGGTGACAACATGATGTACTCCTTTTCCTATTTGGAACCAGTCTGTTGTTCCATGTCCAGTTCTAACTGTTGCTTGACCTGCATACAGATTTCTCAGGAGGTAAGTCAGGTGGTCTGGTATTCCTATCTCTTTAAGAATTTTCCATAGTTTATTGTGATCCACAGAGTCAAAGGCTTAGGCGTAGTCAAGGAAGCAAAAGTAGATGTTTTTCTAGAATTCTCTTGCTTTTTTTTATGATCCAACGGAGGTTGGCAATTTTACTGAGCACATAGGGAACCCCAAAGCAAGGTGAAGTTGATCTTCCCGCCCCAGCATGTAACACGTACCTACCTTCGAGATACTTCTCATTCTTCTGTGAGGAAAGACAGTTGAATCCAAAATCCAAAAATGTTCAAGACCATTGCAAAGGTTATCCTCACATTGTTTAAAACTAACTGTTTAATAGTATTACTTTATGAATCGTGTTTTTCTTCCATCCATTTCCATTTCTGTTTGCTTTCTCTCTTCAGGCTCATCTTAAATTGCTGCATATCTCTTCTTACTGTGGATGACCTCCTTGACCCACGTCCAGGGAATCAGCGAGGCTCTTCGTTTCTCTTTCTGGATGGGAAATACAGAGTTCTGAGAACCTGCCTTCCCTTGTCCTAAGCATTAGGGACATACCCAGAGAGTCACAGATTAGGCCAGAGCTGCTCCTAAAGTCTGGTCCCGATTCATCCAGGTTGGGTTTGACTGGGTCCCTGAGATGCGATTTCTCATCAGTATCTTTAGTTCCTGCCACAACTCCAAGCCCAAACCCGCCGAAGATGCCTTTCTCTGTCTTACTTTGTTTCAGTTTGATGCTGAATTGCGTGAGCATGTGAGAAACAACGATGGGACGGGCGCGTGTCGCTGCTGGAAACTTTACACTTTGTTCCACTTCGATCTGATTCTGATAGAAAAGTCCACAGTGTGTGTGGGGAGAAGAGGAGATTCAAGTCATTTTCATGTTGCCTTGGACTTCCTGCTAAGCAACCCCTGAGTGGGGACCAGGTTGAGCGGTGGGGCTTTTAGGTTGAGGGAGCCAGACAGAGGGCTCTAACTGTTTTATTTTACTTAGGAGACTTATTTTAAAAATTAAAAAAAAAAAAGAAACTTTTGCTCAGGAGGCCGTCTGGCTGCACTGAAAGGGATCTATCTGTCTTTGTTACACTGGCATGAGGTGGTGAAAATTGGAAGGATGAAAATTGGAAATTTGAACCCCCAAGAACACGTATTTCAAACTGTGGAGATCTGTGGTTTGTGATCTCTCAGCAAAATTAAGAAATGGTGAAATCCAGATGAAAAAATTTTCAGTTCACAGATAAAGGAGCAAAAATGATTTTCAAACCACGCCCTCATCAGCAGCCGGTAATCATATGTGCCCCATGTGTGCTGAGATGTGACAGGGAGCTTCTAGGTCCAGCCCAGACCACGACTGTCCCAACCCTTCCGGAGGTACAAGCCAGGGAGCTGAAGCCAGTGGCAATTACATAAGCTCAGGTGCTTTTGTTTAAATATTCTGTTCAACAAATAGTTAAAATTTTGTGCAGTGAGTGAGTGGTAGCCCCAAGATGGAGATTGAGGAGTTGGAAATTTCCATGAAACTGGCAGTTGCTGGTGACTCTTGGTGATGAACCCAGGGGAACAGGGATTTCCCCTGTGCATAGGAAGTCTTGGAGGAGAACTGAGCTAGGAGCTGGGGTCCCTGAGTCCAGGTCTGAGACGCAGGCAGGGAGCAGCATGGGGATGAGGAGGGAGAAAGGAAGCAACGGGCTGAGCCCGGGGTGGGTGGACCGTGGGGCTGTGTACCCTAAGGCCAAGGACAGAGCCTGAACACACGAATCTGGAGCAATTCCTGAACCGGGGCTGCATGAGAACATCCTGCCCTGGGTACTTCAAACAGCCCAGCAGGAGCACACTGGAGACAGGCCTGAGGAAAAAGCTGAAGCAGGGGGGCCTCAACCCTTTGTCCCAGCCTGGTCTTCTGCAAAGGAGCAACCTCAACACAGACAGCTGAGATACAAATATCACCAAGAGCATCTGGTACTTCACTAAAACACAGGTTTGATTACAAATGGAGGACACGGGGACATCTCTGAAAAATGGAAGAGCCTCATGATGGCGGTTTTGAGGAGCAGAGCTGGGCAGGGAGCCCCTACTCAGCACTGCGCTCTCCAGAGCCCGATATATCGAGCTGCAAAACCCCAGCACGAGCCTGCACACCCACCGTGCAGAGACGGGACAGGTCTGGCCCTCCTCTGCTACTGATCCTGACTGTCCCTTCCTCCTGGGCATGTCAGGTCACATGAGGCCCCTGACCTAGAGCAAGCAGCCAGCCCTGAGTCTGGCACCTGATCANCCGTGCAGAGACGGGACGGGTCTGGCCCTCCTCTGCTACTGATCCTGACTGTCCCTTCCTCCTGGGCATGTCAGGTCACATGAGGCCCCTGACCTAGAGCAAGCAGCCAGCCCTGAGTCTGGCACCTGATCAGCACGTGGATAACATTAGCTAGCATCCATTCTGTCCTCATTATTGATTTTCCTGTTATTTTTTATCAGCCTCTGTCCTGGCTCTTGGAGGGGGAAATGGCAACACACTCCAGCATTCTTGCCTGGAGAATCACACGACGGAGGAGCCTGGCGGGTTATAGTCCATGGGGTCACCAAGAGTCAGACACAGCTGAGCGAATAAACAATAGCTAGCCCTGGCTGCCTCCGGGCCGACTGCTCAGGGCAAGGTCTAACTCTTCATTCTTCCAACACAAGAATGCACGTCTTTCCCCCATGCTCCTGAGCCATGGCTGCACGTGGCTGGGTGGGGGCAAGTCAGTCACAGGCTCACGTGCAGGAGACACTCCTGCACGCCTCACGTGCGCAGGCCCCGTGAGAGTCCCAGCACCCAGCCCAGTGGACGGCGAAGGAGCGTCCAGAGCCTTGTAGGGTAAAGAGACTCCCTCCTGCCACCACTGCACCTCCCCATCCCGATGCCTCGCTCCCGTCCCTCGGTGGCTGACGGCTGCTTCTGAGACACACGGGGCGAGAGCAATGCGGACGGGCAGCGAAACGTGGAGACTCAGGCTCTGCTGCCGTCGCACGGCTCAGGCGAGTGCTGAAGCGACTTTTCTCACATGCGGGAGAGGAACGTCGTCTCCCCTGCAGGGACGGTCTGTTAGCGTGTATCGTGTGTTGGGCACGAAAAGGATGCAGTGAATGGTAGGTCTGTACCTTTCCCTGCCAGCCCTGCCCACCTCCAGGGCAGTGCCTTTCCCCTACTCCGTGAGCTCCAGACGAGGAACCTCAGACAAGATCAGGGCTCGGCAGGGTGCACAGGCTTCCCTGGGTCCTCAGTGTGGTCTGGGGCCGGTGGGCACTCACTACGGGTCCAGTGATTCTTCAAAATTCTGTGGATTCTCATCTCTCCGCTTCCTAGGCCAGCTGCCCTGTCTTGAACCTGGCCTCTGGGGAGAAAGAGGAGCCCAGCGCTGGGCCAGGGTCACCTGGCCCAGAAAGCAGCTCTGGTTTGGGCAAGCAGAGATGAAGGCCAGGGGCGGCACGGGGCAGGCCCCTGCACCATGTTCGGCCTTTCCGGAGGGTGAGGCGGAGGCAGAGAGGCTGGGAGCCGCAGGGGTGAGCTTGGCAGAGCTCACAGACTCACTCATTCTTTGGTAATGGGTCACGCAAGCTGGGACGTCTTGAGAGAGAAAGGACACTGTTGGTGATTTTGTTGGGGCAGCAGGCAGACACTGGCACTGTTTGGGCATATCCAGGTGGACTGTGACTCCNCCCCTGACCTAGAGCAAGCAGCCAGCCCTGAGTCTGGCACCTGATCAGCACGTGGATAACATTAGCTAACATCCATTCCGTCCTCATTATTGATTTTCCTGTTATTTTTTATCAGCCTCTGTCCTGGCTCTTGGAGGGGGAAATGGCAACACACTCCAGCATTCTTGCCTGGAGAATCACACGACGGAGGAGCCTGGCGGGTTATAGTCCATGGGGTCACCAAGAGTCAGACACAGCTGAGCGAATAAACAATAGCTAGCCCTGGCTGCCTCCGGGCCGACTGCTCAGGGCAAGGTCTAACTCTTCATTCTTCCAACACAAGAATGCACGTCTTTCCCCCATGCTCCTGAGCCATGGCTGCACGTGGCTGGGTGGGGGCAAGTCAGTCACAGGCTCACGTGCAGGAGACACTCCTGCACGCCTCACGTGCGCAGGCCCCGTGAGAGTCCCAGCACCCAGCCCAGTGGACGGCGAAGGAGCGTCCAGCGCCTTGTAGGGTAAAGAGACTCCCTCCTGCCACCACCGCACCTCCCCATCCCGATGCCTCGCTCCCGTCCCTCGGTGGCTGACGGCTGCTTCTGAGACACACGGGGCGAGAGCAATGCGGACGGGCAGCGAAACGTGGAGACTCAGGCTCTGCTGCCGTCGCACGGCTCAGGCGAGTGCTGAAGCGACTTTTCTCACATGCGGGAGAGGAACGTCGTCTCCCCTGCAGGGACGGTCTGTTAGCGTGTATCGTGTGTTGGGCACGAAAAGGATGCAGTGAATGGTAGGTCTGTACCTTTCCCTGCCAGCCCTGCCCACCTCCAGGGCAGTGCCTTTCCCCTACTCCGTGAGCTCCAGACGAGGAACCTCAGACAAGATCAGGGCTCGGCAGGGTGCACAGGCTTCCCTGGGTCCTCAGTGTGGTCTGGGGCCGGTGGGCACTCACTACGGGTCCAGTGATTCTTCAAAATTCTGTGGATTCTCATCTCTCCGCTTCCTAGGCCAGCTGCCCTGTCTTGAACCTGGCCTCTGGGGAGAAAGAGGAGCCCAGCGCTGGGCCAGGGTCACCTGGCCCAGAAAGCAGCTCTGGTTTGGCCGAGCAGAGATGAAGGCCAGGGGCGGCACGGGGCAGGCCCCTGCACCATGTTCGGCCTTTCCGGAGGGTGAGGCGGAGGCAGAGAGGCTGGGAGCCGCAGGGGTGAGCTTGGCAGAGCTCACAGACTCACTCATTCTTTGGTAATGGGTCACGCAAGCTGGGACGTCTTGAGAGAGAAAGGACACTGTTGGTGATTTTGTTGGGGCAGCAGGCAGACACTGGCACTGTTTGGGCATATCCAGGTGGACTGTGACTCCATTTTTAAGAACTCGGAAAGGGCCTCTTCATAGCATCACTGATGTCCGTGATTCCCCAGGGGATCTCTCCTTTGATTTCCCTCTTTGGGAATCTTTGGATTCAGACCGTCTCCTTTCTGGGACCCAGATTCCAGGTTCTTGCTCCTTCTGTCTTCCCGAGTGCAGGCCAGGCTTTCAGAGGTCAGCTGGGGGCTCCGTGAGCCTCACTCTTTTGGAACTGGACTCCCCAGAAAGGTTTAATGACAGGATCTAGCTCCTGTCCTTCCGCCACTTGAGAACATGGGCCAGGAAAGTACCTTGTGGGTTAGGACTGATTTGGTTATAAAAGCCCACAGCTCTTTAAGAAAGGGAAAAAAGAGTAGCCATTTGATGGATACTGTTATTGCCAATGTATCCTGATTTTAAGGTTTGTGGGTTTTTTTTTAACTCTTATTAAATCAAGGAACTCTCCTGCTATCCTCTAACTTCTTTCCTTGTACTCAGGGAGGGTGAGACCCATTAACCACTGGGTTTTACGTACACAGGACCAGTATGTATACCTGTGACCACCATCTACAAGAAAACTTGCATCTGATATTGTGAAACACTCACAACCACACATACGCGCGCTGTCCTTTGCTTTAGTGAGTGTGATGCGTGCCTGCCTGTGTTTTCCAATTTATCTTTTTTTTTCTATTTGATGCTATTTCATTTTTTAAAATTACTATTTCTGGCAGGCTGTACTGACATTTCAGCCAGAGTTTGCCCAGCATTTCTTCCAAATTGTTTCTCATTTGAGATCTGAAAATACCCCGGAATCACACAGGGCAGAACTCGACCTGAAGCCCGGTAGCCTCTGCCCACTGCCTCTTGCCTGGGGCTCCTCTCTGCAGATGGCAAGGACGACTTGTCTGAAGCCAAACAGCCCAGAATTAGCTCAGGCCTCCCCGAGTCCCAACTCTGAGACACAAAGGCCCGTGCTGGACCCTGGTGCCTTGCCCATCAAGCGTGAGAGGGCTGGTCTCCCGCAGGACTGTTGAGAGGATAAGCAGATTGTGTCCAGAAAGTACTGTCAGGGCCCTGGTAGGCGCAGGCTGCCCTGGAAACACCAGCAGGATGGACAGCGCCTGGACAAGGTGCTTGTTCGTTCCCACTGGGAACTCTGTCCTGCCCACACGAGCAAACACGCGGTGAATGCATTAACCTCCGGCCCCCTCGGCCTCCTGAGCAAGCGATCCATCAGTGGGAGAACTGGAAAGAGCTGGTCTCTCGCAGGCCTTGTTCCCAGGTGCCAAGGCCCCGGCATGGCTCTGGGGGTTCCCACAGCAGCCGGAAGGACGGTCACCTCCCCCAAAGCTCAGGAATGCCCAGAATGGTTGTTTCCTCACGGCCCTACAAGCCTCCGTGACCCAGGCTGATGTTCCCACATTCCGGAAAATGCCTAAGAAGAGGCCAGGACAAGGTGAGAAGCCCATGGCTGCATCTGGGGCCTTCTAGACTGACCAAGACCGGCCCCTCCTTCCGGGGGCTTCCACAGCTGTAGTGCAGGGCTTGGCTGGGCTCAGGGAGCCTGAACACTGGGTGCCAGCCTTCCCCAGCCCTCAGCCACTGGCCTCACCTCCTCCACAGAGGGTCGGCCATACCTCCTAGATCAGGCTGCCGGAGTCTGCCTTGAGGCTGAGCCAGCAGCATCCAGCTGCTGCCAGCAGAGGCGCTGGGATCCCTGTAGGTGAGCCAGGGAATCCCAGCGGCAAGGGAGCTCAGACCTCCTCCAGGCTGTTGCTCACGTGTGTCCATCTGCAGAAGGACACAGCCTCACTTCCCTGGAGCTGCTCCCTGATGATGGTCCTTCTCGCAGTATTTCGGGAATCACACTCTTCTAAGGGCCTGGCTGTGTCCTAGGTGTGGCCGGCCATCCGCTGCCTATGATGAAGTACCAGCAGCAGAGATCTCATCCCGGGGACCCCACTGCCTGTGACCCAGGGAGTGTGTGCTGGTCCCTACAGTGGGGAGGAGGGGGCCCTCTGAGGAGAGGGGTGACTCCCTAGTCTGGACTCACACGGAATGAACCACTATAGTTGGTCATGTGGTGGAGATTCCGGGGGAAGGAGGACTCTAGAGAAGAGACAGTGTGTGTGAGCACCCATATGCGGACATCAGCGTGAGATACATTTGGGTCCAAGTCATGACTTAGCTGTGTGGCCTCAGGTGCACAGATGAACGCAGTCTTATGAGCATTGCTGTCTTTATTTTAGAGATGAACAAAGAGAGGGTCCCATGTGTGATTTATCAGGCAGTCGTTCTAAAAGTTTTTCTTGAGTACCTTCTATGGACCAGCCACAAAGAATAAGCAGTGAGTGAAAGAGGCCAGGCCCACTCTTCCTGCGTGGTGGTATTAAGCCTCTCCTTCGAGGGTGTGGTCAGCAGGCAAGTGAACAGGGAAGGCGGCGCAGGGGCTGGGAAAGCGGGATAAGGCGCTGGGCACACGCAGGGGAGGGACTGCTGTGTGGGGTCGGCGTCTGCAAAGCCGTTTCTGACAAGGTGATGGCAACCAGAGATGGAAGGAAAGGAGGGGTAAGCCATGTGATTTCCAGAACACAAAGCCCTCTCGAGGGGCAGCCCTGGCCTATTCAAAGTCAAGAAGTCCAGTGCGGCTGGAGTATGGCCGGGCGAGTTCTGAGGGGGCAGGGGCGCAGGTACAAGCCTCNAGCCATGTGATTTCCAGAACACAAAGCCCTCTCGAGGGGCAGCCCTGGCCTATTCAAAGTCAAGAAGTCCAGTGCGGCTGGAGTATGGCCGGGCGAGTTCTGAGGGGGCAGGGGCGCAGGTACAAGCCTCTGCTGGCCACTGGAGGGTCTGGGTGGGGTGACATGGCACGGCCTGACGACCAGCCTCTTCTGCTGCTGTGAGAGGAAGTAGCAGGACGTGATGGTGAGCCAGCCAGCGGCCAGGCATAGGGGGTTCAGCTAGGAGATGACTGGCTCAGATCAAAATGGGAGCCTGAGGGGTGTCTGGGCTTTGGATGTATTTTGAAGGTAACTAATTGGGTTTGTTAATGGCTTAGCTAAGGGCTCGGAAGTAATTCGATAAATCAAAGGTAACTAAAAGGTTTTGGCCTGAGCCATGGGAAGACAAGGAGTTGTTACTTGCGTAAATGAGGTCAGCAGGCAGGGGAAAGTGGGAACTGGGCATTTTGTTTTGCATATGGTGCATTTCAGAGGATGAGGTGGGAGTCTGGGAGAGAGATCCCTGGATTCCATAGTTCTGGGCACAATAAGCTCCCGTTTCTAACTCACAGCAGGACACCACATGGGCTGGTGGCAGTCCTCAGGGGTCAGTGGATCGCCCCCTCCCTGAGAGAGGTAGAGAGATAATCTACCTCTCAAGTCTCGGCTTCCCTGGCACTGCTTTTAGGGACTCCTTGACGGTGCTCTAAGTTTCCCTGATCCCTGGATCAGTCCTGACCTGCACTTACCACACTTTATGAAAATGCTCACGTCATTGCAAGTCGTTTCCCCCCACCCCTGACTGTAGGTTGCGTGAAGTCAGGGGACAAGCCGGCTTGCTCCCCACAGTACTCATTCATACCACCCAGTAATGAGCTTGATGCGGCAGCTGCTGGCTGGATGAGGCCACCAGAGGCGTAAAGCGTGGTCGGCCGTGGACGTTCTGTTTGTTTGTTTTGTCTTTTAATGCAGCATCATTCTGAAGAGTCAGTATCATTCCGTGGAGTGAACCCAGGGGTTAGGTTGTGGGCCCCTCCCTGGTGCAGGAGCGCTCCGGACCGGCACCAACAGCGCTGGCCCCAAAGGCTTTTCCCCATCAGTTGGCAAAGAGGGAGAAACTCAGCTTTTAAGACGGCTTTCAGCTCCAGCTGGTACCCAAGCTTTGCTCAGCGTCTAAGCAGAGGCAGGCAGGATCTAATCCCAACTCTGTAGACCCCAGGGAGCATCAGAGCGGGAGCGGGAGCAGGATGGCTTCCATGCACACCAGCCATCTGATCCATGCAAGTGTGGGTGATGCTAAGCTCCAGAGCTATGCGGGGAGGCTGAGACACAGGCAAGGGTCTCAGATCAGAGTGAGCGGGCAGAAGACCAGGATTCAAGAACTGGCCTGTCCCAGGGCCCCCGGGGCCATTTGACGAGGCCTCAGATCCCCTTCTTCCTCCAGCCCTTAGGTAACCGTACCACAGTCACTCTGTAAGGGACCGGGATGCACCGAGCACAGGGCTGACAGCCACATGTGGGCCTACGGGCAGGAGAGTCTGGAGCACAGAACACTCTGGACTCAGGATTTCGGGGCCCTTGTGCTGACCTCTCCCTTCCAGCATGGTTGAGAGAAGGTGGTGGAAAGTGTGGAAGGCTGACGACCTCTGTGTGGACAGAACCTAGTGTCTGTCGGGCTCTCTCCCTGTTCTCAGTATCCAGGCCAGTGCTGGCTGAATCAGCACCTGGCATCCCTCAGGGGCCCTGGAGCAGGACAGAAAGTAAGAAAGTGCTGGGGGTGCGGCCCTGCCACCTGCAACAGAGGCTCTGCTGCCCTCTACTAAGCCTGAGATGCACAGAGTGGAGGTTTCCCTCTCCATCGCTAATACGCAAGCACCCAGTCCCTTACACAAAACTATCCCTTGGGAAGCAGAGAGCTGACTGGTCTTAAAGAAGGGCTTCTAGTGAAACCAAGTGCATTCCGGGAAGAGGGAGTGCCTCCCCACCCCACCCCCCACCGCCAAGGATGCGGACTAAAGGATGAAAGTCTGCCCCCAAGTCTTGCCTACGATGAGTGTTATTACTATGGCTTGTTTTCCACCAACTGTTGCAGCAAGGATTATATAACCCCTCTGTGTGTTGGGTTTGAGGAAGAAAAACCAAGTCTGGAGAGTTCCATGTGGTTACACTAATTTCAAACTACTGGCTGCTACATTTGAGTACATGTCTTTATTAGGAAAATTATAAGTGCACATACATCTTTTCATTGATATGATTTCAAAGTAGAAATTGTTTCTTAAAAGGAGTTGTTACTTGGTTGTTTTTGGTTTTTTTTTTTAAGCACACTGCATACAGGAAGCTGCCTTCTCCGGGACCATTTTCACATTTTGTGGGAGATGCCATTTAAACAATACAAAATACAGTATTTATCACATTTAACACTGAACCCATCACTGCTCAGAGGCTGAGAGTCCAGCGAGGCTGCAGGATTACAATCTATGGGGTTTTTCAACTTGGCAATGCCAGTGGTCTCCTTAGGGGACATGAAGGTTTTTCTAAGGGATATTTCCAAGGGATGGGAAATTTCCCAGCGAGATGTATAGAGGGGTCAGGACCCCACCATTCTCATTCAGCCACAAAAGGGTGTACCGCCTGGGAAGGGTGACAAACGCCCAGTGAGAGCTCTCATAGTGATTACACCAGGCAGCAGTCAGAAGAGGCAGGTCAGACTGGGTCCTGTGACAAGGCATAAGGTCTCTGGACTTCACGCAGGGGAATTACAACCTTCTGTTACTCGGGCCCTCTCCTCAAAGCTGGCCCTCCTTTTTCCGGAGGACCGGCAGATAAGCAGAGGGCCCCTCCTGAGCCTCGCTGGGGTCTTAGCACCTGGCCAGAGTGGGGCAAAGAACAGTGCACACAACACAAGGCCCCGACTCAGATTCCAACGCGCAGCACATCAGCAAGCTCAGTCCCCCAGGCTTCCCTGCCGGGTCCTGATGCAAAGGCTGGGGTGGAGGACCACCCTGGGGTTACACAGAGCACAAGGGAAGGTCAGAGAGGGGCAGCACTGGGCCAGGAGGAGCAGCTGGGGGCTCCCTAATCAAAGTGATGCACAGGATTTGTATTTTGAAAGCAAAAGGGGATCAAGATAGTCTTTTCCTGTGCAAATGGACTATTTAAATGCACATTTGCTTTAGCTGGGCAGTCTCCACTAAGAAGCGACTACAAGGAGAGGAATTGTCAAACAAATAATTTTCCAGGCAGTTTCTCCTCTTATCTATTTTCCCCCCAATAGGGGAGAAACAAAAATTATTCTTTATTTAACTGCAGTCAAGATTTATTTGGGGCCATGTTAATTTTCTAAGAGAAAGAGATTTAATGGTTCTGGCTCATGGGTTCTAGGGGAAGATGCTTCTAAATTTTCCATGAGATTTTAAAATATCTTGAATTACTTAGAAATGACTCTCCCACTGACAATTCAATCATTGCATGTATAATTCAGGAGCCCTGTAGTGACAGGTTAATTTCAGAAGAGGGTCTTGAAACCAGTTCTGTATCCCTTTTAACTAATAAAGGCCCCTCCAGACTCTATTTAATCAGTATAACAAAGCTGGTTTGACGATGTGAATTTTCGTTTGGTTAATGGATTTGTCATATACTGTGAAGATCTAATTTAAAGGAATATTTATGGAAATGCCTAACACACGTTACTGATAGCTCAAAGATTATTCAATCTGAGAACACCAGCAATTCAAGATTGTTTTACAGCTATATACTTTCTGCATGTTATTTACAGTTCCTCTCAATTGACACATTTCCTGGTTTTGCCCTTCTTTTTTTTTTTTCTACTTTCTTAACTTAAAAATCCTTACTGGGAACTTTAACCAGAGAGGAAAAGTATTAGTGAGACCAAATGAAAAGCATAACAAGCAAAAACCTTTCAAGTGCCTACTTTTCCAGAAAGTGAAATTTTTAACTGTTTAATGCAACCTTACAAACTGCTCTCAGTAAAGGGAAACACAGTAAATGTCAGAATTTAAGCTACTTTCCTAGCCAGCCCATCATTGTCTAAGAGGAATGCCCTGCTGGACATCCTGTAAGCGCAAAATGACCGTGGTGGCAGAGAAGGCCCAGGGGCCACTGTGCAAAGTGGGGGGAAGGTTAGAAGGCCCAGGGGCCACTGTGCAAGGTAAAAGATGGTAGAATCATCGAATGGGGGGAAGGTGAGGTTAGACTTCAATTGGGAAGGAATCCTTACGTTCAGCTTTGATTATTTTACTGTCGGGTCGGGCTTTCAAAACCAAAAAAAGTTGAAAACAGTTTTTGTTATTCCCCGAACAATGCTGAAGCCACTGAGAATCCCCTGTAGCTCTGAGACGCCAACAATGATAGAAGCCTGAGGGTCTACACCCTCGGAGGTCCACACTGCTGCAGACTGAGTTCCCTTGGGCTCTGTTGATACAACCAGGGGTTTGTGATCATGGGGAAATCAAGGTCCAAACGGATCACAGCCCTAATCAGAAACCTGATCAAAGGCCCCAAGGGCACCTCCTCACCCTCAGCCTTTGCAGACGAGGAACTGATGGCGCATGCACCAAGGACGATGGCTTTGAACAAAAACGCAGGATTGGACGCTGGACAGTATTCCAAACAAGACAGAGACGTGCACAGTGATCTCAGGACCAGGCGACATGAGACATTTTGGGTTGCTTCTTGGCGCCCAGTTTAAAGAAAAGCTTTGGTCTTGAGAGAGTCGTTTTCTGGGGTCACGGAGACAGTCTTGGATACACATGATGATGGATGAGACAGAGAATGATGAGAAGGACGTGATGGGATGTAGAGGAGAGCTCGGGATGAAGGATGCATCTCACCCTACCCTGGCCTCACACTCCTGCCTGCTCAGCTCAGGGAAGCCCTGCGGTGCTCGCCAAAAAGGCCCACCCCTGCTCTCACCCCAGAGAAGGGTGAGCCTCCTGCCTGGCCCCCTAGAACCTATCTCCCCACCACTCGCACAGGGCAGCCTTCACGGAGTCTGCCCAGGCTGGCTGGTGCAAACCCCTCCTGGTGGCTCTCCACCCTGGACATGGTGATGTGGGCAAGTCTCCCTCCCTCTGGGGCTCTGGGATTCCAGCCTGCACAGCTCAGGAACCTCTGGCCAGATAAGGGGTTCCGTGGGAAAGATGCATCAAAGCAGGTAATAGAATGGTCTTAATCTAAGTTCCTATCTGTTACCAGTGACATTGGATAATCAGACTAAATGAGGAATAAACACCATATATTCTGCTACAAAATCAAACGGTGAAGTGAGGCAAACTGTGCGCGACAAGGCCCTTGGAATGCACTCAGCCCTGCCTGGCGCAGGGGGTGGCACAAGCCCTTCCTAACCCTGGTTTCAGACCTGGGCTCCTACTGTGAGGCTTCCTCAGGCGTCTGACCCAACCTGCGCCTCTCACATCTTGAACCTCCTGTTGATAAGAACAGAGGGAGACACCATTAAGGCGGGTTCCCGCAGGGGCGGGCAGCACGCTTGACTGAGACCCGCTCCAGCCGGGGTCCCTCCTGATTTCCAGATCGCTGCGGTGCTTCTCCCTTGCGAGACCCTGAGCGAGGAGGCTGGAGAGACCCTGAGCGAGGAGGCTGGAGTGAGAGAGACAGACNCCAAACGGATCACAGCCCTAATCAGAAACCTGATCAAAGGCCCCAAGGGCACCTCCTCACCCTCAGCCTTTGCAGACGAGGAACTGATGGCGCATGCACCAAGGACGATGGCTTTGAACAAAAACGCAGGATTGGACGCTGGACAGTATTCCAAACAAGACAGAGACGTGCACAGTGATCTCAGGACCAGGCGACATGAGACATTTTGGGTTGCTTCTTGGCGCCCAGTTTAAAGAAAAGCTTTGGTCTTGAGAGAGTCGTTTTCTGGGGTCACGGAGACAGTCTTGGATACACATGATGATGGATGAGACAGAGAATGATGAGAAGGACGTGATGGGATGTAGAGGAGAGCTCGGGATGAAGGATGCATCTCACCCTACCCTGGCCTCACACTCCTGCCTGCTCAGCTCAGGGAAGCCCTGCGGTGCTCGCCAAAAAGGCCCACCCCTGCTCTCACCCCAGAGAAGGGTGAGCCTCCTGCCTGGCCCCCTAGAACCTATCTCCCCACCACTCGCACAGGGCAGCCTTCACGGAGTCTGCCCAGGCTGGCTGGTGCAAACCCCTCCTGGTGGCTCTCCACCCTGGACATGGTGATGTGGGCAAGTCTCCCTCCCTCTGGGGCTCTGGGATTCCAGCCTGCACAGCTCAGGAACCTCTGGCCAGATAAGGGGTTCCGTGGGAAAGATGCATCAAAGCAGGTAATAGAATGGTCTTAATCTAAGTTCCTATCTGTTACCAGTGACATTGGATAATCAGACTAAATGAGGAATAAACACCATATATTCTGCTACAAAATCAAACGGTGAAGTGAGGCAAACTGTGCGCGACAAGGCCCTTGGAATGCACTCAGCCCTGCCTGGCGCAGGGGGTGGCACAAGCCCTTCCTAACCCTGGTTTCAGACCTGGGCTCCTACTGTGAGGCTTCCTCAGGCGTCTGACCCAACCTGCGCCTCTCACATCTTGAACCTCCTGTTGATAAGAACAGAGGGAGACACCATTAAGGCGGGTTCCCGCAGGGGCGGGCAGCACGCTTGACTGAGACCCGCTCCAGCCGGGGTCCCTCCTGATTTCCAGATCGCTGCGGTGCTTCTCCCTTGCGAGACCCTGAGCGAGGAGGCTGGAGAGACCCTGAGCGAGGAGGCTGGAGTGAGAGAGACAGACGGCAGAGGCGAGGGGCGGACGGAAGCGGGTAAGCGGAGAGGGCAGGTGGGCGCAGCGGGCATAGGGCTGAAGGACGCCCGGGGGCATGGCACGGCGGCCACGGGGCAGCACGAGGCGCGAAGCCTGCGCCAGCACCGGCGCCAGGCCGGGGGCCGCACAGGCGCCAGCCCCGGGGCCGGGGGCGGCGCGGGGCCCCGCAGCCGGGCGGCGGGACTGCGCACCCGAGGCGGACGCAGGGGCGCCGCCCAGTGGAGGCTCCACGGGGGAGCGGAGGCCCGGCTCCTCGGCTCTTCCCCGCCACCCTGCTTCAGTGGGGCTGGGGCTGTGCCCGCTGGTCAGACACAGCGTGGCCCAGGGCCAGTGGGGCAATCTAAGGGCAGACGGAGGCTTGCCCGTGCTTCCTGGTGGGGTGGGCGGCAGGTGCCGTCTCCCGAGCGCTGCAGAAAGCAGTTTGCAGCCTCAGGGAAGCAACAGCTCGACCCACAGCTGCTACAGGACAAACAGCTGTCCCAGAGCAGACCTGCCAGCCTCTTTGGCACAAAGGTGTCCTGTTCCTGAGGTGTGAGGGAGGGAGCGTGGAGACACGTGCCTGGCCCACTTTTCCAGACCCTTTTGTAACAGCAGTGCTACCCTGGCCGAGGCCTCGCAGGCCACTGCGGCTGGTTTCCGCAGAGAGGACTGCAGCCCCGGGCAGTCCAGCCACATCCGGAGGCCTTCCGAGGCACCGAGGGCCGGACGAGGCAGACGGGCGCGCCACGCACCCACCGGGGGCAGGCCCGCCGCCTCCCCGCCCCCGCGGAGGGTACAGGCCGGGGTGCGCCAGATACAGGGCTGCAGGGGAGTGAAAGGTCCGCGCCCGCAGCGTCCTACGCGGTACAGTCCTCCAGTGGGGAAAAGTAAAGACTAATTCTTATGCCCTCAAGCAAGAGGCGCTCACAGCGCTCTGCGTGCGACCCAGCTGACAGGCAGGGGCCCTGAGCTGCTTCGCCTGAAATCCATGTGCCGTCCTTCACCTGAGCCATCTTTCTGGATCTGTGTACTGAAGTCACGGCCAGGGGTCTGGGAGGCAGGGTGCGTGTGCGCCCATGTGTGATGGGGGATAGGGAAAACAGTATATATCTTCAAGGGTTCCCTTTGCAAAGTATCACTGAAATCAATCTTTCTCTCCCCTGGGATTCCTCCTCCTCCCAGTTCAAATTAGCGACTTGGGAGGAAATCTCAGCTATAAATCTGTGTGTGTCTGTATGTTGGATTGGGGGCTGGTGAATGAGGACTGAGACAGCTGTGTCCCGGGACCTAATCGCTCAAGGTCAGGCAGCAGCGGGGGAGGGGACACACGAGGCGTCCCCAGAGCTACCGGCCTTTCACACAGCTCCTCTTGCACCGGGGACTCGGGACCGTGGACAGAATCTACAAAGCGAATTAATTGCCCTGCAAAGAGGCTCCCTGAGAAGCATTTCCACAGCTGCTCTCTGGAAATTCAGAGCTGCCAGCCAGTTTCCCCACGTAGTCTGAGGAAACCCACCTGAGCTTGGAGGTAAGGCCACTCGCACAGTCCCAGGCCCAGGGGAAAAGTCCCGCCCCACATGGCAGAGTGCTGGAGGACCCAGCAAGGCCCATGCGGCAAGATTTCAGCTACCACCTGCAAACGTCACGCCCGCAGCCAGCTCTCCTCCACAGAGGCGGGGACGCCCAGGCAGGGGGTGAGCGAGAGGGGATAAGCCACATGCCTCTCGCTGGCTGTCTGGAGATGCCCCTGCTGGGCTAGCAGACTGCCCTGTGCGGAGTTCAGGCGGCCACATGCCGCCCTCAGACAGGAATGCAGATTACAAGAGTGTGGAGCTGTGTCAGCTCTGAGCAATCCTGGCCATGGGCCTTCCGAGAGGGTGGAGGGCTAGGTGGGAGGCTCATCAGCCCAGGGTGATGCTGGAGAGAGACGCCGGGGGCTGCTCTAGATGGAGCCCTGAGCCACTCTAGGGCCCAGGCTGTTCTACAGAGTCCTGAGCCCACAAGCCCCAACCCCTGTCTCTGCACAGCTACTTTCTTCTTAAGGTAGCAGACCAGGAAGGGCACTGAAAAGCTGATAAATGCAGGAGCCAGGGTGGCCCCAGGGGCGGCAAAGCGCTGCTCCCCCACGGGGCTGAAAGCCTGCCTGGAGGCAGGGAGGGCTGCCCCGGAGGAGGCTGAGAGCACATTTACAAAGCGCGGGTCCATCTCGAAGAGGCAGGTAACTAGTTTCTCCTTTTCTGAGCAGCCTTTCTCTTCTTCTGTCGCTTCTTTTTTCCTATCTTTTCTTTTTTCCCCACTTTTTCTTCTCTGCTCCCCCTTAGATAAAATTAGTAGAACCATTAATAATGTTGAAATAAACAAGAGTACATGTCAGTCTGTGCAATATTTAAAACTGGCCCGTGTATTTGTTTAACCCTGTCTTTAGTCTCAGGCCTGGAGGCCCCTGGGCAAAGTACTGTCTGTCAGTATTTCATTAAAATAAATCAGACATTTTCCCCCATTCCAAAAAATATTGCACGGGCTTCCAGAACACTGGTACTTGTGAACTGGTTATAGCCATGGTTCACTGGCCAGCTTGACCCTGGTTCCCGCTATTGCCTGAGGCTTCTAACAGGGACCAGGGCTTGCTATCTCTAAGGGTGGGGAGGCAGCCCCAGGGCCAGACTGTGTCCCCCAACCAGCTCTCCTAGGGCTTCTTTACATCTCAATGCAGAGCTAAGCTCCTGGCTTTATCTTAAACATCTCTGCATTTCAAATTGAGTAAAGAAGGCTGGAGGACCAAGGTTTAAACGACCATCCAGGAGGAAACAGAAGGCAGCCCAGCCCGATCCCACCTTCTTTCTGGATGCCTGTGGACGCCCCTGGAAATGACTGGGATTGTTCTGGAGAGCAAGGGAGAGAGCTGGTTAGCAGGATTTTATTAGAGCGACTTTATTAGAGCAATTGGCTCTTGACTGTCACATTAACATGATTCAAGCTGAATGGTATTTAATGATTTATGGGGTAAGGGCACCTGTTCCTGAGAAAGCTTGATATTAACCATGGGCTGGAATTATGGGATTTTTTACATGGGAAAATGTGAAAGCTGGGTATTATGGGGGTTGCGTCTCTGGAGATTACATGGGGATGTTAGGAGAACCAGGTTGGAGGAGGAAGGGGAAAAGGAATTAGTGAGTCAAATATTATTCTTCAGAAAACTAGTGCCACTGATTCCACTGTTTAAAAAAAAACACAGAAGAGTTGCAGATCTGACCTGCTCCTGAGCAAGGCCCACGTACTGTCACTTGCAATGTGAACTCAGCAGAAGGGACGCAAGGCACCTGACCAGCAGGCCAGCTTATGCTCATAAATACCAGAAATGTGTGTGAGCCCCATGCCTGACAAGCAGTGGATTTTAGCTCAGGTAAATAAATTCCCACATACAGTAGGAGGTTTATACCATGAAACAATGAGCATTTTATTGCTAGTACATATAATGTCACATTTGATACAATTTTAATACAAGTGAAAAAATACACTGTGGGTAACATTAAAAAGCTGCAATCACACTTATATATCATATATATTTCTTTACAAATTGCCAGTAGTTTACGATAATAGAGAAATGTAACCTACTGACATTCATATGGCTCCACCTCAAATATAGGAATTGTTTGACTATAAATATATTTTGAAATGCATTTGTCTACTAAAGAAACGTTTAAAAAAATTGTGCACGAAAATATATATAAAAAATGCCTTGCAAAAAGTTACAGATACCACCAGGCCCATCTGTGGATCCCATTTATGCATGGGAATTTCATCTTGCCAATATTTCTGATTGGAACCTGAAACTGTGCTGCGGCTTCAGGAGGAGGGGTTAGTGGTCAGAGGCTCGTTTATTTATCCATTTTTTCACTTCTGATTTCAGAAACCTCAGAATTTGTAGAGCCTCCATGGCCTAAATAGGCTTCAGAGGCAATCACAGAAACCAAATTCCTCAAAGGAAACCCTCAGATTGAAAATTGCATTTGATTCTGCAAAGACTGTCTTTCATGGGAAGCAGAGACATGATCTCATACCCCCAGCAGAGGGCCAGCCCCATTCTGGAGAAGGCCAGAGAAGGATCTCACAGAGGGCCTGCAGACGAGGGGCGGGCAAAGGGAGGAGGGGGCCACAGAGCTGGAGCCCGTGCGGTCACCCTCCTCCAGCGGGGTGCGTACAGAAATGAGAAGCAGAAGCAAGATGAAAGCATGCTCTGGGAAGCAGGAGAGGCTGGGAATGGGCCGGAGAGGGTCTCTGAGCACAGTCCCCAGTGTTGGCAGTTCCACACGGAGCCCTGCTCTAACCACTGAGCGGGAACAAGGAGGTGTGAGGCAGCGGCCACTGCCGAGTGCCGGCCAGCGTCTAGGGCGTCATTCCAGGAGTGGCCCCCCCTGCTGGAGCTGCCCACAGTCCTCCTCCCCGCCCCAGCGTCTGGGAGGTCATTCCAGGAGTGGTCCCCCTGCCAGAGCCGCCCACAGTCTCCCTCCCTGCCCCAGCGTCTGAAAGAAGAAATGCTTTTCTCAGCTCCCTCCTTGGCCATCACCTGACTGTGCTCAGAATCCCCAGGGGAGAAAAGGAGAATCTCCAAAACAAACCAAATACAGAGCTTGAAGGAATTATCAATTTAAAAAAGGATAATGAGTGATGATGACTGTGATGATCGTGAGGTCACTGACTGATGGGATGATATAATTTCTTAGAAAAACCCCAGTTATAAAACAGCCAATGTGAAGAGTATGGATGAGAACACGCTGCCGTGTTGTACCATGTGCTATAAATGCAGTTGTCTGCGTGCTAGGCAGAGCTCAGGTCCATCCCAGGTCAACGCACTGGCCCCAGGCATACCTTCCACCCCCGCACCTTTCCCTTTCATCCCATTCAGGTCTAGCCTTCCGCGGCCCAGGTCTAGTGGAAAGTCCGTCTCGGTGGTTGTGCTTACTTGTTTAAAGCTTTGTCCAGGTACTCCTGAATCCACTTCAGCTTCGGGTCGATGCAGACCTGCCTGTTGTTGTTCTTCAGCCTTGCCCTGCCAAGACAGAAGAGGCGACAGTGTGCAGCCGGGCAGAGGCGGGCGCGGCTGTGGCCTGGGCCAGCGCTCACCTGGGGCCTGGGTCTGGACCCCACTGGAGCCTCCCAGCCGGCTCAGGCTCGGAAGCCGTAGATGTGCTCGGGAGACGATGCCAGGAGACACTGGGAAGAGAAGCAAAGTCAGGCTCGGAAGCCGTAGATGTGCCCGGGAGACGATGCTAGCCACGCGGCAGGTATCACCCCAGAGATACTGGGAAGAGAAGGAAGTCTTTAAGGAGTCCAGAGAGAGTTCACACACGGAACGTTTGCGCTGGCTTTTGAAGGATAAGTAGGAGTGGGCAAGTAAAGGGGGAAAGAAAAGTGGGAGCAAATACCCCGGGGCAGGGGGGGACACTGCAGAGAGGCTGTGGCGGGACTAGAGAGANGGGCACCTCCTCACCCTCAGCCTTTGCAGACGAGGAACTGATGGCGCATGCACCAAGGACGATGGCTTTGAACAAAAACGCAGGATTGGACGCTGGACAGTATTCCAAACAAGACAGAGACGTGCACAGTGATCTCAGGACCAGGCGACATGAGACATTTTGGGTTGCTTCTTGGCGCCCAGTTTAAAGAAAAGCTTTGGTCTTGAGAGAGTCGTTTTCTGGGGTCACGGAGACAGTCTTGGATACACATGATGATGGATGAGACAGAGAATGATGAGAAGGACGTGATGGGATGTAGAGGAGAGCTCGGGATGAAGGATGCATCTCACCCTACCCTGGCCTCACACTCCTGCCTGCTCAGCTCAGGGAAGCCCTGCGGTGCTCGCCAAAAAGGCCCACCCCTGCTCTCACCCCAGAGAAGGGTGAGCCTCCTGCCTGGCCCCCTAGAACCTATCTCCCCACCACTCGCACAGGGCAGCCTTCACGGAGTCTGCCCAGGCTGGCTGGTGCAAACCCCTCCTGGTGGCTCTCCACCCTGGACATGGTGATGTGGGCAAGTCTCCCTCCCTCTGGGGCTCTGGGATTCCAGCCTGCACAGCTCAGGAACCTCTGGCCAGATAAGGGGTTCCGTGGGAAAGATGCATCAAAGCAGGTAATAGAATGGTCTTAATCTAAGTTCCTATCTGTTACCAGTGACATTGGATAATCAGACTAAATGAGGAATAAACACCATATATTCTGCTACAAAATCAAACGGTGAAGTGAGGCAAACTGTGCGCGACAAGGCCCTTGGAATGCACTCAGCCCTGCCTGGCGCAGGGGGTGGCACAAGCCCTTCCTAACCCTGGTTTCAGACCTGGGCTCCTACTGTGAGGCTTCCTCAGGCGTCTGACCCAACCTGCGCCTCTCACATCTTGAACCTCCTGTTGATAAGAACAGAGGGAGACACCATTAAGGCGGGTTCCCGCAGGGGCGGGCAGCACGCTTGACTGAGACCCGCTCCAGCCGGGGTCCCTCCTGATTTCCAGATCGCTGCGGTGCTTCTCCCTTGCGAGACCCTGAGCGAGGAGGCTGGAGAGACCCTGAGCGAGGAGGCTGGAGTGAGAGAGACAGACGGCAGAGGCGAGGGGCGGACGGAAGCGGGTAAGCGGAGAGGGCAGGTGGGCGCAGCGGGCATAGGGCTGAAGGACGCCCGGGGGCATGGCACGGCGGCCACGGGGCAGCACGAGGCGCGAAGCCTGCGCCAGCACCGGCGCCAGGCCGGGGGCCGCACAGGCGCCAGCCCCGGGGCCGGGGGCGGCGCGGGGCCCCGCAGCCGGGCGGCGGGACTGCGCACCCGAGGCAGACGCAGGGGCGCCGCCCAGTGGAGGCTCCACGGGGGAGCGGAGGCCCGGCTCCTCGGCTCTTCCCCGCCACCCTGCTTCAGTGGGGCTGGGGCTGTGCCCGCTGGTCAGACACAGCGTGGCCCAGGGCCAGTGGGGCAATCTAAGGGCAGACGGAGGCTTGCCCGTGCTTCCTGGTGGGGTGGGCGGCAGGTGCCGTCTCCCGAGCGCTGCAGAAAGCAGTTTGCAGCCTCAGGGAAGCAACAGCTCGACCCACAGCTGCTACAGGACAAACAGCTGTCCCAGAGCAGACCTGCCAGCCTCTTTGGCACAAAGGTGTCCTGTTCCTGAGGTGTGAGGGAGGGAGCGTGGAGACACGTGCCTGGCCCACTTTTCCAGACCCTTTTGTAACAGCAGTGCTACCCTGGCCGAGGCCTCGCAGGCCACTGCGGCTGGTTTCCGCAGAGAGGACTGCAGCCCCGGGCAGTCCAGCCACATCCGGAGGCCTTCCGAGGCACCGAGGGCCGGGAGGCAGACGGGCGCGCCACGCACCGGGGGCAGGCCCGCCGCCTCCCCGCCCCCGCGGAGGGTACAGGCCGGGGTGCGCCAGATACAGGGCTGCAGGGGAGTGAAAGGTCCGCGCCCGCAGCGTCCTACGCGGTACAGTCCTCCAGTGGGGAAAAGTAAAGACTAATTCTTATGCCCTCAAGCAAGAGGCGCTCACAGCGCTCTGCGACCCAGCTGACAGGCAGGGGCCCTGAGCTGCTTCGCCTGAAATCCATGTGCCGTCCTTCACCTGAGCCATCTTTCTGGATCTGTGTACTGAAGTCACGGCCAGGGGTCTGGGAGGCAGGGTGCGTGTGCGCCCATGTGTGATGGGGGATAGGGAAAACAGTATATATCTTCAAGGGTTCCCTTTGCAAAGTATCACTGAAATCAATCTTTCTCTCCCCTGGGATTCCTCCTCCTCCCAGTTCAAATTAGCGACTTGGGAGGAAATCTCAGCTATAAATCTGTGTGTGTCTGTATGTTGGATTGGGGGCTGGTGAATGAGGACTGAGACAGCTGTGTCCCGGGACCTAATCGCTCAAGGTCAGGCAGCAGCGGGGGAGGGGACACACGAGGCGTCCCCAGAGCTACCGGCCTTTCACACAGCTCCTCTTGCACCGGGGACTCGGGACCGTGGACAGAATCTACAAAGCGAATTAATTGCCCTGCAAAGAGGCTCCCTGAGAAGCATTTCCACAGCTGCTCTCTGGAAATTCAGAGCTGCCAGCCAGTTTCCCCACGTAGTCTGAGGAAACCCACCTGAGCTTGGAGGTAAGGCCACTCGCACAGTCCCAGGCCCAGGGGAAAAGTCCCGCCCCACATGGCAGAGTGCTGGAGGACCCAGCAAGGCCCATGCGGCAAGATTTCAGCTACCACCTGCAAACGTCACGCCCGCAGCCAGCTCTCCTCCACAGAGGCGGGGACGCCCAGGCAGGGGGTGAGCGAGAGGGGATAAGCCACATGCCTCTCGCTGGCTGTCTGGAGATGCCCCTGCTGGGCTAGCAGACTGCCCTGTGCGGAGTTCAGGCGGCCACATGCCGCCCTCAGACAGGAATGCAGATTACAAGAGTGTGGAGCTGTGTCAGCTCTGAGCAATCCTGGCCATGGGCCTTCCGAGAGGGTGGAGGGCTAGGTGGGAGGCTCATCAGCCCAGGGTGATGCTGGAGAGAGACGCCGGGGGCTGCTCTAGATGGAGCCCTGAGCCACTCTAGGGCCCAGGCTGTTCTACAGAGTCCTGAGCCCACAAGCCCCAACCCCTGTCTCTGCACAGCTACTTTCTTCTTAAGGTAGCAGACCAGGAAGGGCACTGAAAAGCTGATAAATGCAGGAGCCAGGGTGGCCCCAGGGGCGGCAAAGCGCTGCTCCCCCACGGGGCTGAAAGCCTGCCTGGAGGCAGGGAGGGCTGCCCCGGAGGAGGCTGAGAGCACATTTACAAAGCGCGGGTCCATCTCGAAGAGGCAGGTAACTAGTTTCTCCTTTTCTGAGCAGCCTTTCTCTTCTTCTGTCGCTTCTTTTTTCCTATCTTTTCTTTTTTCCCCACTTTTTCTTCTCTGCTCCCCCTTAGATAAAATTAGTAGAACCATTAATAATGTTGAAATAAACAAGAGTACATGTCAGTCTGTGCAATATTTAAAACTGGCCCGTGTATTTGTTTAACCCTGTCTTTAGTCTCAGGCCTGGAGGCCCCTGGGCAAAGTACTGTCTGTCAGTATTTCATTAAAATAAATCAGACATTTTCCCCCATTCCAAAAAATATTGCACGGGCTTCCAGAACACTGGTACTTGTGAACTGGTTATAGCCATGGTTCACTGGCCAGCTTGACCCTGGTTCCCGCTATTGCCTGAGGCTTCTAACAGGGACCAGGGCTTGCTATCTCTAAGGGTGGGGAGGCAGCCCCAGGGCCAGACTGTGTCCCCCAACCAGCTCTCCTAGGGCTTCTTTACATCTCAATGCAGAGCTAAGCTCCTGGCTTTATCTTAAACATCTCTGCATTTCAAATTGAGTAAAGAAGGCTGGAGGACCAAGGTTTAAACGACCATCCAGGAGGAAACAGAAGGCAGCCCAGCCCGATCCCACCTTCTTTCTGGATGCCTGTGGACGCCCCTGGAAATGACTGGGATTGTTCTGGAGAGCAAGGGAGAGAGCTGGTTAGCAGGATTTTATTAGAGCGACTTTATTAGAGCAATTGGCTCTTGACTGTCACATTAACATGATTCAAGCTGAATGGTATTTAATGATTTATGGGGTAAGGGCACCTGTTCCTGAGAAAGCTTGATATTAACCATGGGCTGGAATTATGGGATTTTTTACATGGGAAAATGTGAAAGCTGGGTATTATGGGGGTTGCGTCTCTGGAGATTACATGGGGATGTTAGGAGAACCAGGTTGGAGGAGGAAGGGGAAAAGGAATTAGTGAGTCAAATATTATTCTTCAGAAAACTAGTGCCACTGATTCCACTGTTTAAAAAAAAACACAGAAGAGTTGCAGATCTGACCTGCTCCTGAGCAAGGCCCACGTACTGTCACTTGCAATGTGAACTCAGCAGAAGGGACGCAAGGCACCTGACCAGCAGGCCAGCTTATGCTCATAAATACCAGAAATGTGTGTGAGCCCCATGCCTGACAAGCAGTGGATTTTAGCTCAGGTAAATAAATTCCCACATACAGTAGGAGGTTTATACCATGAAACAATGAGCATTTTATTGCTAGTACATATAATGTCACATTTGATACAATTTTAATACAAGTGAAAAAATACACTGTGGGTAACATTAAAAAGCTGCAATCACACTTATATATCATATATATTTCTTTACAAATTGCCAGTAGTTTACGATAATAGAGAAATGTAACCTACTGACATTCATATGGCTCCACCTCAAATATAGGAATTGTTTGACTATAAATATATTTTGAAATGCATTTGTCTACTAAAGAAACGTTTAAAAAAATTGTGCACGAAAATATATATAAAAAATGCCTTGCAAAAAGTTACAGATACCACCAGGCCCATCTGTGGATCCCATTTATGCATGGGAATTTCATCTTGCCAATATTTCTGATTGGAACCTGAAACTGTGCTGCGGCTTCAGGAGGAGGGGTTAGTGGTCAGAGGCTCGTTTATTTATCCATTTTTTCACTTCTGATTTCAGAAACCTCAGAATTTGTAGAGCCTCCATGGCCTAAATAGGCTTCAGAGGCAATCACAGAAACCAAATTCCTCAAAGGAAACCCTCAGATTGAAAATTGCATTTGATTCTGCAAAGACTGTCTTTCATGGGAAGCAGAGACATGATCTCATACCCCCAGCAGAGGGCCAGCCCCATTCTGGAGAAGGCCAGAGAAGGATCTCACAGAGGGCCTGCAGACGAGGGGCGGGCAAAGGGAGGAGGGGGCCACAGAGCTGGAGCCCGTGCGGTCACCCTCCTCCAGCGGGGTGCGTACAGAAATGAGAAGCAGAAGCAAGATGAAAGCATGCTCTGGGAAGCAGGAGAGGCTGGGAATGGGCTGGAGAGGGTCTCTGAGCACAGTCCCCAGTGTTGGCAGTTCCACACGGAGCCCTGCTCTAACCACTGAGCGGGAACAAGGAGGTGTGAGGCAGCGGCCACTGCCGAGTGCCGGCCAGTGTCTAGGGCGTCATTCCAGGAGTGGCCCCCCCTGCTGGAGCTGCCCACAGTCCTCCTCCCCGCCCCAGCGTCTGGGAGGTCATTCCAGGAGTGGTCCCCCTGCCAGAGCCGCCCACAGTCTCCCTCCCTGCCCCAGCGTCTGAAAGAAGAAATGCTTTTCTCAGCTCCCTCCTTGGCCATCACCTGACTGTGCTCAGAATCCCCAGGGGAGAAAAGGAGAATCTCCAAAACAAACCAAATACAGAGCTTGAAGGAATTATCAATTTAAAAAAGGATAATGAGTGATGATGACTGTGATGATCGTGAGGTCACTGACTGATGGGATGATATAATTTCTTAGAAAAACCCCAGTTATAAAACAGCCAATGTGAAGAGTATGGATGAGAACACGCTGCCGTGTTGTACCATGTGCTATAAATGCAGTTGTCTGCGTGCTAGGCAGAGCTCAGGTCCATCCCAGGTCAACGCACTGGCCCCAGGCATACCTTCCACCCCCGCACCTTTCCCTTTCATCCCATTCAGGTCTAGCTTTCCGCGGCCCAGGTCTAGTGGAAAGTCCGTCTCGGTGGTTGTGCTTACTTGTTTAAAGCTTTGTCCAGGTACTCCTGAATCCACTTCAGCTTCGGGTCGATGCAGACCTGCCTGTTGTTGTTCTTCAGCCTTGCCCTGCCAAGACAGAAGAGGCGACAGTGTGCAGCCGGGCAGAGGCGGGCGCGGCTGTGGCCTGGGCCAGCGCTCACCTGGGGCCTGGGTCTGGACCCCACTGGAGCCTCCCAGCCGGCTCAGGCTCGGAAGCCGTAGATGTGCTCGGGAGACGATGCCAGGAGATACTGGGAAGAGAAGCAAAGTCAGGCTCGGAAGCCGTAGATGTGCCTGGGAGACGATGCTAGCCACGCGGCAGGTCTCACCCCAGAGATACTGGGAAGAGAAGGAAGTCTTTAAGGAGTCCAGAGAGAGTTCACACACGGAACGTTTGCGCTGGCTTTTGAAGGATAAGTAGGAGTGGGCAAGTAAAGGGGGAAAGAAAAGTGGGAGCAAATACCCCGGGGCAGGGGGGGACACTNTAGGAACTGAGTCCCCTGGTTCTGGGCTCCAGGTTCCCGTCTTGCAGAAGACCCTGTTTCCACTTGGAGGAGAGTTCTGTCTCCCAGAATCCACCATGGGCATCCCACACTGCTGCATCTCTGGCGTGGAAGCCCAACACTCATTCCCCACTGAACCTCTGAGACCAGGTGTCAGTACTCACCGCTACTTTCCAGCAGCATCCTGGAGCAGTTCACAGAGAAGGTGCAACCTCCCAGACTCAGCCCCACCTAGAGTCTCCGCCTGGCACCTGCATCTTGCTCCAGCCTGGCCCTCTACAAACATCCCTAGCTTGGCCACACACCGAAGGACCCGGGTCCAAGCTCTCTGCCCCACAGTCATTCTTGCTTCACAACCCTGAGCAGGACCTTCCACTCCCTTTAGATAAGATACAGCTTTCAGCCTCAGAAACATATCTGGATCCCAGTGACCAAGCAAAGTTCTCACAAATTGACTGCCCTTGCCACGTTGCCCCACTTCTCATCTATGCATCCTTGCTGCTGCTGCTAAGTCGCTTCAGTCGTATCCGACTCTGTTCGACCCCATAGACGGCAGCCCACCAGGCTCCCCCGTCTCTGGGATTCTCCAGGCAAGAACGCTGGAGTGGGTTGCCATTTCCTTCTCCAATGCATGAAAGTGAAAAGTGAAAGTGAAGTCGCTCAGTCGTGTCCAACTCTCAGCGACCCCATGGACTGCAGCCCACCAGGCTCCTCCGTCCATGGGATTTTCCAGGCAAGAGCACTGGAGTGGGTGCCGTTTCCTTCTCTGATGCATCCTTACTTACGCTAATGTTTAACAGGGTTTGTGCGTCAGTGTCTGGGAGTTTTCTGCACTTTTCTCTTTTTCTGTGCTATCTCTTTTAGCTTAAGTGTCAGAACTGTGTTAGCTTTTCCCAAAGAGTAGCTGAGAGACTTCCCCGTCTGCCATTTCTGAACTCTGGATCAGCCTAAATTCGGTGTTTGAAAACTGCTCATCTAGAAGAAAGTTTGGATCAGAGGTTCACAGGGTGCAGTTCTTTGAAAGCTGTTCGTGTTTTCTCTTTAGGCTTTCCTGTCTCTTCTTGGGGGCTCCCCTGGGGGCTCCCCTGGGGGCTCCCCCGGTGGCTCCCCTGGGGGCTCCCCTGGGTGCTTCCCCGGTGGCTCAGAGGCTAAAGTGTCTGCCTGCAGTGCGGGAGGGCTGGGTTCGATCCCTGGGTCGGGAAGATCCCCTGGGGAAGGAAATCTCTTCTTGAGTCTATTTTGATCATTTTTATTTTCCTAGAAAAAAAAACATTTTAGTCGGCTTTCAGAGTCATTAATTGTTTGCATGATTCTCTTTCTTCTTCTCAGTACTCGTGTTTGGATATTTGCACTTTCTCTTACTCTACTTTTCCCCATTTTCTTTTTTTCTCCTTTACTAGTTTATTTTTGTTTTTCTTGACTAGACTAATAAATATTCTATTCCAATCTGTTCTATTCTCCTTCCCATCAAAGAAACACATTTCATATTGTGATTAACTAATTGTATGCTGCTTTTCTGTGTTAACTTCTTAATTTGCTTATACTTTAATATCTTTTTTAGCAAATTTAATTATTTATTGAATAGAATTCTCAATTCACTTGTTTTTATTTTGCCATATTTATTACTAAAATATTAATGGCTGTCCATTTTCTCAAGATTATAGCTATAAACAAAACCCCAAAAATTTTATAAGGAGTTTTGTTTTGAGAAAGTTCTGTGAGCTGTCTTAAGTTTTCTTGACCAAAGTGTTGTTTGGGAAAGGGTTTATGAAACTGCAGAACTGTTCCTTGCTGCTATTGGCAATGCCTAGCCTTTGTTTCGTTTCTCTAGTCTGATGTTACACAGAACAATTTCTGCTGGTTTTTCGTTTTACTTTTTAATCTGAGATCTTCATGAAATAATATTAGAAAACGGACTATGGAAAAGAATGTAAACTTTCTTTCTGCATTGCATGGAGACCTATTCCTATAAATAAACACGTGTGTGCTCAGTCGCTTTAGCTGAGTCTGACTCTGCGACTCCGTGGACCGTAGCTCGCCAGGCCCACTCTGTCCATGGGATTGTCCAGGCAAGAATACTGGAGTGGGTGGCCATGCCCTCCTCCAGGGAATGAACGCATGTTCACATAAATATATGTCTGTGTTACGTGTATTATCAATCTAATTAGGTTATTGTTTAGAGTCTTAGCATGTTACTCATCCTTAATTTCTTGGCTTAGTGGTTTGAATGAGAGAACTATATTAAAATCTTCTGAAGGTTTCGTGTTTTGCCATATTTATACTTCTGTTTGCTCTGGCTTTTTCTGTATTTATTCCTGCTATGCCATTTAATGAAAATCCTTGTAAATATTAACAGATATTAACTTTGATGGTGTGCAGTTGGACTGGCCAGCAGAAGCTTCTAGTCTGCTGTACAGACAGCTGATGGTCGGGTTGATTCCCACCACAGTTGCTACCAGCCAAGCCACATGCCCTCCCTTTGTTATAAAAACCCAATTTAGACAATGTGGCCCTTTGTCTCACTCTTATCTTTATTGTAGCTGAGTGCACTCTTTTGAGATAAGAACCCAAGTGCATTATATTAAGTGAAATAAGCCAGACAAGGACCAATATCATATGAAGAATTTTTTTAAGTCAAATTCATGAAAGTAGAAGGGAGAATGGTAGTTGCCATAAGCTGGGGAGGTGGGGAGAATGGGGAGATGTTGGTCTAAGAGTACAAAGTTTCAGCTGTGTGGGACGCATAGAGTCTAGAGATGTAATTCATACCATGGCGACTACGGTTAATCATATAGTGAGGGATGCTTGAAGCTGGCAAAGCAGCAGATCNGGAGGTGGGGAGAATGGGGAGATGTTGGTCTAAGAGTACAAAGTTTCAGCTGTGTGGGACGCATAGAGTCTAGAGATGTAATTCATACCATGGCGACTACGGTTAATCATATAGTGAGGGATGCTTGAAGCTGGCAAAGCAGCAGATCTCGGGTGTTCTCACCACACACCCTAAACATGATGACTGGATGAGGAAGCTGGACACGTTAACTAGCTGGACTGTATCATTTCACCGTGTATAGGTGTACCAAAATATCATATATTAGACCTTGAATATACACATTTTTATATTTTTAAAATGACTAGAAAATTCCAAATACCTCACCAGATAAAAAGAAAGCTTTCTTTTTTGAAAAGGAAAGATCCACTGTTTAAACAAGTGTTTAAAAAAATTTTAGGGTGCGTTTTCTCATGATCTTGATTTGTTATTAAAAAAAAAAAGTCCAGAATTCCTTGGGAAAAATAATTAATGGCCAAAGTTCCAAATGGAAAGTTTAACTTTCATTGAAGAACCATTTTCAAGTTCATATAGGCAGTAAGTTAGCCTCTGGAGCAAAAATGCTGTCCTCAGGAGTCTTGACCATCTGGAGAAGTGGTTTCCATGTAAAAATTTACAGTTGCTCGATGACACTAAGCTTTTAGCTTTTAGTTTGGGTTCTCTTGAGAAATCTCCTTCCGGTGATGTCACTTGAATTTCAGTATGGCTTGCATGAGGACCACAGTTTTAGATTCTCACTATAAGAGAGTCAATGCCTTCTCTATAGGCAGATGTTCCCTCCTTTCGATGGAATTTAACCTGAAAATGGATGTCTATTTTTTTCCAAAATAAATTGCTGTTCTAAAATAGTCAAATTAAATGGACTATTTCCAGATTCTGTTTCAAGAGCGCTGAGAAATGCTGGTATAGAAATCACTCCCGTCTTCTTTTCCCTCCTCCCCTCTCCTTCCCTCTCTTCTCTCTGCTTTTTGTGGTCATGAGTGATCCAAGGATGAGTAAATTTAAAGGGTTTGATGTTGTATGAGTGAGAAGATAATTCGGTACTGCCTATGTCCCTATTTGGTAATTTTTCATTGGAATCTCAGGGACGGAGGAGCCTGGTGGGCTGCAGTCCATGGGGTTGCGAAGAGTCAGACACAACTGAGCGACTTCACTTTGACTTTTCACTTTCATGCACTGGAGAAGGCAATGGCATCCCACTCCAGTGTTCTTGCCTGGAGAATCCCAGGGACAGGGGAGCCCGGTGGGCTGCCATCTATGGGGTCACACAGAGTCAGACACGACTGAAGCGACTCATCAGCAGCAGCAGCATTGTTTAGAAGTGAAAGATAGACAAAAATGTAAAAACTACCAATCTGACATAGAATATTAGAAACTGTGTCTTCCTATTAATAAGTACGCCACATTATATAGGTTTTGTTTTTATCGATAAAGTTTTGTCAAACGTCTCATTTTTGCTGTAATCCTTTGCCATTTTTAACATAAAGGACTAGATACAAAGCTGAAAGATAGAGAAAATCATTCAGTAAAATCATTCTGTGAATGGAAGACTTGTCTAGTGACAAAGGGAATTACTAATTTTTGCATAAACTAAGGGAGAAATGGCAGTCATGGACACTAGGTTTCAAGCAATATGCTCGTTTTTACCCGAGTGATCATCCCTCTACTCATGACTCCACCTCCTTCCAACTCTGGTTCCCTCCATGCCTCACCCAGCTGAAAGATCCTCAGCTGATCTGCTTCTAGTTCATGCTTTTGATCAAAGTGCCTCTATATCCACACCCTTAAAAATCCATCAGTCATCGCAGTGCAAGCTGTCACTTCAGGTGGGTCCAATTGTTTGTGACCCTTTGCACTATAGTCCATGGCCAGGCTGCTCGGTCCACGGGATTCTCCAGCCCAGAATACTGGAGTGGGCTGCCATTCCTTCTCCAGGGGGTCTTCCCCACCCAGAGGTCCAGCCCTTGTCTCGCACGTCTCCTGCATTGGCAGGCAGGTTCTCCACCACTAGTGCCACACGGGATCCCAGGAGCTGCATTAGAGTTTATTAAAATAATCTGAGTTCGCTTTCCAGTAGTATGCCACCCACATGGTGTGGGAGGGTCTTCATTCCCAGTTCTCCTCCCATCCTTAGTGCTATTCCGTTCAGTCAGTTCAGTCGCTCAGTCGTGTCTGACTCTTCGCGACCCCATGAATCGCAGCACGCCAGGCCTCCCTGTTCATCATCATCTTCCGGAGTTCACTCAGACTCACGTCCATCGAGTCTGTGATGCCATCCAGCCATCTCATCCTCGGTCGTTCCCTTCTCCTCCTGCCCCCAATCCTTCCCAGCATCAGTGACTCAACTCTTTTCCAGTGAGTCAACTCTTCACATGAGGTGGCCAAAGTACTGGAGTTTCAGCTTTAGCATCATTCCTTCCAAAGAAATCCCAGGGATGATCTCCTTCAGAATGGACTGGTTGGATCTCCTTGCAGTCCAAGGCACTCTCAAGAGTCTTCTCCAAAACCACAGTTCAAAGCATCAATTCTTCGGCACTCAGCCTTCTTCACAGTCCAACTCTCACATCCATGCAGTTATTACTGTCATATAATTTACTTTTTCATCTGCTAGGATTATACTATGCATATCACTTTAAAGATACTCCATTATCCTTTAGCACGGTTAAAGCGAATGCGTTTTATCTCTCATTTGTTCTGTTTCTAAGTGCTTTTTATTTNCAGTCCAACTCTCACATCCATGCAGTTATTACTGTCATATAATTTACTTTTTCATCTGCTAGGAATATACTATGCATATCACTTTAAAGATACTCCATTATCCTTTAGCACGGTTAAAGCGAATGCGTTTTATCTCTCATTTGTTCTGTTTCTAAGTGCTCTTTATTTCTGCGTAGACTCTGTTTTCTAACCAATGCCATATTCCTCCTTAGTGAAGAGCTTTCATTTTCTATACGGGTTTTAAAAATGTCACTTCATGGTGACCGTTTCTAATGAGAAGTTTGTTTTAATTTTCATTCTTGCTCTTCCGTAAGTAAGATGACTTTTATTCTGACCACCGTCAAGGTTCACTCTCTGCATTGGGTTCTCGGTGATCTGCGTAGAAGCTCATGTGCTTCTTGCCTGTCTGTTTCCTGTGTGCTGTCTTGGTGTTTATCCTCTTTGGTGTCTGTGAGCTTCTTGGATCTGTGGTTTGGTATCTGTCATTAATTTGGGAAAATTCTTGCNTTTCATTCTTGCTCTTCCGTAAGTAAGATGACTTTTATTCTGACCACCGTCAAGGTTCACTCTCTGCATTGGGTTCTCGGAGATCTGCGTAGAAGCTCGTGTGGTTTTTGCCCGTTTGTTTCCTGTGTGCTGTCTTGGTATTTATCCTCTTTGGTGTCTGTGAGCTTCTTGGATCTGTGGTTTGGTATCTGTCATTAATTTGGGAAAATTCTTACTCTTGATACTATTTCCTCAAACATTTCTTCTACCCCATCGCCTCTCTTCTCCTGGCAATGCACCTATGTGTCTCTTAAAATATTTGATATTGTCCCACAGCGCTCTAATGTACTGTTTATTATTATTATATTCTTTCTTTCTCTTTGTATTTAACGTTAGCTGACTTATCAGCTTATCTTCAAATTCACTGATTAATTCCTCAGCTATCTTATATCCATTGGTANATTTGATATTGTCCCACAGCGCTCTAATGTACTGTTTATTATTATTATATTCTTTCTTTCTCTTTGTATTTAACGTTAGCTGACTTATCAGCTTATCTTCAAATTCACTGATTAATTCCTCAGCTATCTTATATCCATTGGTATCATACTCCCACGGAAGGCGTTCTTCATCTTTTTCTGTATCTTGCGTTTCTAGCATCTCTACTGAATTTTTTCTTAAAATGTCTATCTCCTTTCTGATATTGCCCATCTGTTTTTGTATGTTGTTCCACTAGAACCTTTTACATATTAGTCATAGCTTTGATTTTTTATTTTTTTATTTTTTTATTGAAGGATAATCGCTTTACAGAATTGTGCCATTTTCCGTCAAACCTCAACAAGAATCAGCCATGGGTATACACATATCCCTCCCTCCTGAATCTCCCTCCCATCTCCCACCCCTTCCCAGCCCTCCAGATTGACACAGAGCCCCTGTTTGAGACTCCTGAGCCATACAGCACATTCCTGTTGGTCATCTACTTTACACACAGAGATGTAAGTCTCCTTGCGACCCTTCCGTACATCCCACCCTCTCCCCTCTCCCCAGGTCTGTAAGTCTGCTCTCTGCGTCTGTTTCTCCACGGCTGCCGTGAATCGGTTCCTCGGTACCACTTTTCTGGGTATATGTGCTGCAATACGGTATTTATCTTTCAGTTTCTGACTCACGTCCCTCTGTGTAATAGACCCTAGGTTCATCCACCTCATCAGAACTGATTCAAATTCATTTCTTTTTATGGCTGAAAAATATTCCATTGTGTATGTACCACCTCTTCTTCATCCGTTCATCTGTCGATGGGCATCCAGGCTGCTTCCATGTTCTAGCTGCTGTACGTAGTTATGCAGAGNGTTCCTCCGTACCACTTTTCTGGGTGTATGTGCTGCAATACAGTATTTATCTTTCAGTTTCTGACTCACGTCCCTCTGTGTAATAGACCCTAGGTTCATCCACCTCATCAGAGCTGATTCAAATTCATTTCTTTTTATGGCTGAAAAATATTCCATTGTGTATGTACCACCTCTTCTTCATCTGTTCATCTGTCGATGGGCATCCAGGCTGCTTCCATGTTCTAGCTGCTGTACGTAGTTATGCAGTGAGCAATGGGATACGTGTGTCTTTTTCAATTTTGGTTTCCTCGGGGTGTATGCCTAGGAGTGGGATTGCTGGGTCATATGGTGGTTTTATTCCTAGTTTTTTAAGGAATCTCCGTACCATCTTCCATAGTGGTTGTATCAATTTACATTCCCACCAAAAGTGCAAGAGTGTTCCCTTTTCTCCACACCCTCTCCAGCATTTATTGTTTGTAGACTTTTTGATGAGGGCCATCCTGACTGGTGTGAGGTGATAATCTCATCGTAGTTTTGATTTGCATTTCCCTAATAATGAGTGATGCTGAGCATCTTTCCACGTGTTTGTTAGCCATCTGTATGTCTTCTCTGGAGAAATGTCTGTTTAGGTCTTTCTCCTACTCTTTGATTGGGTGCTTGTTTTTCTGGCATCGAGTTGTATGAGCTGCTTGTGCATTTTGGAAATTAATCCTTTGTCAGCTATTTCCTTTGCTATCATTTTCTCCCACTCTGAGGGCTGTCATTTCTCCTTGCTTATAGCTTCCTTTGCTCTGCAAAAGGTTTTAAATTGAATCAGGTCCCACTTGTTTACTTTGGTTTTCANGGAGTGTTCCCTTTTCTCCACACCCTCTCCAGCATTTATTGTTTGTAGACTTTTTGATGAGGGCCATCCTGACTGGTGTGAGGTGATAATCTCATCGTAGTTTTGATTTGCATTTCCCTAATAATGAGTGATGCTGAGCGTCTTTCCACGTGTTTGTTAGCCATCTGTATGTCTTCTCTGGAGAAATGTCTGTTTAGGTCTTTTTCCTGCTTTTTGATTGGGTTGCTTGTTTTTCTGGCATTGATTGTATGAGCTGCTTGTACATTTTAGAAATTAATCCTTTGTCAGCTGTTTCCTTTGCTATCATTTTCTCCCACTCTGAGGGCTGTCATTTCTCCTTGCTTATAGTTTCCTTTGCTGTGCAAAAGGTTTTAAATTGAATCAGGTCCCACTTGTTTACTTTGGTTTTCATTTCCATTACCCTAGGATGTGGGTCATTGGAGAAGGCAATGGCACTCCACTCCACTACTCTTGCCTGGAAAATCCCATGGACGGAGGAGGCTGGTGGACTACGGTCCATGGCCGTCACGAAGAGTTGGACACGACTGAGCGACTTCACTTTCACTTTTCACTTTCATGCATTGGAGAAGGAAATGGCAACCCACTCCAGTGTTCTTGCCAGGAGAATCCCGGGGACTTGGGAGCCTGGTGGGCTGCCGTCTATGGGGTTGCACAGAGTCAGACATGACTGAAGTGACTTAGCAGCAGCAGCAGCAGAATGTGGGTTGTAGAGGATCTTGCTTTGATTTATGTCATCGAGTGTTCTGCCTGTTTTCCTCAAAGAGTTTTATGGTTTCTGGTCTTACATTTAGGTCTTTAATCCATTTTGAGCTTATCTTGGTGTATGGTGTTAAGAAGCGTTCTAATTTCATTCTTTTACCTGTAGCTGNCTGCGTCTGTTTCTCCACGGCTGCCGTGAATCGGTTCCTCGGTACCACTTTTCTGGGTATATGTGCTGCAATACGGTATTTATCTTTCAGTTTCTGACTCACGTCCCTCTGTGTAATAGACCCTAGGTTCATCCACCTCATCAGAACTGATTCAAATTCATTTCTTTTTATGGCTGAAAAATATTCCATTGTGTATGTACCACCTCTTCTTCATCCGTTCATCTGTCGATGGGCATCCAGGCTGCTTCCATGTTCTAGCTGCTGTACGTAGTTATGCAGAGAGCAATGGGATACGTGTGTCTTTTTCAATTTTGGTTTCCTCGGGGTGTATGCCTAGGAGTGGGATTGCTGGGTCATATGGTGGTTTTATTCCTAGTTTTTTAAGGAATCTCCGTACCATCTTCCATAGTGGTTGTATCAATTTACATTCCCACCAAAAGTGCAAGAGTGTTCCCTTTTCTCCACACCCTCTCCAGCATTTATTGTTTGTAGACTTTTTGATGAGGGCCATCCTGACTGGTGTGAGGTGATAATCTCATCGTAGTTTTGATTTGCATTTCCCTAATAATGAGTGATGCTGAGCATCTTTCCACGTGTTTGTTAGCCATCTGTATGTCTTCTCTGGAGAAATGTCTGTTTAGGTCTTTCTCCTACTCTTTGATTGGGTGCTTGTTTTTCTGGCATCGAGTTGTATGAGCTGCTTGTGCATTTTGGAAATTAATCCTTTGTCAGCTATTTCCTTTGCTATCATTTTCTCCCACTCTGAGGGCTGTCATTTCTCCTTGCTTATAGCTTCCTTTGCTCTGCAAAAGGTTTTAAATTGAATCAGGTCCCACTTGTTTACTTTGGTTTTCATTTCCATTACCCTAGGATGTGGGTCATTGGAGAAGGCAATGGCACTCCACTCCACTACTCTTGCCTGGAAAATCCCATGGACGGAGGAGGCTGGTGGACTACGGTCCATGGCCGTCACGAAGAGTTGGACACGACTGAGCGACTTCACTTTCACTTTTCACTTTCATGCATTGGAGAAGGAAATGGCAACCCACTCCAGTGTTCTTGCCAGGAGAATCCCGGGGACTTGGGAGCCTGGTGGGCTGCCGTCTATGGGGTTGCACAGAGTCAGACATGACTGAAGTGACTTAGCAGCAGCAGCAGCAGAATGTGGGTTGTAGAGGATCTTGCTTTGATTTATGTCATCGAGTGTTCTGCCTGTTTTCCTCAAAGAGTTTTATGGTTTCTGGTCTTACATTTAGGTCTTTAATCCATTTTGCGCTTATCTTGGTGTATGGTGTTAAGAAGTGTTCTAATTTCATTCTTTTACCTGTAGCTGTCCAGTTTTCCCAGCATCATTTATTGAAGAGCTGTCTTTGCCCCACTGTATATTCCTGCCTCCTTTGTCAAAAATAAGGTACCCATGGGTGCGTGGGTTTATTTATGGGCTTTTTTTCTTGCTCCACTGGTCTATATTTCTGTTTTTGTGCCAGTATCATACTGTTTTGATGACTATAGCTTTGTAGTATAATCTGAAATCAGGAAGGCTGATTCCTCCAGCTCCATTCTTCTTTCTCTAGACTACTTTGGCTATTCAGAGTTTTATGTTTCCATTCGAATTGTGAATTTTTTTTGTCTAGTTCTGTGTAAAATGCCATTGGCAATTTGATAGGGATCACACTGAACCTGTAGATTGCGTCTGGTAGTATAGTCATTTTCACAGTATTGACTCTTCCTATCTAGGAACAGGGAATATCTCTCCATCTGTTTGGGTCATCTCTGATTTCTTTCATTAGTGTCTCATAACTTTCTGCATACAGTTCTTTTGTCTCCTTATGTAAGTTTATTCCAAGATATTTAATTCTTTTTGTTGCAATGGTGGATGGGATTGACTCCTTAATTTCTTTTTCTGAATTTTCATTGTTAGTATATAGAGATGCAAGCGCTTTCTGTGCAGTGATTTTATATCCTGCAGCTTTGCTAGATTCACTGATTGGCGCTAGTAATTTTCTGATATTGTCTTTAGCGTTTTCTACGTACAGTATCATGTCATCTGCAAACAATGAGAGCTTTACTTCTTCTTTTCTGATCCAGATTCCTTTTATTTCTCTTTCTTCACTGATTACTGTAGCTAGGACTTCCAGAACTATGTTGAATTATAGTGGTGAAGGTGGACACCTTCGTTTTGTTCCTGATCTCAGGGGGAGTGCTTTCAGTTTTTCACCACGGAGAGTAATGTTTGCTGTGGGCTTCTCATATACGGCCTTGACTATGGTGAGTTGTTCCTTCTATGCCCATTTTTTGAAGAGTTTTAATCATAAATTGGTGCTGAGTTTTGTCAAAGGCTTTTTCTGCATCTATTGAAATTATCATATGGGTTTTATCTTTTAATTTGTTAATGTAGTTAAAATTTGTCAATATAGTTAATTTGTTAATGTACTTAAAAATCCTTGCGTTCCTGAAATAAACCCAGCTTGATCACGGTGTATGAGTTTTCTGATGTGTTGCTGAGTCCTGTTTGCTGAACTTTTGTTGAGGATCTTCCCATCTATGTTCGTCAGTGACACTGGCCTATAGTGTGTGTGTGTGTATGTTGTCTTTGTCTGGTTTTGGTATCGGGATGATGTGGCCTCATAGAATGAGTTTGGAAGTGTTCTTTCCTCTGCAATTTTCTGAAAGAGTTTTAGAAGGATAGGCATTAGTTCTTCTTTAAATGTTTGACAGAATTCTCTTGTGAAGCCATCTGGTCCTGGGCTTTTGTTTTGGGGGAGATTTTTGATCACAGCTTCAATTTCAATGCTTGTAACTGGGTTGTTCATAATTTCTGTTTCTTCCTGGTTCAGTCTTGGAAGATTGAATTTTTCTAAGAATCTTCCCATTTCTTCCAGGTTATCCATTTTATTGCCGTATAGCTGTTCATAATAGTCTCTTATGACCCTTGTATTTCTGCACCGTCTGTTCTAACCTCTACTTTTTCGTCTCTAATTTTGTTAATTTGATTCTTCTTTTTTTCTTGATGAGTCTGGCTAAAGGCTTGTCAATTTTATCTTCTCAAAGAATTAACTTTTACTTTCATTAAGCTTTACTATTCTTTCTTTCACTTCTTTTTCATTTACTTCTGCTGAGGTCTTCATGATTTCTTTCCTTCTAATAATTATGTGGTTTTTCTGTTCTTTTTTTTCCAGTTTGTTTTAGGTGTAAATTTAGGTTGTCTATTTGATGTTTTTCTTGTTTCTTGAGGTAGGAGTGTATTGCTACAAATCCCCCTCTTAGAATTGCTTTTGCTGCATCCCATAGGCTTTGAGTTATTGTGTTTTCATTGTCATTTGTTTCTAGAAATTTCTTGACTGCCCTTTTGATTTCTTCAGTAGCCTGTGGATTATTTAGAAACGTGTTGTTTAATCTCCATGTGTTTGTGTTTCTTACAGGTTTTTTTTCCTTGTAATTGATATCTAGTCTCATAGCATTGTGGTCAGAGAAGACACTCGATACAACTTCAGTTTTCTTAAATTTACTGAGGTTTGCTTTGTGACCTAAGATGTAGTCTATCCTGGAGAACGGTCCATGTGCATTTGTATGGCACGTCCTGAACATATCAATGAGGTCCATCTCATCTAATGTATCATTTTAAGACTTGCATTTCCTTAATGATTTTATGTTTTGATGATCTGTCCATGGTGTGAGTGGGGCGTTAAAGTCTCCCACTGCTATTGCGTTTCTGTCAATTTCTCCTTTTATGTCTCTTAATGTTTGTCTTATGTACTGAGGTGCTCCTATGTTGGGTGCATCAGTTCAGTTCAGTCAGTCAGTCGTGTCCGACTCTGCGACCCCATGAATCGCAGCACAGAAGGCCTCCCGGTCCATCACCAACTCCCGCAGTTCACCCAAACTCATCTGCATCAAGTCGGTAATGCCATCAGCCATCTCATCCTCAGTCGTCCATTCTCCTCCTGCCCCAAATCCCTCCCAGCATCAGGGTCTTTTCTGGTGAGTCAACACTTCACATGAGGTGGCCAAAGTATTGGGGTTTCAGCCTCAGCATCAGTCCTTCCACTGAACACCCAGGACTGGTCTCCTTTAGGATGGACTGGTTGGATCTCTTGCCGTCCAAGGGACTCTCAAGAGTCTTCTCCAGCATCACAGTTCAAAAGCATCATTTCTTCGGTGCTCAGCCTTCTTCACATAGATATTTACGACTGTTATGCCTTCTCTGGGACTGATCCCTTGATCGTTATGAAGTGTCCTTCCTCATCTCTTATAATCTTCTCTATTTTAAGGGTTATTTTGTCTGATATGAGTGTTGCCACTCCAGCTTTCTTTTGCTATGCATTTTCAAGGAATATATTTTCCCATCCTCTCACTTTCAGTCTATCTTTGTCTTTAGGCCTATAGTGGGGTTTTTTGTAGACAGCATATATATATATATATATATTGGTCTTATCCTTGTATCCATTCACTCAGTTTGTGTTTTGGTTAGAGCATTTGATCCATTTACATTTAAAGTAATTATTGATATATATGTTCCTAGTGCCATTTTCTTAATCCTTTTGGATTGATTTTGTAGATCTTTTTTCTTCTGTTGTATTTCTTGACTACATAAGTCCCTTTATCATTTGTTATAAAGCTGGTTTGTTGATACTGAGTTCTCTTAACTTTTGCTTGTCGTAAAATTTTTATTTCTCCATCAGTTTTGAATGAGATCCTTGCCGGGTACTGTAATCTTGGTTGTAGATTTGTCCCTTTCAATACTTTAAATATATCTTGCCATTCCCTTCTGGCCATCAGAGTTTCTGCTGAAAGAGCAGCTGTTAAGCGTACGGGGCTTCCCTTGTATATTACCTGTTGCTTCTCCCTTGCTGCTGTAATATTCTCTCTTTGTGTTTAGTCCTTGTTCATTTGATTAGTATGTGTCTCGGTGTGTTTCTCCTTGAGTTTATCCTGTATAGGACTCTTTGCACCTCTTGGACTTGATTGACTATTTCTTTTTCCATGTTGGGGAAATTTTCAACTATAATCTCTTCAAAAACTTTCTCATACACTTTCTTTTTCTCTTCTTTTTCTGGGACCTCTATAATTCACATGTTGGGGCATTTGATATTGTCCCAGAGGGCTCTGAGACTGTTCTCAGCTCTTTACATTATTTTTACTTTATTCTGCTTTTCAGACGTCACTTCCACCATTTTATCTTCCAGCTCACTGGTTCATTTTTCTGCTTCAGATATTCTGCTATTGATTCCTTCTCGAGTATTTTTAATTTCAGTAACTGTGCTATTTGTCTCTGTGTTTTTTCTTTAATTCTTCTAGGTCTTTGTTAATTGATTCTTGCATTTTCTCCATTTTGTTTTCAAGGTTTGTGATCATCTTCTCTCTTGTTGTTCTGAATTCTTTCTCAGGTTTGCGCCTATTCCCTCTTCATCTGTTTGGACTTCTGTGTTCCTAGTTTGCTCCTTCATTGGTGTAGTATTTCTCTGCCTGTTCATTACATTTTTTAAATTATTGCGTTTGAGGTCCCTTTCCCCCAGGCTTCAGGGCTGCGTTCTTTCTTCCTTTCTGCCCTCCCGAGGCTGGTCCAGGGTTGTGTGGCTTATATCTTCCTTTCTGCCCTCCTGAGGCTGGTCCAGGGTTGTCTGGCTCATATCTTCCTTTCTGCCCTCCTGAGGCTGGTCCAGGGTTGTGTGGCTCATATCTTCCTTTCTGCCCTCCTGAGGCTGGTCCAGGGTTTGTCTGGCTCATATAGGCTGGGATGGTGCTGAGTGTTTGCTCGTTTGTTTGCTTGCTTTTCCTCCAGTGGGCGGGGCTGAGTGAGGGGGTGGTCCTGTCTGCTGATGGTTGGGTTTGTATTTTCATTTTGTTTGTTGTTTAGATAAGGCATCCTGCACAGGGTGCTGCTGGTCCTTGGATGACGCCTGGTCTTGTATTCAAGTCGTTTCTTTTGTGTGAGTTCCCACTATTTGTTCTCCCCAGGGTTAGTTCTCTGGTAGTCTGGGGTCTTGGAGTCAGTGCTCCCACTCCAAAGGCTCAGGGCTCGGTCTCTGCTCAGATCCGAGAGTCCACAAGTGGCTTGTTATGGCATTCAGTTCAGTCCAGTCGCTCAGTCGTGTCCAATTCTTTGTGACCCCACAAGCTGCAGCAAGCCAGGCCTCCCTGTCCATCACCAACTCCCGCAGTTCACTCAGACTCTCGTCCATCGAGTGTGTGATGCCATCCAGCCATCCCATCCTCTGTTGTCCCCTTCCCTTCCTGCCCCCAATCCCTCCCAGCATCAAAGTCTTTTCCAGTGAGTCAACTCTTTGCAGGAGGTGGCCAAAGTACTGGAGTTTCAGCTTTAGCATCATTCCTTCCAAAGAAATCCCAGGGCTGATCTCCTTCAGAATGGACTGGTTGGATCTCCCTGCAGTCCAAGGGACTCTCAAGAGTCTTCTCCAACACCACAGTTTAAAAGCATCAATTCTTCGGTGATCAGCTTTCTTCACAGTTTAACTCTCACATCCATACATGACCACAGGAAAAACCATAGCCTTGACTAGACAGACTTTAGTTGGCAAAGTAATGTCTCTGCTTTTGAATATACTATCTAGGTTGGTCATAACTTTTCTTCCAAGGAGTAAGTGTCTTTTAATTTCATGGCTGCAGTCACCATCTGCAGTGATTTTGGAGCCCCCAAAAATAAGCATTAAGTCAGATTAAAACAAATATACAAAAATAAGAAACCAAAGATGAACCCCAGACAAATAGAAGTTATAAAATAAGGCAAATAATGATTAAAATAATGGAATGTGCATATATACATATACACCCATGAGCAAAGTCAAAACAGTCCAACAAAAATAAAGCACAATAGATTGACCTGGTGAACAAAGGAAATCAAAAACTATATTTACCAGTTACGAACAAGACGAACTAAAGCACCAACTGGAAAACAAAACTAAGCGAATGCCAAGTGGGGAATAAAGCAGTGAAAACAAAGCTGACATAATACTGGGGGGAAAGAAAAGAAAGAAAAGACAGACTAGATATGCAAAGTTAACTAGAAGTAGATGAACAGGATTTGTGTGCATTAAAGATTAACTGCAAAGGGAAAAGAGCACATAGGAAAGGGAAATAAAGGAATAAATGTAGAAAAAATAATGGGTTTTTAAAAATAAAAATTATAAAAAAGAGAAAAGAAAAAATGGAAGAAGAAAGAAAGCAGGAAAAAGAAAAGCGTAACTCCACAGAACGGCACAAGCCCAGTGTGGAAGCAGATGTTTACAACAGCAGTAAAGACGCGACTGAAGAAGAAGCAGAGAAGCTCAAAGCTTAATTAGATTTCATAGTGCTAATGAAACTGACAGCTACAACAGAGGGGGAAAAGGAGGGGGGATCCAAAAAGCAGCCCACCGGGCTCCTTTCTCCAGGGGATTTGCCAGGCAAGCGTGCTGGAGTGGGCTGCCAGCGCCTTCTCCTAAGAGAATCTACAGAGCAAGGCAAAACACAAGAATAATAAATCTTCTTCATGAGCCGCTGCTGTCAGAGTCCTCTCCCTCGCTGGGAGTCGCAGCCCCCTCACCTCCCTCGGATGCCCTCCAGCACGGTGCAGAGCTCTGGGCCTGCTGTGGGGGCCGCTCCGATTCTAATCTGGCCCTGCTCCTCTGTGTTCTTGCCTCCAGTGTCCACAGCTATCAGAACTAGTGTGTTTTCTTTTGTGGGAGCTCTCAGTGACCTTTTATAGTTTCCATAGACACAGGGTCAATCTGTAGCTTGTTCAGACTGAACTGCAGAGCGGGACTCTGCCCAAGATGCCCCTGTAAGCGCCTGACCTGCAATCTAGAGCAGGGCCCCAGCCGGGGTGGCAAAGGTCTCCATCCTGACCACACTGCCCTTGCCTGGGTTTCAGCTGTGGCTTTATTTCCCCTCGGCATGTGGGTGTCCACTGGGGTTTATTTCTGCATGTGGGCATCCACTGGGGTTTATTTCTGCATGTGGGTGTCCACTGGGGTTTATTTCTGCATGTGGGTGTCCACTGGGGTTTATTTCTGCATGTGGGTGTCCACTGGGGTTTATTTCTGCATGTGGGTGTCCACTGGGGTTTATTTCTGCATGTGGGTGTCCACTGGGGTTTATTTCTGCATGTGGGTGTCCACTGGGGTTTATTTCTGCATGTGGGTGTCCACTGGGGTTTATTTCTGCATGTGGGTGTCCACTGGGGTTTATTTCTGCATGTGGGTGTCCACTGGGGTTTATTTCTGCATGTGGGTGTCCACTGGGGTTTATTTCTGCATGTGGGTGTCCACTGGGGTTTATTTCTGCATGTGGGTGTCCACTGGGGTTTATTTCTGCATGTGGGTGTCCACTGGGGTTTATTTCTGCATGTGGGTGTCCACTGGGGTTTATTTCTGCATGTGGGTGTCCACTGGGGTTTATTTCTGCATGTGGGTGTCCACTGGGGTTTATTTCTGCATGTGGGTGTCCACTGGGGTTTATTTCTGCATGTGGGTGTCCACTGGGGTTTATTTCTGCATGTGGGTGTCCACTGGGGTTTATTTCTGCATGTGGGTGTCCACTGGGGTTTATTTCTGCATGTGGGTGTCCACTGGGGTTTATTTCTGCATGTGGGTGTCCACTGGGGTTTATTTCTGCATGTGGGTGTCCACTGGGGTTTATTTCTGCATGTGGGTGTCCACTGGGGTTTATTTCTGCATGTGGGTGTCCACTGGGGTTTATTTCTGCATGTGGGTGTCCACTGGGGTTTATTTCTGCATGTGGGTGTCCACTGGGGTTTATTTCTGCATGTGGGTGTCCACTGGGGTTTATTTCTGCATGTGGGTGTCCACTGGGGTTTATTTCTGCATGTGGGTGTCCACTGGGGTTTATTTCTGCATGTGGGTGTCCACTGGGGTTTATTTCTGCATGTGGGTGTCCACTGGGGTTTATTTCTGCATGTGGGTGTCCACTGGGGTTTATTTCTGCATGTGGGTGTCCACTGGGGTTTATTTCTGCATGTGGGTGTCCACTGGGGTTTATTTCTGCATGTGGGTGTCCACTGGGGTTTATTTCTGCATGTGGGTGTCCACTGGGGTTTATTTCTGCATGTGGGTGTCCACTGGGGTTTATTTCTGCATGTGGGTGTCCACTGGGGTTTATTTCTGCATGTGGGTGTCCACTGGGGTTTATTTCTGCATGTGGGTGTCCACTGGGGTTTATTTCTGCATGTGGGTGTCCACTGGGGTTTATTTCTGCATGTGGGTGTCCACTGGGGTTTATTTCTGCATGTGGGTGTCCACTGGGGTTTATTTCTGCATGTGGGTGTCCACTGGGGTTTATTTCTGCATGTGGGTGTCCACTGGGGTTTATTTCTGCATGTGGGTGTCCACTGGGGTTTATTTCTGCATGTGGGTGTCCACTGGGGTTTATTTCTGCATGTGGGTGTCCACTGGGGTTTATTTCTGCATGTGGGTGTCCACTGGGGTTTATTTCTGCATGTGGGTGTCCACTGGGGTTTATTTCTGCATGTGGGTGTCCACTGGGGTTTATTTCTGCATGTGGGTGTCCACTGGGGTTTATTTCTGCATGTGGGTGTCCACTGGGGTTTATTTCTGCATGTGGGTGTCCACTGGGGTTTATTTCTGCATGTGGGTGTCCACTGGGGTTTATTTCTGCATGTGGGTGTCCACTGGGGTTTATTTCTGCATGTGGGTGTCCACTGGGGTTTATTTCTGCATGTGGGTGTCCACTGGGGTTTATTTCTGCATGTGGGTGTCCACTGGGGTTTATTTCTGCATGTGGGTGTCCACTGGGGTTTATTTCTGCATGTGGGTGTCCACTGGGGTTTATTTCTGCATGTGGGTGTCCACTGGGGTTTATTTCTGCATGTGGGTGTCCACTGGGGTTTATTTCTGCATGTGGGTGTCCACTGGCGTTTATTTCTGCATGTGGGTGTCCACTGGGGTTTATTTCTGCATGTGGGTGTCCACCGGGGTTTGCTCCCGGGGCTGCCCTGCAGGGCTTGGGTTTGCCCCCGTGAGGGCCAGGCGTGGAGGTGGGGCAGCTGCTTGGGTCACGGGGGTCCCGGCAGCACCAGTCACTCAGGGGGATTGGCGGCTGGGGCAGCAGGAGATACAGCGCTCCAGAAGGGTATGGCCACCAGGATTGGCCAATACGCTCAGTGTTCTTGCCTGGAGAACCCCCTCCCTGACAGAGAAGCCTGGCAGGCCACAGTCTACAGGGTCACAAAGAGCTGGAGACCACCGGAGCGACCCTGCGCGCAGATGCAAGCATCTTCACCAGTGGCGGCTCTGCCTTGTGAGAGCTGAGTGTGAAGGTGGCGCGAGTGCTTGGCTTGCAGGGACCCTGGCGGCGCCGAGCATGCAGGGCAGCAGACTGCCCCCACTGCAGATGACGCCCTGTCAGGGTCTTTCTTCAAGCCCCCTTGCAGCTGGCAAGCAGAAGCCCTCTTTGGCCAGTCTCTCTCTGTAGCTCTGCCTGTTCAGGCCCCTGGAAGGCTCCCTGGCCTGGGGTCCTTTGCTGTTTTGCACGTCGGGCTCATAGAGGGCCAGCCCGGCTGGGGGCCTGCTCTAGATCGCAGGTCAGGCGCTCAAAGGGGCATCTCGGGTGGAGCCCTGCTCTGTAGACCCGGGCATCAGGCATCTGATGGGCCAGCCTCTCTATTGTTCAGCTGCTGGTGCTGGCGTCGGGGAGAGGGAGGCTATGGTGATGGCTCTGCCCCTACACGCGACTCAGCAGTATCACCTTGCTTCCATGGCTGCCCGGCTTTCCTCCACAGGCATTTCCCACCAGGATCTCCTCCCTCCTCTCTATCTGTCTCTCCCCAGTCCACAGCAGCCCTCACCCTGGAACTGCTCCACAGTCCCCAGACTCCAGGTCCCAGGCACTGTGCCTTCCAGGGCAAACGCGTCCCTGTCCGGGGTCTGTACGGCTGCGGCAAGGACTGTCTGATTCTCATTCCGTTTAGGCTGCCACAGATCAGCTGTTTCACTCTCAGCCTTAAATGTTTCTCCTCTGACTCAGACAGCTGCCCGGATGTGGGGATCGGCCCCTGCCTCAGTTCTCCCACCTGCCGAGGGCAGGTCCAGTCCTGCTAACACTCCCGTTTTTCCCCCTAGCTCCTCTGTCTTACGGAGTTTTCCATGGTTCTGTATATTCTTGTCCTCTGGTCAGGGACTCCTGTCCGCTCTCAGCTGGAGTTCTGCATGCACTTGTGTCTGAAGGTGTATTCCTGATGTATCCGTGGAGAGAGGTGTACTCCACGTGCACCCACTCCTCAGCCATCTTGCTCTCCCCCCGTTCTGAGTTTCTTGCCGACAGTTCCAACTCCCGTGTCATGTATAGATCTGGTTCTGATGCCTGCTTTGTCTCCTGCAGTGTATTATTTTGTCTTTTTATGCGCCTCCTATTTTTGTTGCTGTTGTTGAAAGTTGGACATGTTCTGTATGATGGCAGTTACTGGGGTGGCTTAGATAGTAAAGAATTTGCCTGCAGCGTGGGGGACCGGGCTTGGTCCCTGGGTTGGAAAGATTCCCTGGAGAAGGGAGTGGCCACCCACCCCAGCTTTCTTGCCCGGAGAGTCCTATGGTCAGAGGGGCCTGAGGGGCTACAGTCCATGGGGTTACTAAGAGCTGGATGCGACTGAGCAACACTCACTTTCATGATTTTATTCCTGAGTAGGAGCGTGCCTCTCCTCCTGCTTTCTGTCTGGGAGTTCGTGTTAATATACTTAGGAGCTGGGCTGTACTTGAAGTTAGCTGTGGGCTGGTTACCCTCAGTGTTCCAGAGCCCAGACTCCTCTGGTCATCCCTTGTGTTCAGGGTGTAGGTTTATTTTCCAAGGGGTTTTCCCACTGCCTGCGCCCTGCTTGGCCTGGGATCCAGCCGGTCGGAGTTCAGTCCTCGCGCTGTTGCTCCCTGGAAAGTCTGTTCATTGTCCCTCTCCAAGCTATGTCCGCTGTGCTATGTACTGACGTTTATTATCATGGTCTTGGGGAAAGGAGGAAGGCCACCTCTGCTGCTCTGGCTAAGCCTGAGTCTCGGCAGGCGCAGCGCTGGGTGTCGGGGCCTGACCCTCCTTCCCCGCTTCCCCTGACGCGGGGCCCAGGACGCTTCCTTGGCCTTCCCCAGGCATAAAGGCTTACTTTAGCCGCCCCTCCTCCCACGCGCACTGCGCTTCTCCCGGTGCCCCGAGGCGGCCATACTTGCTGCTCTTCCTCTGAAGATTGACTCTGTTGCTACCTTTCCCCATTCATCACAGGTGAGTGAGACTATTTCAGGGTTTTCCAGATCTTCCCTTTGAGTGCCTGGTGGCTGCCAATGCCAGAGGCTGCCATTGCCCCTATATCTTCATTCACCACCCCTCTCCAGGAGTTTCATTTCCCCACGCTACCCCACAGGTAGCACTTACAGCTTATCAGAATGTCCTGGGTGATGCTCCTTACCAGTTTATTTGGCACCAGGGGGTGTCTGCGCCAGGTAAGCAAACACTGAAGTCCTGATTCTCCCCGAATGCGTTTGTCTCTCCCCAGATTTGGGGTCAGTTGGACTTGTGACCTAAGTTCTCTGATGGGCTCAGAAAATGCCGTTGATTTGCAAATTGTCTGGGGTTGCCCTTGTTGTAAGGCTGTTGCTTTTCTCTGCTCTGCCTCTCTCGAGCTGAACCTGGAAGCCCCTTCCCAGATCTAAACCCACAAAGAGCAACACTTTCTCAGATATGTGAGCCAGAACTACAGCTTGCTTCTTTTCCTGGAGGAAAGGCCCGTGTGAACTGGCTCGTGAGGCCCTGCTCTTGTTTTGAAAAACACATCTGCACATATTTGGATTTGCCAAAAACCTCAAGTTGTTCAGTCAGTCTCCAGAGCACTATAGTTTTCCCATTTTGGAAAAAGCTTTGGAAAATGGGAATGAAGATTAAGCTGTGCTTTAACCAGGGCTTATTTATTCCAGCAGGAGGGGTGCCAACTTTGAGAATCTTTACCGACGGAATGGAGCCAAAGAAGAAACCAAGCTGGACTATCGGGATTGTCAAGGTAAGCCCTGGGGGCCTCTCAGTGCCCCGGTGCTGGAAGGGCTCTCAGCTCCCTGGGGAAGTTGCTGTAACAGTGGTTTGAGAGAGGAAGTGAAAGCTTCCTCTCATAAGCCATGTCATAAACTCCTTCCACCAAGTTGTTTGTGCGAAGTGGTAGAACAATATTTTTTAAGGAACAATCTGGAGAGATTAGGACGCTGTCCAGACACAGAATTTACGCTCACCTGAGGGGGACCTGAATATGTACACTTGCTAGAGAATGTTAAGTAAGCCAGCTTAGGCAGTGACCTGAGCAGTTTGCCACATATTCTTCCCAAGGGAGACAGGATGAGACGGTTGGATGGCGACACCGACTCGATGGATGTGAGTTTGAGCAAACTCCGGGAGACAGTGAGGGACAGGGAAGCCTGGGAGCTGCAGTCCATGGGGCTGCAAAGAGTCAGACACGACTGAGCGACTGAACACCAACTCCGCAGGGGAGGGATGGAAAGTCCCCTTCCCAAAGGACCAGGGGAGAGCAGAACCTGGGGAGCCAGACAGCAGTCGGGAGATCATCGCACTCACCCTTTCAATGACTCAGTAAAGCCACAGGGACAGAGAATCACAGATTTGGTGGCCAGAGCAACGGAAACTGACTGTCTCGCATTCTGGAGGCTGGAAGGCGAGACTGGAGGGTGGGCAGGGCTTTCCTTCTGCGGCCTGTGAGGGAAAGCTCTATCCCAGGGCTTTCTCTTTGGCCTGAAGATGGCCACCTTCCTTCTCTCTGTGCCTCCATGCTGTCTTCCTTCTATATCTGTCTTTCTGTGTCCAAATTTCCCCTTTTTATAAGGACACCAGTCATATTGGATTAGGCTTCCCAGGGGGCCCAGTGGGAAAGAATCTGCCTGCCAATGTAGGAGACACAAGAGATCTGGGTTCAGACCCTGGGTGGAGAAGACCCCCAGGAGAAGGCAATGGCAACCCACTCCAGTATTCTTGCCGGAGAACCCCATGGACAGAGGATCCTGGTCGGCTACAGTCCACGGGGTCTCAAAGAGTCAGACGTGACTGAGCGACTGAGCGTGAGCGCCAGTCTCACTGGATTAGGGCCCGCCCTGCTCCGTGTGACCTCCTGTTGATTTAATGAATTCCATCCGCAAAGACCCAGTTTCCAAATAAGGCCACACACTGGAGTACTGGGGATTAGGACTTCAACATGTGGATTTGGGGAAGGCACAGTTTAATCCAGAACACTCTTCATTTTAGAGACAGGCCGCTGAGCCTAAGAATGGGGAGTGACGTGGGAGAGAGGCATTCGACAACAGATGGTCACTGAGGGCCAGCTGTATGCCACTGTCTGGGGCTAGCCCCACGGTGAAATCTAACTTGATTCCTATTCTGTGGACGTCACACTGTAGTGAGAAGATGGAGGCAGTCTCCCCCATCCACAAAACAAACAAAACCCCAGACAAATGAACTTAAAAAAACCCACAAAAAACCCAAAGGCAATTCCAGGGAGAGAAAGGTATTTTTAAAAATATCAATGAGGGTGCTGCCCCAGATCTGGAGATTACCTGGGTGGGTGTGTTTCGGGGAAGAGCCCCTTCAACAAGGAGTGGCTGTGGAGACCCTGGTGAGGAGTGAGTTTTAGCTGAGATGTGAATCATGGTGAGGAGAGAGCCACAAAACGGTGTGGCAGAAAGGTGTTGCTGAGAGCGGAAACGTCTCACGCAGAGGTCCAAGGGTGGGAGCATGCTTGGTGTGTTTGAGAGGAAGAAAGAAGGGCAGCCTTGCTGTAGCAGATAAGATGGACAGAGGTGAGGTTGGAGAGGTCGCCAGAATCCAGGTCACGCAGAGCCACAGAGGCCAAGGGCAGGAACATGGGTGATATGCCAAGTGCCCAGGGAGCCAGGGGACGGATTTGAACGTGGTGGTTACTTGACATTATTTGCTTCTAAAGAAGATCATTCTGATGGTTAAGGGGCATGCACAGACCCAGTGGTCCATTAGCTCCCTTCTAGCACCCAGATCCCATGATCCATCATATCTACCCTTGCAGGTCAAGGCAGTGGGCCTCAGGCTCCTTCTGTCTCCAGCTCTCTCAAAATATCACCCGCCCTTTAGGCCCCCTTCAGTCTCAGCCTCAATGGCACTTCTGTTATTGGGCCAACTCTGGTTTCCCAGCTGAAGGTTGGGTCCTTTCTCTGTGATTCCCTGAGACCTTGGTGGTTCTCCTTCCTGGCACTTTTACATCCTGCCATGTGGTGGGGTTATGTGCATGGTTCACCCTCCCCAGAGGGAGGCGGCTTTATGGCTTGGCTCTGCAGGGCACAGGATCTTGCTTGGATTTCTTCACATAGTAGGGGATGGATCCGTGTTTGAAGAACAGAGGAAAGAAAAAAGGAGGAAGGGAGGAAATAAATAAGGAGAAAGGAAGGAAAGAGCACTGCTATTTAAATACCGTGGTCTCGCTACAGGCATCAACGTGGGTGCTGCCAGGGAGCGTCTA
>SJYW01048579.1:128290-144084 GCA_006410735.1 Raphicerus campestris
TCTCCCCAGATTTGGGGTCAGTTGGACTTGTGACCTAAGTTCTCTGATGGGCTCAGAAAATGCCGTTGATTTGCAAATTGTCTGGGGTTGCCCTTGTTGTAAGGCTGTTGCTTTTCTCTGCTCTGCCTCTCTCGAGCTGAACCTGGAAGCCCCTTCCCAGATCTAAACCCACAAAGAGCAACACTTTCTCAGATATGTGAGCCAGAACTACAGCTTGCTTCTTTTCCTGGAGGAAAGGCCCGTGTGAACTGGCTCGTGAGGCCCTGCTCTTGTTTTGAAAAACACATCTGCACATATTTGGATTTGCCAAAAACCTCAAGTTGTTCAGTCAGTCTCCAGAGCACTATAGTTTTCCCATTTTGGAAAAAGCTTTGGAAAATGGGAATGAAGATTAAGCTGTGCTTTAACCAGGGCTTATTTATTCCAGCAGGAGGGGTGCCAACTTTGAGAATCTTTACCGACGGAATGGAGCCAAAGAAGAAACCAAGCTGGACTATCGGGATTGTCAAGGTAAGCCCTGGGGGCCTCTCAGTGCCCCGGTGCTGGAAGGGCTCTCAGCTCCCTGGGGAAGTTGCTGTAACAGTGGTTTGAGAGAGGAAGTGAAAGCTTCCTCTCATAAGCCATGTCATAAACTCCTTCCACCAAGTTGTTTGTGCGAAGTGGTAGAACAATATTTTTTAAGGAACAATCTGGAGAGATTAGGACGCTGTCCAGACACAGAATTTACGCTCACCTGAGGGGGACCTGAATATGTACACTTGCTAGAGAATGTTAAGTAAGCCAGCTTAGGCAGTGACCTGAGCAGTTTGCCACATATTCTTCCCAAGGGAGACAGGATGAGACGGTTGGATGGCGACACCGACTCGATGGATGTGAGTTTGAGCAAACTCCGGGAGACAGTGAGGGACAGGGAAGCCTGGGAGCTGCAGTCCATGGGGCTGCAAAGAGTCAGACACGACTGAGCGACTGAACACCAACTCCGCAGGGGAGGGATGGAAAGTCCCCTTCCCAAAGGACCAGGGGAGAGCAGAACCTGGGGAGCCAGACAGCAGTCGGGAGATCATCGCACTCACCCTTTCAATGACTCAGTAAAGCCACAGGGACAGAGAATCACAGATTTGGTGGCCAGAGCAACGGAAACTGACTGTCTCGCATTCTGGAGGCTGGAAGGCGAGACTGGAGGGTGGGCAGGGCTTTCCTTCTGCGGCCTGTGAGGGAAAGCTCTATCCCAGGGCTTTCTCTTTGGCCTGAAGATGGCCACCTTCCTTCTCTCTGTGCCTCCATGCTGTCTTCCTTCTATATCTGTCTTTCTGTGTCCAAATTTCCCCTTTTTATAAGGACACCAGTCATATTGGATTAGGCTTCCCAGGGGGCCCAGTGGGAAAGAATCTGCCTGCCAATGTAGGAGACACAAGAGATCTGGGTTCAGACCCTGGGTGGAGAAGACCCCCAGGAGAAGGCAATGGCAACCCACTCCAGTATTCTTGCCGGAGAACCCCATGGACAGAGGATCCTGGTGGGCTACAGTCCACGGGGTCTCAAAGAGTCAGAAGTGACTGAGCGACTGAGCGTGAGCGCCAGTCTCACTGGATTAGGGCCCGCCCTGCTCCGTGTGACCTCCTGTTGATTTAATGAATTCCATCCGCAAAGACCCAGTTTCCAAATAAGGCCACACACTGGAGTACTGGGGATTAGGACTTCAACATGCGGATTTGGGGAAGGCACAGTTTAATCCATAACACTCTTCATTTTAGAGACAGGCTGCTGAGCCTAAGAATGGGGAGTGACGTGGGAGAGAGGCATTCGACAACAGATGGTCACTGAGGGCCAGCTGTATGGCACTATCTGGGGCTAGCCCCACGGTGAAATCTAACTTGATTCCTATTCTATGGACTTTACATTGTAGTGAGAAGATGGAGGCAGTCTCCCCCATCCACAAAACAAAAAATCCCAGACAAATGAACTTAAAAAAAAACACAAAAACCCCAAAGGCAATTCCAGGGAGAGATAGGTATTTTTAAAATATCAATGAGGGTGCTGCCCCAGATCTGGAGATTACCTGGGTGGGTGTGTTTCGGGGAAGAGCCCCTTCAACAAGGAGTGGCTGTGGAGACCCTGGTGAGGAGTGAGTTTTAGCTGAGATGTGAATCATGGTGAGGAGAGAGCCACAAAACGGTGTGGCAGAAAGGTGTTGCTGAGAGTGGAAACGTCTCACGCAGAGGTCCAAGGGTGGGAACATGCTTGGTGTGTTTGAGAGGAAGATAGAAGGGCAGCCTTGCTGTAGCAGATAAGATGGACAGAGGTGAGGTTGGAGAGGTCGCCAGAATCCAGGTCACGCAGAGCCACAGAGGCCAAGGGCAGGAACATGGGTGATATGCCAAGTGCCCAGGGAGCCAGGGGACGGATTTGAACGTGGTGGTTACTTGACATTATTTGCTTCTAAAGAAGATCATTCTGATGGTTAAGGGGCATGCACAGACCCAGTGGTCCATTAGCTCCCTTCTAGCACCCAGATCCCATGATCCATCATATCTACCCTTGCAGGTCAAGGCAGTGGGCATCAGGCTCCTTCTGTCTCCACCTCTCTCAAAATATCACCCGCCCTTTAGGCCCCCTTCAGTCTCAGCCTCAATGGCACTTTTGTTATTGGGCCAACTCTGGTTTCCCAGCTGAAGGTTGGGTCCTTTCTCTGTGATTCCCTGAGACCTTTGTGGTTCTCCTTCCTGGCACTTTTACATCCTGCCATGTGGTGGGGTTATGTGCATGGTTCACCCTCCCCAGAGGGAGGCGGCTTTATGGCTTGGCTCTGCAGGGCACAGGATCTTGCTTGGATTCCTTCACATAGTAGGGGATGGATCCGTGTTTGAGGAACAGAGGAAAGAAAAAAGGAGGAAGGGAGGAAATAAATAAGGAGAAAGGAAGGAAAGAGCACTGCTATTTAAATACCGTGGTCTCGCTACAGACATCAACGTGGGTGCTGCCAGGGAGCGTCTATGGAGGGCAGAGGGTGGAGGGTGGAGGGTGGGTGAGGCGGGCAGGGTGCGGAGTGCGATGTCTTCCTGCCTAGATAATAGCACACCTACCCTTTCAGAAGAAAGAGCTGGAAGAGTAGCGGTGGCAATCATATTACATCTTGCACTATTATTAAATCGTTATCACAGGGGGATTTAATACAAACTGCATTCATTGTTGTGCTCTACAGAGTCTTCCTGTATCTGAAAAGTGGGTCCTGTCCAAGACACACAATATTTCATCTCAGCGTGATCAGCTCCCATTTGCCCTTTAGGCCCTGAAAATTTTCTGGAAACCCATTTTCTCCAGAAGGTCCTCTAAGATTTATTAAGTCAGTTATTCTCTTTCAACATGTGTCCCATAAGACACTTTGAACAACAACAACAAAATACGTATAACCAGCATTTAATGAGAGCTGCCACAGGGCAGGGCTTCCCTGGTGGCTCAGTGGTTAAGAATCCTCCTGCCGATGCAGGAGACATGGGTTCAGTCCCTGGGAAGGGAAGTTCCTCTGGAGAAGGAAATGGCAACCTACTCTGGTATTCTTGCTTGGAAAATCTCGTGAAGAGAGAGCCTGGTGGGCCACAGTCCATGGACCTGCAAAAGAATAAGACACAATTTAGCAGCTAAACAGCAACCATAGGGTGGATACTATGCTAAGGCATTTATGTGTATCCTCTGAATTCTCAGGTAACTTTGAGTATAGGTGCTATTATTATCCCCATTTTGTAGATGAGTAAACTGAGGCGCACAGATGCTAATCAAGTTGCCTGAGATCACACAGCTACTGAATAAATGGCAGAAACGAGGCTTGCATCCAGGCCTGACCTACTCTGATACCTGCCTAGAAAAACCATGGCCAAACAGCTCAGAGCTACTGACAAGGCTGGTGGGAGTGCCTGCTGACAAACACCCTGCCAGCTTAGCTTTAAAGGAAGCGGTTATTAATCATGGGCTCCAAGAGAGGCGCCTGAGAGTGCAAAGCGCTACCATATTGCAAAACCAGATGGCAGTTGCCCTGGGCCTTCTGCAGAGCTGGGAGGAAGAGATTCCGCCAGAAACCTAATTACCTAAGTGTGCAATTAAGTGTCCAGTCTGTGCGTCTGCACGCAGTGGGGACACACACCGAGAGGCCTCAGGAGTCTCTGAAGCTCTGTGTTTTTGATGTTGCATTTCTTTTTCTCCTTCTGGTCCATGGAGGCTCTACAGCTGTGCAAATCTGCCTACCACTTACTTTCATTTACAGAAACATCAGCACCTTCTTAGAATCATATGTTGGGTCACCCAGCCACCCCCGGGCTCCAATTCCCTCTACAGGTTTAAGTAGGCAGAAAACACTAAGCAAACACGGTTATTGCTTTTATATATAAAAGCGCATTTGAGCCGATAACTATGCAGTCAGAAGACTGACAGTGATGTGGGGCAGCCAAGGCTACTGTCAAAGTTGGTTTTCCTGGGCTGTCTTAGCTGGCGTGTGGACTGTGAGGTTTTCTTACAGCCAGTGAGAAGGCCGTTAGTCCTGGTGGCAGGAAGACTAGGGGCCACCAAATACCAGGGAACTGAGAAGCAATCTCAATCCTCATCCTGCCCCTTGTGAAAATGTCCACCCTTAGAGCACCTCTGTCTTCCAGGAGACACAGATGTGTTTTGTGAGCAGCAGTGATCAGCCATCTCAAAGTGGGAGATATATGAACGTCACATTAACTTTCCCTGGATGGATTTATCAGACGTTACCCTGGCAAGACCCCTGTTGTCTATGGAAAAGCCACCTAAACAATTATTCTCTTTCAAGTGTACACATCTCGTCTGTGCTGTCAGATTTGGTTTGATAAAAAAGATAAATAGATGTGCCTTTGTGGTCAAGAAGCTGCCATTGATTTTGGAGAGAAGTAGTGATGAGACTTGGGGACAGCTCGTCATGAAAGATTGTCAGGAAAAGGAAGGCTTCTGTCTCTGTCTCGGCCAATCGGGGTTTAGCTAGAAAAGAAGTCAGGTGGTTTTGGACATGCTGAGCGGGACCTGAGTCTGAGTTGTCAGGGCCCCAGCAGACCAAAGCAAGGGCCAGCCTGGGGCTCAAGAGGGCAGGGGTAGACCGGTCTCAGAGCCCACGTTTCAGGACACCTTTCCAGAGCAGAGCCTGATTGTGACTCTGAGCAAAGCTGTGTCTGTGCTTCCGGCCTGGCCTTCTCTCTTTGCAGTTTTTGTTTGTTTGTCAGAGGCTTTCTGAACGTTTTCCTTGTAGACAAATGGTATGGGTTTCCCCGCTGAAACATTACTGCTCAGTTGCTTCATCACGGCCGATTCTTTGTGACCTCACGGACTACAGCATGACAGGTTTCCCTGTCCTTCAACATCTACAGGAACTTATTCAAGCTCATGCCCGTTGAGTTGGTGATGTCATCCAACCATCTCATCCTCTGTCATCCCCTTCTCCTCCCCTGCCTTCAGTCTTTCCCAGCATCAGGGTCTTTTCCAGTGAGTCAGCTCTTTGCATCGGGTGGCCAAAACATTGGAGCTTCAGCTTCAGCATCGGTCCTTGCAATGAATATTCAGGGTTGATTTCCTTTAGGATTGACTAGTTTGATCTCCTTTTTGTCCAAGGGACTCTCAAGAACATTCTCCAGCACCACAATTTGAAAGCATCAGTTCTTCGGTGCTCAGCCTTCTTCATGGTCCAGCTCTCACACTCATACATGACCACCGTCCCTGACAGAAATCTTGACAGCTCCTTCATATTTTTTGCTTTAAGAGGTGCCATCTAGATCAAGGCACTCATGTTTGAATGGGCCCTTCCGCTCCAGACACAAATCAGCCAAACCCCAGACACCTGAGTCCCTTAATCTTATTTACTGAGAATTCCTGAATGGAGTAGCAGCAAAATGTGTTTATCCATCTCCCTTTGGCCTCCTTCCAGCCCTTTTGAGATCGATTCTGCCCCATCATTACTCCTGGCTGGGACACACAGCAGGTGCGTGCAGAAAGAGGATTTTACCGCTGAGGAACAATGGTAGGGTGCCAGCTTGTGAAGAGTAAATCACACTTAGCTTCCAGACTCTGGCCTTTTCTGGCCTTGCTGCCCTCTTTGATTCTGAAAAGGACTCTGTGTGTGAGACAGGGGAAGAGGGGCTCACAGAGGCAGGAGGCTGGGCTCAACGCTTCAGTCAATCCATCCCTCTCATTCACACCCACCGCAAACCCCATCCTTGGGTCTCCAAACACTCGTTGAAATTTCACATTCCCCAGTTAAGCCATTCTTGTTAGAGTTTTAAAATCTAAGTCGTTATCGATTTTGAATACAGAGGCACTTTCCCTTCCTAATGAGTGATTCTCCAACCGCTCCGGTGTCCTCAGTACTCCAGAGTGGCCGTAAGAGCTAACGTACAAAGGTTTATTTTAGAAACAACGTGATGTGTGGAAGGGATGAGGAGAGGCCCCGCCAGAGCCATGGCCAGTTTGTAAATGAAATCCAAGGACACGCTCCTGCTGACTGTGGCATTTCCCCACTGGATTTCTTTACACTTTCTGTGGGAAACCCCCAGCCTAATTTCTCATTAGTGGCATTTGCTAAATGAGTTAAGGACAGCGTTCACATCAAGACCTGGAAGTCTTGGTTTTCTTTTTACTTGGAGGTTAACAGCTGGAGATGGAGTGGGCGCACTCAGAAGAGCTTAGGTTACCGAAGACAAAACCCACAGTCTCTTTCCCTCTGAGCTGTGGGGCCAGCCCTCCAGCCACCACTCCTTTCTCATCCACTCATTCACCCATGCATTCATTCCACAAGCATAACTCCAGGCTTACTGATGGACTAGGCATCACAGATTAGCAGAAGTTGACACCTGCCCAGAAGCCGCTCCCACTGGAATGGGCCAAGGCACAGTAGACAGACCACAGCAGCACGGCAGTAAGGGCGCACCAAGGGGGCTCGCGGCTCAGGGTGCACAGGGAGGGCCGGAGAGCTTGCTGGGAGCTTCCAGAGGCTGGGACGCTTCAGCTTCGCCCAGCACAGAGAGAGGGGGCGGGGCATCCTGAGCTGGGGGCAACCTGATCAAAGACAGGAGAGAGAATCACAGCCTGGTGTTTCTGTGGGGTGGGGAGATGGTGTCTCTCTCCTTGCTGGGTTTTACAGTGGAGTCAGCACCCTGCCCCTGCCCCACCCGCTCCCTCCCCGACCTCCCGGGAAGTCCAGCTGCAGGGGTGGGGGGTTCTCTGCAGCCTAAGCCTGCTCTTCACCACGACTGCCTTCTTGCTTCTCTGCACTTGGCTCCTTGGAAGAAAAGTTACTACTGTCTGGCCTACTAGGGAAGCCCCAAAGTGGAAGGCGGCCTGCTCCAAATCTCCAATTGTCCTACTGCGCTCTCTGGCTGCTGACAAGCCCTGCACATGCCCTCTCATGACCAGCACAGAGGCAACCCCCAACATGCGTACTCCAAATAGGAGCAAGAGGAAGAATTTTTGCCTTGGGAACTCATTTAGTCCTCAAAGTTCCCTTCTCTCGAAAGCCATCAAAAATGTGATTCAATGAAGTGCAGTCTCCAGGGGGCTAATCAAGAGGCCTGTATACAAGTTGCGCCTCCCAGACAGTTTTCTTTTCGTATTTTGACGGTAAAGACCCTGAAGACATCTGACCCTAATGTTTACCCAGGACCCATTATCGCAGCCTCTCTGCTTATTAAGAAAACAGGGCTGGGCCTCCACTCTGCACAGCCTCTGGGTGTCCGTGTCTGAAAGGAGGCCCCGTCAGGCGTCGGTGCTGATGGACAGGCCTGGGAGGAATTCATCAGCACGCCCACCCTGCCCTGGTGGCCGACGGCTGCTCCCCTCCATTAGGGTCAATTTTTTTAAAAAATGATTTTTACTTTGGCCAAAAGCCCAGTGACAAATGTGGCTTTTGTCCAACAACAGCCCACAGGCTGAAGTCTGTTATTTCTTCTTCAGCCCAGATGCTGTAACTTGATAAAAGGACATTGTGGACCCGACATAACCTGACTTCAGGCCCAAGCTCTCCTTTCACAGGGACACAGATGACGCTCGAGAGAAGTTGCCCAGGCTCTCGGGCTTCCTTGGGCTCTTCTGTGGCTCCCGAGGCCGTGGCCAACAGGGGGCCTCCATGGTCAGACTGAGTTTCCCAGGGGAGCCATGACAGAGACGATTCTGCCCATTAAGCCCTCAGTGAGGGCCCCGTCGGCTCCTGACAGGAGTGCAGTGGGCAGGGGAAGAGGGCGGCTCTGTGGCCATGGTTCCGGGGAGTGACAGGAGGTTCAGCTTCTCATCAGATGCAGGCTCCTGGGAAAGGTGTTCAGGCTCTCATATGGACAGTGTGGGGGCGATGCCATCCTGCTGCTAACATGGGGGCTAGTGAGAGGACCCCTGTGGAAGGTCCAGAGGTGCGTCTGGCACACAGGAAATGCAGGCAGGCACAGGCCCCTCTGACATTTCTTTCTCTCCAGCCACCTGTTTGTGCCTCAGATTATCCATCCTCATAGGTGCTGCCTGACGTGTGGGTGTCACTCAGTTCAGTTCAGATGCTCAGGCATGTCCGACTCTTTGCGACCCCATGGACCATAGCACACCAGGCTTTGCTGTCCATCACCGACTCCCAGAGCTCACTCAAACTCATGTCCATTGAGTCGGTGATGCCAGCCAACCATCTCATCCTCTGTCGTCCCCTTCTCCTCCAACCTTCAATCTTCCCCAGCATCAAGGTCTTTTCTAGTGAGTCAGTTCTCTGCATGAGGTGTCCAAAGAATTGGAGTTTCAGCTTCCAGTGAATATTCATGACTGATCTCCTATAGGATGGACTGGTTGGATCTCCTTGTAGTCCAAGGGACTCTCAAGAGCCTTCTCCAACACCACAGTTCAAAAGCATCAGTTCTTCACTGCTCAGCTTTCTTTATAGTCCAACTCTCACATCCATACATAACTACTGAAAAAAACATAGTTTTGACTACATGGACCTTTGTCAGCAAAATAATGTCTCTGCTTTTGAATATGCTGTCTAGGTTGGTAATAAGTTTTCTTCCAAAGAGCAAGTGTCTTAATTTCATGGCTGCAGTCACCATCTGCAGTGATTTTGGAGCCCAGAAATAAAGTCTGTCATAGTTTCCATTGTTTCCCTATCTATTGCCATGAAGTGATGGGACCAGATGCCATGATCTTAGTTTTCTGAATGCTGAGTTTTCAGCCAACTTTTTCACTCTCCTCTTTCACTTTCATCAAGGGGTTCTTTAGTTCCTCTTCACTTTCTGCCANTCTTTTCCAGTGAGTCAGCTCTTTGCATCGGGTGGCCAAAACATTGGAGCTTCAGCTTCAGCATCGGTCCTTGCAATGAATATTCAGGGTTGATTTCCTTTAGGATTGACTAGTTTGATCTCCTTTTTGTCCAAGGGACTCTCAAGAACATTCTCCAGCACCACAATTTGAAAGCATCAGTTCTTCGGTGCTCAGCCTTCTTCATGGTCCAGCTCTCACACTCATACATGACCACCGTCCCTGACAGAAATCTTGACAGCTCCTTCATATTTTTTGCTTTAAGAGGTGCCATCTAGATCAAGGCACTCATGTTTGAATGGGCCCTTCCGCTCCAGACACAAATCAGCCAAACCCCAGACACCTGAGTCCCTTAATCTTATTTACTGAGAATTCCTGAATGGAGTAGCAGCAAAATGTGTTTATCCATCTCCCTTTGGCCTCCTTCCAGCCCTTTTGAGATCGATTCTGCCCCATCATTACTCCTGGCTGGGACACACAGCAGGTGCGTGCAGAAAGAGGATTTTACCACTGAGGAACAATGGTAGGGTGCCAGCTTGTGAAGAGTAAATCACACTTAGCTTCCAGACTCTGGCCTTTTCTGGCCTTGCTGCCCTCTTTGATTCTGAAAAGGACTCTGTGTGTGAGACAGGGGAAGAGGGGCTCACAGAGGCAGGAGGCTGGGCTCAACGCTTCAGTCAATCCATCCCTCTCATTCACACCCACCGCAAACCCCATCCTTGGGTCTCCAAACACTTGTTGAAATTTCACATTCCCCAGTTAAGCCATTCTTGTTAGAGTTTTAAAATCTAAGTCGTTATCGATTTTGAATACAGAGGCACTTTCCCTTCCTAATGAGTGATTCTCCAACCGCTCCGGTGTCCTCAGTACTCCAGAGTGGCCGTAAGAGCTAACGTACAAAGGTTTATTTTAGAAACAACGTGATGTGTGGAAGGGATGAGGAGAGGCCCCGCCAGAGCCATGGCCAGTTTGTAAATGAAATCCAAGGACACGCTCCTGCTGACTGTGGCATTTCCCCACTGGATTTCTTTACACTTTCTGTGGGAAACCCCCAGCCTAATTTCTCATTAGTGGCATTTGCTAAATGAGTTAAGGACAGCGTTCACATCAAGACCTGGAAGTCTTGGTTTTCTTTTTACTTGGAGGTTAACAGCTGGAGATGGAGTGGGCGCACTCAGAAGAGCTTAGGTTACCGAAGACAAAACCCACAGTCTCTTTCCCTCTGAGCTGTGGGGCCAGCCCTCCAGCCACCACTCCTTTCTCATCCACTCATTCACCCATGCATTCATTCCACAAGCATAACTCCAGGCTTACTGATGGACTAGGCATCACAGATTAGCAGAAGTTGACACCTGCCCAGAAGCCGCTCCCACTGGAATGGGCCAAGGCACAGTAGACAGACCACAGCAGCAAGGCCGTAAGGGCGCACCAAGGGGGCTCGCGGCTCAGGGTGCACAGGGAGGGCCGGAGAGCTTGCTGGGAGCTTCCAGAGGCTGGGACGCTTCAGCTTCGCCCAGCACAGAGAGAGGGGGCGGGGCATCCTGAGCTGGGGGCAACCTGATCAAAGACAGGAGAGAGAATCACAGCCTGGTGTTTCTGTGGGGTGGGGAGATGGTGTCTCTCTCCTTGCTGGGTTTTACAGTGGAGTCAGCACCCTGCCCCTGCCCCACCCGCTCCCTCCCCGACCTCCCGGGAAGTCCAGCTGCAGGGGTGGGGGGTTCTCTGCAGCCTAAGCCTGCTCTTCACCACGACTGCCTTCTTGCTTCTCTGCACTTGGCTCCTTGGAAGAAAAGTTACTACTGTCTGGCCTACTAGGGAAGCCCCAAAGTGGAAGGCGGCCTGCTCCAAATCTCCAATTGTCCTACTGCGCTCTCTGGCTGCTGACAAGCCCTGCACATGCCCTCTCATGACCAGCACAGAGGCAACCCCCAACATGCGTACTCCAAATAGGAGCAAGAGGAAGAATTTTTGCCTTGGGAACTCATTTAGTCCTCAAAGTTCCCTTCTCTCGAAAGCCATCAAAAATGTGATTCAATGAAGTGCAGTCTCCAGGGGGCTAATCAAGAGGCCTGTATACAAGTTGCGCCTCCCAGACAGTTTTCTTTTCGTATTTTGACGGTAAAGACCCTGAAGACATCTGACCCTAATGTTTACCCAGGACCCATTATCGCAGCCTCTCTGCTTATTAAGAAAACAGGGCTGGGCCTCCACTCTGCACAGCCTCTGGGTGTCCGTGACTGAAAGGAGGCCCCGTCAGGCGTCGGTGCTGATGGACAGGCCTGGGAGGAATTCATCAGCACGCCCACCCTGCCCTGGTGGCCGACGGCTGCTCCCCTCCATTAGGGTCAATTTTTTTAAAAAATGATTTTTACTTTGGCCAAAAGCCCAGTGACAAATGTGGCTTTTGTCCAACAACAGCCCACAGGCTGAAGTCTGTTATTTCTTCTTCAGCCCAGATGCTGTAACTTGATAAAAGGACATTGTGGACCCGACATAACCTGACTTCAGGCCCAAGCTCTCCTTTCACAGGGACACAGATGACGCTCGAGAGAAGTTGCCCAGGCTCTCGGGCTTCCTTGGGCTCTTCTGTGGCTCCCGAGGCCGTGGCCAACAGGGGGCCTCCATGGTCAGACTGAGTTTCCCAGGGGAGCCATGACAGAGACGATTCTGCCCATTAAGCCCTCAGTGAGGGCCCCGTCGGCTCCTGACAGGAGTGCAGTGGGCAGGGGAAGAGGGCGGCTCTGTGGCCATGGTTCCGGGGAGTGACAGGAGGTTCAGCTTCTCATCAGATGCAGGCTCCTGGGAAAGGTGTTCAGGCTCTCATATGGACAGTGTGGGGGCGATGCCATCCTGCTGCTAACATGGGGGCTAGTGAGAGGACCCCTGTGGAAGGTCCAGAGGTGCGTCTGGCACACAGGAAATGCAGGCAGGCACAGGCCCCTCTGACATTTCTTTCTCTCCAGCCACCTGTTTGTGCCTCAGATTATCCATCCTCATAGGTGCTGCCTGACGTGTGGGTGTCACTCAGTTCAGTTCAGATGCTCAGGCATGTCCGACTCTTTGCGACCCCATGGACCATAGCACACCAGGCTTTGCTGTCCATCACCGACTCCCAGAGCTCACTCAAACTCATGTCCATTGAGTCGGTGATGCCAGCCAACCATCTCATCCTCTGTCGTCCCCTTCTCCTCCAACCTTCAATCTTCCCCAGCATCAAGGTCTTTTCTAGTGAGTCAGTTCTCTGCATGAGGTGTCCAAAGAATTGGAGTTTCAGCTTCAACATCAGTCCTTCCAATGAATATTCAGGACTGATCTCCTTTAGGATGGACTGGTTGGATCTCCTTGTAGTCCAAGGGACTCTCAAGAGCCTTCTCCAACACCACAGTTCAAAAGTATCAGTTCTTCACTGCTCAGCTTTCTTTATAGTCCAACTCTCACATCCATACATAACTACTGAAAAAAACATAGTTTTGACTACATGGACCTTTGTCAGCAAAATAATGTCTCTGCTTTTGAATATGCTGTCTAGGTTGGTAATAAGTTTTCTTCCAAAGAGCAAGTGTCTTAATTTCATGGCTGCAGTCACCATCTGCAGTGATTTTGGAGCCCAGAAATAAAGTCTGTCATAGTTTCCATTGTTTCCCTATCTATTGCCATGAAGTGATGGGACCAGATGCCATGATCTTAGTTTTCTGAATGCTGAGTTTTCAGCCAACTTTTTCACTCTCCTCTTTCACTTTCATCAAGGGGTTCTTTAGTTCCTCTTCACTTTCTGCCATAAGGGTGGTGTCANAGCGGACTGCTTCCTCTCGCTCCCTTAGAGCCTAGCCTAAGGGTATTGGATGTAATGGTATTATCTGTTGGCTGAGTGAGAAAATAACCAAATGAGTAGCCCAACAATTGTTCAAGGAAATTCGAGGTTTCTATCACCTGTCAATATGCAGAGTTCAGGAAAGCATGAAAGGACTTGGTACCAGAGCCAAATCTCTTTCATTTACTATCTGTGTGACTGCAGGTAAATTATCCCACCTCTCTGAGATCCACTCATCAGGAAAGAAAAAAGGAACACGTCTATCACAGAATTATTCAGAAAATTAAGTGAAATGGTATAGGCGGATGACAGCTTGATGAGATGCTGAAGCCAGCCCTAGGCCTGTGTCGTCCCTTCCCCAGTAAAACCTACGTGTTTATGATCTAACTGTGAATTAAAGTATTCCAAGTCTGAAATCTCATTAAGCACAGAGCAGAAATCGCCCTTTGGTTTTTGTCCATAAGGACGCGCACAGGCTTGACCCCTGCGGTGGAAACTGCGCTAATTATTTGTGTGTGACAGAAGCAAAAGCCAGGAGGAGACCCTCTTAAACACAGGAGGGGCCATTAATCACAGCCCACCGGAATATTGCTTTTGGTCTTGAACTCAATTCGCCTTACATACAGGAAATGAAATGCAGTAATTATTGCAGTCACTTGAGACTCCGGAGTCCTGGCTTCAATTCCCAAATCCTTCATCATTTCGTTCTGGCCATGTCTATATGACGCCAAAACATCTGGCTAAAAAGTGAAAATGCCATCTATTTCTAAACTGATGGCTCACGGAGCGTTCTACCTTTCCATTTTTTACTGTGGCAAAGTGCGCACGCGTGCAGTGTACCACTCGCGCATCTCGAGCGTCTGAACCGCTGGCACTGAACCGGCCACGTCGCTGTGCAGCCATCGCTGCGCTTCTTTCCAGCTTGAACTCTGCATCCGTCAGGCAAGAACCCCCTGTCTCCACAGGCCCCCAGCCCTAGGCAAACACCCTTCTTTCTACCTCTGCCTCTATCCATCTGGCGGCTCTGGACATCATATGCAAGTGGACGCGTGCAGTGTGCGTCCTTATCTGCGGCGTATCTCACTCAGCATCATGTCCTCAGGCTCATCCATGCTGTAGATTCTGTGTCAGAGCCATCTTCCTTTGGGAGGCTGAATGGCGTTCCGTTGTCTGTCCATCTTTCAGTAACTGTCGCATTCTGTCCATCCGTCCATCCGTCCCTGACCGTTCGGGCTGCCGCCACTTCTCACCTATCGTGAATAGTGTGGCTACAGACATCGTTGCACAAACAACTGTTCAAGTCTCTGCTTTCACTTCGTTTGGATTTAGTACCTAGAGGTGCCATTGCTGGATCACGCGGTAATTTCATGTTTGTTTTGGGGGAAACCGCTTTACTGTGTTCTGGAGCCACTGCGCCGTCCTGTGTCCGCACCAGGGACATGCGAGGGCTCCGCTTCCCCATCGCCGCGCCCACACGCCTTCTCTTCTTCCCCTCCTCTGTTGCCGCAGCCACCCTCGTGGGGGGGTGCGCTAAGTCACTTCAGATGTGTCCGAATCTCTCGTGACCCCGTGAACTGCAGCCCGCCAGGCTCCTCTGACCACGGGGTTTTCCAGGCAAGAATGCTGGGGCCAGCTGCCGTTCCCTCCCCCAGGGGCCCTTCCCCACCCGGGGTCACCGTGCCCCTGTCGCCTTCTGCACGGGCAGGCGGGCTCTTCACCACCAGCGCCGCCTGGGCAGCTGCAGGCGTCCCGGCGAGTTCACCTTTCTTTTGCTCTAAATGTCTTACAAGAACCCACATTTTATATCACTCATTCCTTCATTTCTTCACCTGGTGTAGCTGTAGTGAGTCGGTCTGCACTTCTTGCCCCGTCTTTGTTCAGTACTGAGTCAGCAGTGCGGTCCTGCACTTTCACGGGTTTTACCCGTTTGCCTTAAAATCTTTCTCGAGCCCAAGTGGGCAGGACAAAGCGGAATCAGAGGAAGAGGCAGTGAGTGATGGGGAACTAGGGTAGAGAGAATCTTCCCTGCACTGGCGGATAAAGAGAGGTCAGTGCCCCGAGTCCATGTGTCAGGGGCCGACTCCGTTCACCCCGCTGGCACCTCCGAAGGGCTCCCTGGCTGCCCCTTCAGAGGACTGCAGAGCTTCTTGAGGAAACACACAGCCACTTACTGGTCTGTGTATTCTCAGCACTTTAGTCAAGACCAGCTAATGGCAAAAGCTCAACTCCCTTTTTTTCCCTCATAAATTATAGACCCTTAATTACATTAAAAGAATTAGTGAATCATTAATACGCTTATACAAGCAGGGGAAGCAGTAAGAAAAGCAAACAAATTCTTGTCAAAACAGTGTGCAGATTTTACAAAATCCTTCCCTGTCCAATTTTAATTCATGTGATTTTACTGATAGTAACTTACTTGGTCTCCCAAAACACTGCAAACTTCCCCAAGGCTATTATAAATGCTGATTTGAATCTAAACCCGTAATTGCTGGTCTCTGCCTGGAGATGTGGCTCCAGAGACTGGACAGGCCGGCAGCTGCCAGAGCCGTGTGTCAGTGATGAATTGAGCCGCTTGCTGGCCCAGTCAGCCAGGGGCCAGCAACTTCCGATAGAAAACGTGTCCGGTGAGGAGGAATGTTGGAGTTGCTGAACTCCTGGCTTGCCTGTGTTTTGTGTCTGGGCTCATTTTTGTTTGCTTCTGAGG
>SJYW01048579.1:144345-194307 GCA_006410735.1 Raphicerus campestris
AGTCACAGGACGCCTGCCTCTCCCTGTCACTGACGCTGCGCTTCCCCAGAAGGTGCAGCGGACTGCTTCCTGTCGCTCCCTTAGAGCCTAGCCTAAGGGTATTGGATGTAATGGTATTATCTGTTGGCTGAGTGAGAAAATAACCAAATGAGTAGCCCAACAATTGTTCAAGGAAATTCGAGGTTTCTATCACCTGTCAATATGCAGAGTTCAGGAAAGCATGAAAGGACTTGGTACCAGAGCCAAATCTCTTTCATTTACTATCTGTGTGACTGCAGGTAAATTATCCCACCTCTCTGAGATCCACTCATCAGGAAAGAAAAAAGGAACACGTCTATCACAGAATTATTCAGAAAATTAAGTGAAATGGTATAGGCGGATGACAGCTTGATGAGATGCTGAAGCCAGCCCTAGGCCTGTGTCGTCCCTTCCCCAGTAAAACCTACGTGTTTATGATCTAACTGTGAATTAAAGTATTCCAAGTCTGAAATCTCATTAAGCACAGAGCAGAAATCGCCCTTTGGTTTTTGTCCGTAAGGACGCGCACAGGCTTGACCCCTGCGGTGGAAACTGCGCTAATTATTTGTGTGTGACAGAAGCAAAAGCCAGGAGGAGACCCACTTAAACACAGGAGGGGCCATTAATCACAGCCCACCGGAATATTGCTTTTGGTCTTGAACTCAATTCGCCTTACGTACAGGAAATGAAATGCAGTAATTATTGCAGTCACTTGAGACTCCGGAGTCCTGGCTTCAATTCCCAAATCCTTCATCATTTCGCTCTGGCCATGTCTATATGACGCCAAAACATCTGGCTAAAAAGTGAAAATGCCATCTATTTCTAAACTGATGACTCACGGAGCATTCTACCTTTCCATTTTTTACTGTGGCAAAGTGCGCACGCGTGCAGTGTACCACTCGCGCATCTCGAGCGTCTGAACCGCTGGCACTGAACCGGCCACGTCGCTGTGCGGCCATCGAGCCGGCCATCGCCGCGCTTCTTTCCAGCTTGAACTCTGCATCCGTCAGGCAAGAACCCCCTGTCTCCACAGGCCCCCAGCCCTAGGCAAACACCCTTCTTTCTACCTCTGCCTCTATCCATCCGGCGGCTCTGGACACCATATGCAAGTGGACGCGTGCAGTGTGCGTCCTTTATCTGCGGCGTATCTCACTCAGCATCATGTCCTCAGGCTCATCCATGCTGTAGATTCTGTGTCAGAGCCGTCTTCCTTTGGGAGGCTGAATGGCGTTCCGTTGTCTGTCCATCTTTCAGTAACTGTCGCATTCTGTCCATCCGTCCATCCGTCCCTGACCGTTCGGGCTGCCGCCACTTCTCACCTATCGTGAATAGTGTGGCTACAGACATCGTTGCACAAACAACTGTTCAAGTCTCTGCTTTCACTTCGTTTGGATTTAGTACCTAGAGGTGCCATTGCTGGATCACGCGGTAATTTCATGTTTGTTTTGGGGGAAACCGCTTTACTGTGTTCCGGAGCCACTGCGCCGTCCTGTGTCCGCACCAGGGACGTGCGAGGGCTCCGCTTCCCCATCGCCGCGCCCACACGCCTTCTCTTCTTCCCCTCCTCTGTTGCCGCAGCCACCCTCGTTGGGGGGGGGGGGGGTGCGCTAAGTCACTTCAGATGTGTCCGAATCTCTCGTGACCCCGTGAACTGCAGCCCGCCAGGCTCCTCTGACCACGGGGTTTTCCAGGCAAGAATGCTGGGGCCAGCTGCCGTTCCCTCCCCCAGGGGCCCTTCCCCACCCGGGGTCACCGTGCCCCTGTCGCCTTCTGCACGGGCAGGCGGGCTCTTCACCACCAGCGCCGCCTGGGCAGCTGCAGGCGTCCCGGCGAGTTCACCTTTCTTTTGCTCTAAATGTCTTACAAGAACCCACATTTTATATCACTCATTCCTTCATTTCTTCACCTGGTGTAGCTGTAGTGAGTCGGTCTGCACTTCTTGCCCCGTCTTTGTTCAGTACTGAGTCAGCAGTGCGGTCCTGCACTTTCACGGGTTTTACCCGTTTGCCTTAAAATCTTTCTCGAGCCCAAGTGGGCAGGACAAAGCGGAATCAGAGGAAGAGGCAGTGAGTGATGGGGAACTAGGGTAGAGAGAATCTTCCCTGCACTGGCGGATAAAGAGAGGTCAGTGCCCCGAGTCCATGTGTCAGGGGCCGACTCCGTTCACCCCGCTGGCACCTCCGAAGGGCTCCCTGGCTGCCCCTTCAGAGGACTGCAGAGCTTCTTGAGGAAACACACAGCCACTTACTGGTCTGTGTATTCTCAGCACTTTAGTCAAGACCAGCTAATGGCAAAAGCTCAACTCCCTTTTTTTCCCTCATAAATTATAGACCCTTAATTACATTAAAAGAATTAGTGAATCATTAATACGCTTATACAAGCAGGGGAAGCAGTAAGAAAAGCAAACAAATTCTTGTCAAAACAGTGTGCAGATTTTATAAAATCCTTCCCTGTCCAATGTTAATTCATGTGATTTTACTGATAGTAACTTACTTGGTCTCCCAAAACACTGCAAACTTCCCCAAGGCTATTATAAATGCTGATTTGAATCTAAACCCGTAATTGCTGGTCTCTGCCTGGAGATGTGGCTCCAGAGACTGGACAGGCCGGCAGCTGCCAGAGCCGTGTGTCAGTGATGAATTGAGCCGCTTGCTGGCCCAGTCAGCCAGGGGCCAGCAACTTCCGATAGAAAACGTGTCCGGTGAGGAGGAATGTTGGAGTTGCTGAACTCCTGGCTTGCCTGTGTTTTGTGTCTGGGCTCATTTTTGTTTGCTTCTGAGGTGACACCAGGGACCGAAAGGCTAACAGCATCTTACAGGGATGTGGTCCTTGACTTTATCGTTTCATCCTTTCTCACCAAGAACAGGAGCCCTGGGGTGGCAGCCGATTCCTGAACCTGTGCGGATGTGGCAGAGCACACCTTCGCCTGCCAGGCTAGGAGACCGTTCTCCACACACCNTCCTGGCTTGCCTGTGTTTTGTGTCTGGGCTCATTTTTGTTTGCTTCTGAGGCGACACCAGGGACCAAAAGGCTAACAGCATCTTACAGGGATGTGGTCCTTGACTTTATGGTTTCATCCTTTCTCACCAAGAACAGGAGCCCTGGGGTGGCAGCCGATTCCTGAACCTGTGCGGACATGGCAGAGCACACCTTTGCCTGCCAGGCTAGGAGACCGTTCTCCACACACCTTGCACGTTCCTTATGAGCAGAAGCCCCAGCTGCCTTTGTCCCAGACGCCCTAAAAGAATGTTTCTATGGAGAACAGCCTGGGAAGAGAGTGTGCCTCTCCAGGGCAAAAAGCAGATTTGCTTACTGTCCATTATGGCAAAGATAGTGTCTCTGGGGCAAAGCTCAGGCAGGTTGGCTTACTGTGTATTGTACAGGTTCGGGTCCCCTAAGCCTGGAGTGTCCCAGCTGCCGTGCAGGCCCCCTGCGCGGCATCCATGGGGACCTCTCTGTCTCCTCTCTCCAGAACTTGGGGGCCAAGGGGAACTGCTGTGAATGTGCTGAGGCTCGTGTCGCTTGCTGTGCTGTGAGTGATAAGTCCTTTGTCTCTGATCCGGGCTTCTGGTGTCTTTTTGCCCATGAAACTGTGGCAGACTAACTTGTTACTATGTAACTAGAGTAAGATGTCAGACCCCTAATTGTCCTGACACCCAGGTCTTTACTGGGTATCACCTACTTAGGTCTTGATCCCTTCCTCAGGCTCCCTCCCTTTGCCTAAGCCTGGCTGCAGCTGGTCTCTACCCACACGTTGTTCTCCAGCTGCATCCTTTATTCCATCGAATACTAATCTCTGGGAACAGCCTGCAAAGGACCCGACTAGTCCTGGTGATGGGGGTGAGAGAAGGTTGTTCAGCATCAAAATGGGTCCCACGGACGCTTTGGAAAATACTGGTGATGGGAACAGTATTTTCATTGCCTCCTTGAATCTTGTTCTCTGATGTCGTCTATCTTTGAAATCACACCACAAAGCATATTATCTCAGGACAGTTTAGCACTGGTATTTCTAGGACATAGGCCATTGATTAATGTTGCATCAAAAAGCTGACTTTCTTAAGTCTTAGGGATTAGTAGCTATGATAGCCAGTTAGACCTTTACCCAGAGTCATGCTACAGGATTACTTATTCAGGGGGTATGGGGAAGGGGCAGCAATGCAGAATGCGGTCTGGTGTTGGTTTTGCAAGCTGTATGTGATGGTGCATGATTGCATCCTCTGAAAGTGAGTGACATTTTCTGAATCTCACAAAGGCAGCCCATGGATTAGCAGAGGTAAAGCCAGGAGGTTTGGAAGAAGGAAGAAGGAAGAGTGAGACTTTCCATGACTCTGATTAAACAATTTTATTATAAGTGGTGCTGAAGAGAGAGGACCCAGAATATACAGTGAGGTAGTTCTCTAATGAGACTGAACATTACTTTGCCAACAAAGGTTTGTATAGTCAAAGCTATGATTTTTCCAGTGGTCATGTATGGATGTGAGAGTTGGACTATAAAGAAAGCTGAGCACTGAAGAATCGATTTTCAAACTGTGGTGTTGGAGAAGACTCTTGAGAGTCCCTTGGACTGCAAGGAGATCAAACCAGTCAATCCTAAAGGAAATCAGTCTTGAATATTCATTGGAAGCACTGATGCTGAAGCTGAAACTCCAATACTTTGGCCAACTGATGCCAAGAACTGACTCATCTGAAAAGACCCCACCGCTGGGAAAGATCGAAAGCAAGAGGAGGAGGGGACGACAGAGGGTGGGATGTTTGGATGGCATCACCGACTCAGTGGACAAGAGTTTGAGTAAACTCCAGGAGTTGGTGATGGACAGGGAGGCCTGGTGTGCTGTGATCCATGGGGTCACAAAGAGTCAGTCACGACTGAACTGAACTGAAGCTGAAAACACATTGAGATGCTGTTTATTGGAAATCCATGTGCCAGTGGGTGAGGATTCATGTGAAAGGTTGTAGGAAAATTTAAACAAATGAGGAACACTTTCTTAGCACATTGGAGAGGAGAGCGTTACATTTAGGACCCAGTTATCAGCAGTTATTACCCGTGGGCTTCCCAGGTGGCTCAGTAAAGAATCCACCTGCCAGTGCCAGAGACACAGGCGTCGTGGGTTGCATCCCTGGGTTGGGAAGATCCCCTAGAGAAGGGAATGGCAACCCACTTCAGTATTCTAATTTGGAGAACTCCATGGATAGAGAAGCCTAGTGGGCTACAGTCCTCAGGGTTGCAAAGAGACAGACATGACTGAGCGCGCCCGCCATTTATTATCCTTATGAAGAAGCCCGTTTGGCAGGGCACCCTGAAGCCAGGCAGCCCGCAGTTTGTTGCTTTCCCAAGGCTGCCGTTTATGCTTAGTTGTCTGTGTTCACTCAGCCACTAGCCTGAGTGTGCAACGGACTCCTCCAGATGCTGGCGCTTCCCTGCAAGGACACAGTTGCGATGGCTGGTAAGGGGTGAGGGTGTTTCTTGTCCTTCCCAACAATGTACTAATAGATTCTTCTTTGAAGCTTTGCACAGACTCCCCAGTACCCTGGGGATCCCATTCGAGGCTCTGAAACTGAGATGTAAACTCTGAAGACGTTTTACTGTCCTCCAGAGCGAGGAAAGGACGTCTGTTTTGAGGGCTGGAGCTGAAGCCGCTGGGGGCCGCCTGGGGCAGGAGACGCATCCAGCTCATCCTCACGTGAATGAAACTGCAGCCCTCAAAGAGGTCGTCAGTATAAATTTTTAATTTAAGTGCAAACCAGACCCGTTGAAGAATTTAAATGGTGACGGCTATAGTTTCTACTACAACTAACGGAGCCTCGAGGAGCAGTGGTCCCCAGTGGGGGCAATTCTGCCCCTGTCCCGGGGACACTTGGCCATGCTTGGAGCTGTGAAGGCTCGGGGCGCAGGGCTTTGGGAGGGGCGCTTCTGGGACCCAAGGCTCTGCGATCAGGGGTGCTGCACAGTACCCTACAGTGGACAGAACAGCCGGCACACCTGGAGAGGCCGGCCCCAATAGCAGTGCTGCCCCCGTTGCGAAACCCTGGCATTGAGCATATTTGCTCTGGCAAGGCACTGTCTCTCCTCTTTCAGTGGTTTCTCACAAACATTCCGTGAGGTAAGACACAGAGGTGGAGAAGGCAGTGGCACCCCACTCCGGTACTCTTGCCTGGAAAGTCCCATGGATGGAGGAGCCTGGTGGGCTGCAGTTCACGGGGCCGCTAAGAATCGGACAAGACCGAGTGACTTCACTTTCACTTTTCACTTTCATGCATTGGAGAAGGCAATGGCAACCCACTCCAGTGTTCTTGCCTGGAGAATCCCAGGGATGGGGGAGCCTGGTGGGCTGCCGTCTATGGGGTCACACAGGGCTGGACACGACTGAAGCAACTCAGCAGCAGCAGCAGCAAGACACAGAGGGGATCAAGACTCAGATGCTCAGGACCCCAGGGAGCCAAGATCCTGGGGTGCAGAGCCAGTGCCGTCCCCTTGCCGGACACAAGCATTTGTTTTTAACTGAGTGTCTGCTTTAATAAAAAGAATATAGATTTTTAACATATTTTTATTGAGGGCCTACCATGTGCTAAGCACAGGAATCAAAATCCTTGCTCTCAGGGATGTTACGGTCTGGTAGAGAAGCAGTAACAAACAAGATAATTTATAAAATATACACAAGGTCAGAGATGAGGGACAAGGGCGTAGGAAAACAAGACGGGAGGGAAGGGGTGATGGAGTGGGGGGACGCTGAATTAAAGTTTTAGATAGTGTGGCCAAGGGCTCTTTTTCCTTGACTTTGTTGAGAAGTAGTTGATAAATATTCTTGTATATGGGTTTCCCTGGTAGCTCANTTAATTCATGTGATTTTACTGATAGTAACTTACTTGGTCTCCCAAAACACTGCAAACTTCCCCAAGGCTATTATAAATGCTGATTTGAATCTAAACCCGTAATTGCTGGTCTCTGCCTGGAGATGTGGCTCCAGAGACTGGACAGGCCGGCAGCTGCCAGAGCCGTGTGTCAGTGATGAATTGAGCCGCTTGCTGGCCCAGTCAGCCAGGGGCCAGCAACTTCCGATAGAAAACGTGTCCGGTGAGGAGGAATGTTGGAGTTGCTGAACTCCTGGCTTGCCTGTGTTTTGTGTCTGGGCTCATTTTTGTTTGCTTCTGAGGTGACACCAGGGACCGAAAGGCTAACAGCATCTTACAGGGATGTGGTCCTTGACTTTATCGTTTCATCCTTTCTCACCAAGAACAGGAGCCCTGGGGTGGCAGCCGATTCCTGAACCTGTGCGGATGTGGCAGAGCACACCTTCGCCTGCCAGGCTAGGAGACCGTTCTCCACACACCTTGCACGTTCCTTATGAGCAGAAGCCCCAGCTGCCTTTGTCCCAGACGCCCTAAAAGAATGTTTCTATGGAGAACAGCCTGGGAAGAGAGTGTGCCTCTCCAGGGCAAAAAGCAGATTTGCTTACTGTCCATTATGGCAAAGATAGTGTCTCTGGGGCAAAGCTCAGGCAGGTTGGCTTACTGTGTATTGTACAGGTTCGGGTCCCCTAAGCCTGGAGTGTCCCAGCTGCCGTGCAGGCCCCCTGCGCGGCATCCATGGGGACCTCTCTGTCTCCTCTCTCCAGAACTTGGGGGCCAAGGGGAACTGCTGTGAATGTGCTGAGGCTCGTGTCGCTTGCTGTGCTGTGAGTGATAAGTCCTTTGTCTCTGATCCGGGCTTCTGGTGTCTTTTTGCCCATGAAACTGTGGCAGACTAACTTGTTACTATGTAACTAGAGTAAGATGTCAGACCCCTAATTGTCCTGACACCCAGGTCTTTACTGGGTATCACCTACTTAGGTCTTGATCCCTTCCTCAGGCTCCCTCCCTTTGCCTAAGCCTGGCTGCAGCTGGTCTCTACCCACACGTTGTTCTCCAGCTGCATCCTTTATTCCATCGAATACTAACCTCTGGGAACAGCCTGCAAAGGACCCGACTAGTCCTAGTGATGGGGGTGAGAGAAAGTTGTTCAGTATCAAAATGGGTCCCACGGACGCTTTGGGAAATACTGGTGATGGGAACAGTATTTTATTGCCTCCTTGAATCTTGTTCTCTGATGTCTTCTATCTTTGAAATCACACCACAAAGCATGTTATCTCAGGACAGTTTAGCACTGGTATTTCTAGGACATAGGTCATTGATTAATGTTGCATCAAAAAGCTGACTTTCTTAAGTCTTAGGGATTAGTAGCTATGATAGCCAGTTAGACCTTTACCCAGAGTCATGCTAGAGGATTACTTATTCAGGGGGGAAGGGGAAGGGGCAGCAACGCAGAATGCGGTCTGGTGTTGGTTTTGCAAGCTGTATGTGATGGTGCATGACTGCATCCTCTGAAAGTGAGTGACATTTTCTGAATCTCACAAAGGCACCCCATGGATTAGCAGAGGTAAAGCCAGGAGGTTTGGAAGAAGGAAGAAGGAAGAGTGAGACTTTCCATGACTCTGATTAAATAATTTTATTATAAGTGGTGCTGAAGAGAGAGGACCCAGAATATACAGTGAGGTAGTTCTCTAATGAGACTGAACATTACTTTGCCAACAAAGGTTTGTATAGTCAAAGCTATGATTTTTCCAGTGGTCATGTATGGATGTGAGAGTTGGACTATAAAGAAAGCTGGGCACTGAAGAATCGATTTTCAAACTGTGGTGTTGGAGAAGACTCTTGAGAGTCCCTTGGACTGCAAGGAGATCAAACCAGTCAATCCTAAAGGAAATCAGTCTTGAATATTCATTGGAAGCACTGATGCTGAAGCTGAAACTCCAATACTTTGGCCACCTGATGTGAAGAGCTGACTCATTGTAAAAGACCCTGAGGCTGGGAAAGATTGAAGGCAGGAGGAGAAGGTGTCGACAGAGGATGTCATCCAACATCACTGACTTGAAGGACATGAGATTGAGCAAGCTCTGGGAGAAGGAGAAGGACGGGAAGCCTGGCGTGCTGCAGTCTGTGGGGTTGCCGAGAGTTGGACATGACTGAGCAACTGAACAATATCAAAGCTCTAATGAAACTCACAAAAGAAGGAGAGACCCTGCCCTTCCTGGGCTAAGACCTGGTGAGGAAGGAGTGGGACATGGTGTGGAACAAGAGAAGCAGAGCTCAGGCGCCGCAGCCTGCCGCGGCCGGAAGGCTGGTCCTCGAGACAGAGAACGGCCAGGAGCAGAACAGGAAGATGAGTGAGAGCAACTTCATGTCCTGAGACGCCCCGAAAAAGCCCTGGATGTTTCTGAAGCCCTCGCTAGTCCCTCCCTAGCCCAGGCCTGCACGTGGCTTTGCAAGTCCACCAGGTGTGCTCTCGCCTCGGACCTTTGCGCTTGCCATTCCCTTTGACTAAAAGATTCTTTCAACAGATGTCCTCATGACTCACCCTCCANTCCTAAGTATTTTATTCTTTTTGTTGCAATGGAGAATGGAATAGTTTCCTTAATTTATTTTTCTACTTTTTCATTATTAGTGTATAGGAATGCAAGGGATTTCTGAGTGTTGATTTTATATCCTGCAACTTTACTATATTCATTGATTAGCTCTAGTAGTTTTCTGGTCGAGTTTTTAGGATTTTCTATGTAGAGGAGCATGTCATCTGCAAACAGTGAAAGTTTTACTTCTTCTTTTCCAATTTGGATTCCTCTTATTTCTTTTTCTGCTCTGATTGCTGTGGCCAAAACTTCCAGAACTATATTGAATAGTAGTGGTGAAAGTGGGCACCCTTGTCTTGTTCCTGACTTTAGTTTACTCTGCTTTTTGTGTCTTAGTAATTGTTTTTTCTTTCATTTTTTTAAAGTTTGGAAGTGGTTAGTTTTTGCTTATTTTTTGTACTTATTTTTTACTGAAGTATGGTTGACATGTGTTAGTTTCAGGCATATGGCAAAATGATTCAGTTTTATACATATATATTTATGTATATTCCTTTTCAAATTTTTTTTCCATATGGGTTATTACAACATATTGAATATAGTTCCCTATGCTATACAGTAGGTCCTTGTTGATCATTCATTTTATACACACTGGTGAGTATCTATTGATACCAACCTCCTAATTTACCCTGCCCCCTCTTTGGTAACCATCGGAGAAGGCAATGGCACCCCGCTCCAGTACTCTTGCCTGGAAAACCCCTGGACGGAGGAGCCTGGAAGGCTGCAGTCCATGGGGTCACTGAGGGTCAGACAGGACTGAGCGACTTCACTTTCCCTTTTCACTTTCATGCATTGGAGAAGGAAATGGCCGCCCATTCTGGTGTTCTTGCCTGGAGAGTCCCAGGGATGGGGGGCCTGGTGGGCTGCCGGCTGTGAGGCCGCGCAGCATTGGGCACCACTGAGTGACTCAGCAGCTCGTCGGTAGCCATAAGTTTGTTTTCTATGTCTGTAAGTCTGTTTCTATTTTTCTAAGTGCTAGCCTTTTATTAAATATTTTTAACCTTTTAAAATGTATTAAATATTTATTTGTATTAATATTTTTTTGTCAGAACCCCGAAGCATGATCCCCTGCTAGGGATCAAACTCTTGCCCCTGCTATGGAAGTGCGGAGTCTTAACCATTGCAGTGCTCGAGAAGTCCTTGTTTCTGTTTTGTGAAAGTGGAAGTGGTAGTNTGAGTATCTATTGATACCAACCTCCTAATTTACCCTGCCCCCTCTTTGGTAACCATCGGAGAAGGCAATGGCACCCCGCTCCAGTACTCTTGCCTGGAAAACCCCTGGACGGAGGAGCCTGGAAGGCTGCAGTCCATGGGGTCACTGAGGGTCAGACAGGACTGAGCGACTTCACTTTCCCTTTTCACTTTCATGCATTGGAGAAGGAAATGGCCGCCCATTCTGGTGTTCTTGCCTGGAGAGTCCCAGGGATGGGGGGCCTGGTGGGCTGCCGGCTGTGAGGCCGCGCAGCATCGGGCACCACTGTGCTACCAAGGAAGCCATGTATTTCTGTTTTGTAAGTAAATTCATCTTTATCATTTTTTTAGATTCCTCATATAAGCTATGCTCAGATGTTAAAGTGTCTGCCTGCAGTGCAGGAGACACAGGTTCAATCCCTGGGTTGGGAAGATCCCCTGGAGAAGGAAATGGCACCCCACTCCAGTATCTTGCCTGGAGAATCCCATGGACAGAGGAGCCTGGTGGGCTACAGTCCACAGGGTCGCAAAGAGTCGGACACGACTGAGCGACTTCACTTTCACTTTCATATAAGCTATATGATATGATAGTTGTCTTTTCTGTTACCCTGGATCCCTTGCTTCTCCAAATAATACGGGCAACCTTGAACCTCCCAGTTAGAATCTCCGTGATCCCTCCTTGCAGAAACCCACCTGTTCCCATTGTAGCAGGTACTTGCTTGCTTGTTTGCGGCTTTGAGTCCGGCCATTAGTTGGCTTTCCCATCCCCCTGACCTCATTCTTGGCTGTGTCCATCCAGTGCCAAAGCGGGCTGGAGACATCTAGAGTGGCAGCCACCCCATCACTGAAGAAAACTTAAAACTGATCCCAGGGAGGAAGATGTTGGAATTCTTAGAGATAGGCTTAGGCCTTCTCAGCAGTCTAGCTTTTGATTCTCTTTATTAGAGGATGAATGTTGTCTACAACTATGTTCCTGCAGTGACACATAGTAACTGCAGGGGCCATATGGTCCTCTGCATGGATAGTATGTGCATAGAGCATTTCTATTATAACATGATACTTCAAATAATATCTTTATTTGATAGGTGGCCCTGGATATGTCTTTGCTTTGAAAAAACCCATCCTGAAAAAGCTAATCTTTCTACAGATCATGGACGTTGGGGAACCATAGCACAGAAACTAAAGGAGGCCCTTGCTTTCAAAAATAAGTGCTCCTGTGGGCTGGAAATAGAGCTTAAATGTCAGGAGTCTTGATTACCAGGGAGTCCTGTTTGATATTCCCCCAATTTTTTCTTCAAATATAAATTCTCAAGAAGGCTTCCAAGTCTCACAAATCCACCTGCTTTGGGGAACTGAGCAAAGTCATTTCCATACTTGGTCGCAAACTCACTGAATAAATATTTCTCCACCTGCCAAGTGTCTGGAGCTTGGCCATCTTCCTCTCCTGCTGCAAATCTCCCCCGGCCTTCAAAAATGTCTCGTCCCTGAATGCCCAGCTCTTTCAGAGGCTCACAGCAGAGCTCCTGGGGATGTGGGTGACACATAGATTCCAGCTGTGCCTTTTCCTTCCTAAAACAAAAAGTCCTCATGGACAGTGAGGCCAGGCCCTGGAACGGTCAGTACAGTTCTGCATGCTCCCTGCTCAGGTGCTTGGGGTTTGGCTGCATATTTTCCCAAGTCCAGCTTACCCGGATCAGTCTGGAGTAATGTAAGTCATGATTTAAGCAGTGTCCCTCTTCTTCCCTGGATGGGGCTTCCTGGGTAGCTCAGCTGGTAAAGAATCCACCTGTAATGCAGGAGACCTCAGTTGATTCCTAGATTGGAAAGTTCCTCTGGAGAAGGGATAGGCTGCCCACTCTAGTATTCTTGGGCTTCCCTGGTGGGTCAGACGGTAAAGATTCCATCTGCAATATGGGAGACCTGAGTTCGATCCCTGGGTTGGGAAGATCCCCTGGAGGGGGGCATGGCAACCCACTCCAGTATTCTTACCTGGAGAATCCCCATGGACTGAGGAGTCTGGCGGGCAGCAGTCTATGGGAATGCAGAGTCAGACATGACTGAGTGACTAAGCACAGCACAGTACATCCCCTTCTTCCTTGGATACCATGTACCCTGGAGACTCTGGGCCTCTCTCAGATGGCTGTTTGGTGTGGCTGACATAATGGGAAAGAGGTTCTGCCAGTATTTTGTGGCTTGTAAGAGGGCCTCTTTTCCAGACAGTGGAGTTGAGAAGAAGCATCATTTAGTGGTCGAAGCCTGTCAGCTGGACTGGATCTTACTACTGCTTCTTTTTCTTCCTCTTTTCGTCTTTAGCTTCAGATCTCCTCTCGGACTCCTCCATCAGCTTGGACCTTCCTTTCATTGAGAAGCTCATTTCAGGTGACTGCCTGCACTAAATCACTTTCAGGGTAGCAGTGATGGGATTGAAATAGTCTTTGGAAGCTAATGGATTTCTATCACTTCTTATCTGTTGATTGGAGGACAAATTTGATGATCTTCAGTATTTTCAAAACTCAAATGGTGGGTNGAAAACTTAAAACTGATCCCAGGGAGGAAGATGTTGGAATTCTTAGAGATAGGCTTAGGCCTTCTCAGCAGTCTAGCTTTTGATTCTCTTTATTAGAGGATGAATGTTGTCTACAACTATGTTCCTGCAGTGACACATAGTAACTGCAGGGGCCATATGGTCCTCTGCATGGATAGTATGTGCATAGAGCATTTCTATTATAACATGATACTTCAAATAATATCTTTATTTGATAGGTGGCCCTGGATATGTCTTTGCTTTGAAAAAACCCATCCTGAAAAAGCTAATCTTTCTACAGATCATGGACGTTGGGGAACCATAGCACAGAAACTAAAGGAGGCCCTTGCTTTCAAAAATAAGTGCTCCTGTGGGCTGGAAATAGAGCTTAAATGTCAGGAGTCTTGATTACCAGGGAGTCCTGTTTGATATTCCCCCAATTTTTTCTTCAAATATAAATTCTCAAGAAGGCTTCCAAGTCTCACAAATCCACCTGCTTTGGGGAACTGAGCAAAGTCATTTCCATACTTGGTCGCAAACTCACTGAATAAATATTTCTCCACCTGCCAAGTGTCTGGAGCTTGGCCATCTTCCTCTCCTGCTGCAAATCTCCCCCGGCCTTCAAAAATGTCTCGTCCCTGAATGCCCAGCTCTTTCAGAGGCTCACAGCAGAGCTCCTGGGGATGTGGGTGACACATAGATTCCAGCTGTGCCTTTTCCTTCCTAAAACAAAAAGTCCTCATGGACAGTGAGGCCAGGCCCTGGAACGGTCAGTACAGTTCTGCATGCTCCCTGCTCAGGTGCTTGGGGTTTGGCTGCATATTTTCCCAAGTCCAGCTTACCCGGATCAGTCTGGAGTAATGTAAGTCATGATTTAAGCAGTGTCCCTCTTCTTCCCTGGATGGGGCTTCCTGGGTAGCTCAGCTGGTAAAGAATCCACCTGTAATGCAGGAGACCTCAGTTGATTCCTAGATTGGAAAGTTCCTCTGGAGAAGGGATAGGCTGCCCACTCTAGTATTCTTGGGCTTCCCTGGTGGGTCAGACGGTAAAGATTCCATCTGCAATATGGGAGACCTGAGTTCGATCCCTGGGTTGGGAAGATCCCCTGGAGGGGGGCATGGCAACCCACTCCAGTATTCTTACCTGGAGAATCCCCATGGACTGAGGAGTCTGGCGGGCAGCAGTCTATGGGAATGCAGAGTCAGACATGACTGAGTGACTAAGCACAGCACAGTACATCCCCTTCTTCCTTGGATACCATGTACCCTGGAGACTCTGGGCCTCTCTCAGATGGCTGTTTGGTGTGGCTGACATAATGGGAAAGAGGTTCTGCCAGTATTTTGTGGCTTGTAAGAGGGCCTCTTTTCCAGACAGTGGAGTTGAGAAGAAGCATCATTTAGTGGTCGAAGCCTGTCAGCTGGACTGGATCTTACTACTGCTTCTTTTTCTTCCTCTTTTCGTCTTTAGCTTCAGATCTCCTCTCGGACTCCTCCATCAGCTTGGACCTTCCTTTCATTGAGAAGCTCATTTCAAGTGACTGCCTGCACTAAATCACTTTCAGGGTAGCAGTGATGGGATTGAAATAGTCTTTGGAAGCTAATGGATTTCTATCACTTCTTATCTGTTGATTGGAGGACAAATTTGATGATCTTCAGTATTTTCAAAACTCAAATGGTGGGTAATGAGGTTATGTGATTTGTGCATGCATGCTAAGTCGCTTCAGTCATATCTGACTCTTTGCGACCCAATGGACTGGAGCCCATCAAGCTCCTCTGTCCATGGGATTCTCCAGGCAAGAATACTGCAGTGGATTTCCCTGCCCTCCTCTGGGGGATCTTTCTTACCCAGGGATGGAACCCATGTCTCCTAAGTCTCACGCAGTGGCAGCTGGGCTCTTTACCACTAACACCACCTGGGAAGACTTTTCCCACAAGAGGAAGTCATTTGCAAGGGCCCTAAGGTTACTCCTCCTCTTTCATTTTGTCCAGTAAATCTCTTGGGCAATTGCAAGTTTTGTTTGTGGAGCTTCTGATGAATTCATTGTCAGCTCTGATCTGGTGACCACCCAGCCCCTCCTTCCCATTCAGCCTAGAGCTGGTGTTGCCCTCGGAGCCCCAGACTTTGGCCTCTCTCTCCTGCCTTGCCTTCTGCACAGGCTGTTCTCTCATCATTGGAAACTTTCCTAGTCAATTTGGGCCTGAGAATCATCACTGTGAAGCACCCAATAAAATGCCATCTTTTCCAGAAAACCTCCCTCCAGTCTCCCAGTGGGATATAGCTGAAGTGTCTGTACAATCATGACGCTTTTCTATACCCATCTCACCCTCCATAAAGGAGACGTCTCCTCTGGCTCAGATAGTAAAGAATCTGCCTGCAATGAAAGAGACCTGGGTTCGATCCCTTGGTAGGGAAGGTCCCCTGGAGAAGGGAACTGCAACTCACTCCAGTATTCTTGCCTGGAGAATCCCATGGACAGAGGAGCCTGGTGGGCTACAGTTCATGGGGCCCCAAGAATCAGACACAACTCAGTGAATAACACTTTCACATTTCACCTGTTATGTATCTTGTTGAATAAATGTTTCTTTGAAGAAATTGATTCTGTAGCTCTTACATAGTAAACACTGTGAGATCAGAATCCCCTTCTGTTTCATCTTTATTTCTTTATTTCACAGAGGATCACCATGTGTGCAGAATACTCATTGCAAATGGTTTTTAGTAAATTGATTCATTTGTTAAAATACGAAGTACTTGCCCACATGGTCTCCCAAGATCTTTTGCCATTTGATAGCCTTAAAGTCCGTCTTTACTTATAAAGCTACTTTCGCCTTGAGCTAACCATTTTAAAAGAAATTATGGGATCCTCAAAGCGATAGTTATTTAAAATGATAAAGCTCTTTTATTTATTACAAGGAAAGCTTTGTGTTTGAAGAGAGAAAGGAGATTAGTAAAGACAGAGAATTATCATGCATGCACACACATATTCACCCAAACTGACACATCAGTGGTGGTTCTTTCTAGACAATGGAATTCTGTTACCTTTTTCCCATGTTTGCTTACCCGCATTTCCTAGTCTCTTACAATGACTTATTACTTGAGCTTAAAACAAACGACAAACAATGAAATGCACAGCTTAAAATTACCACCACCACAACAAAAGCCATAATTTGGGGGCATTTATCTGTTTCTCAAGGTGTAAGGAGCTGTGATGCAGAGCTTGGTGAGCCTCTCTTCTCATCCTTTGCATTCCTGTTCTTCTTCTCCAGTCTGATGATGGGGACATTCTAAGGCCCTGTGTTCTGTGCCTGTTTCACACGTGAGGAGATTAGAGCAGGAGCTGCAGCGTGGCTGGGCCTGCTCACTAGAACCCCCGTCACTCTGCTCACATCAGCAAGCTGCTCACAGAGGCTTTCCATCCCACCTGGGCTTTCACCTGCCGGCAACACTGGCAGTAGGTCTCCCCTCAAATTTCCCAATGATCTAAATTTCCCAATGACCTATTACTCTTGACTGGTCACACTATTTTTTTAAAAAAATATTTTATTTCATTGTACTGTAGTAAAAATACTTAACAGGAGATGCATGATGAACAACATTGATTGACTTTGGAACACTGATCCAGCTTGTGTTCTCTAGATGAAACACTTGGTTGGGATATGTGACAATCTTCACATGGTGCACGATTTCATTTGTGATGACTAAGTATGTGTGCATTCATGCTCCTAAGTGATATTGTTCTGTGATTGTCTTTGTTTGTTCCATCGTTGCCTAATTTGGGTATCAGAGTAAGGCTTGCATCACAAAACACATTCTCTCTTTTTTGTATTCTGGATGAGTCTGTGTAGTTTGGGTATCATTTCTTTCATAAGTGTTTCTTAAAAATTGAACAGTGAAGCCATCTTCTGCAGTTTTCTGTGCTAGAAGATGATTAACTGTCAATTTAATTTCTTTCTGAGATATAGGACTATTCAGATTATCATATTTTAAGCACAATAGCTTCTAGGCCTATCCATGTTGTTACAAATAAGACTGTTTCTTAATTTTTAAAAAATAAAAAAATAATTTTATTTTTACTTTATTTTACTTTACAATACTNAAATTCCAATACTTTGGCCACCTGATGTGGAGAGCTGACCATTTGAAAAGACTCTGATGCTGGGAGGGATTGGGGGCAGCAGGAGAAGGGGATGACCGAGGATGAGATGGCTGGGTGGCATCACCGACACGATGGACCTGAGTTTGGGTGGACTCCGGGAGTTGGTGATGGGCAGGGAGGCCTGGCATGCTGGGGTCCGTGAGGTCGCAGAGAGTGGGACACGCCTGAGCGCCTGAGCTGAGCTGCTGAATTTGTTGCAGCTTGTTCCTGTTCTGTTCTGGTTTTTGTTGTGGCCACAAGGTTTATGCGATCTTAGCTTCCCGACCAGGGATTGAACCCCCACCCNGGCCTGGCGTGCTGGGGTCCGTGAGGTCGCAGAGAGTGGGACACGCCTGAGCGCCTGAGCTGAGCTGCTGAATTTGTTGCAGCTTGTTCCTGTTCTGTTCTGGTTTTTGTTGTGGCCACAAGGTTTATGCGATCTTAGCTTCCCGACCAGGGATTGAACCCCCACCCCCTGCATCAGAAGGTTAGCTCTTCACCCACCAGAGAGTCCCTTTTGTTGTATTTTAAATGTTTCTTTTCTTTTTTTTTCCAGACTGCAAAATGATATATGTATATTGAAAAAAAAGCCAGAAAATAGAAATAGAGCAGAGATTATAAATCACCTATAATCTCACAACTCAGAATCTTTGTATATATGTGTGTATATGTATCAATATTATCCATGTATCACTCCAGTCTCCATATTTTCATATACAGAAAGTTTTTTCTTTTATAGAAAATAAAATGACCCTATGTATAACATATTTGTAACGTATCCGAACCCTATAGGATATTTCCATTTCTAACTCATTAAATGTTCTTCCTACACCACTTTCAGTGGTTGCATAGTCCTTATCACACTCCTGTAAAGAACCTGCGTTAGGTGCTTTGGGGCCTCCTGCCCTTGGTACAGCACACTACGGTCGCTAAGTGCAGTTTGCACGAATGCAGGGATACAGCGCTGTGGCCGTGCTGAGAGCCACTGCACCTGATTAGCTTCTTTGTTGGCCCACAGAGAAAGAAAGGGCCTGTGTCCAGGCTTGTGGGAAACCACCAGGAACCAGCTCTCATGCCTCCCACGCTCAAAGTTCTTTCCTCGGCAGGAGGTCCTTCTACTCCGGTGTTTCTGAGTGGAGACTCTGGTGTTTCTGAGTGGAGACTCAGTCTTGCTGCTTCAGATCCCATAGGAAGGGAAGGCTCATTTATGGGGCCCCAGAGAAGGCTTGCTACAATTGCAAAACAACTACGAATTTTGCCCTCCCCTCCCAATTCTTCCTTGTACCTTCAGGCCATTGCTCACTTGTTCCTATCGTGTTTCCCTCTGAAATCCCAATTTCCCACTGGCAAAGTCAAGTCTGGCACCAGGATCCAGTCCCCGGCACCTTCTCATTAGACCTTCTATGACCTCCTCCGGCCCCTCCGCTCACTCCCCTTTCCCCTCACGCTCAATGCAAGCATCAGACAGAAGCCTTGGCTATCTGTTGAGTAAGTGTGTTCCTGTGTCTGTTGCACTCATTAGACTGTAAATCCCCAGCCTGGCCTCAGCCCTCACTGAATGCTGTTTCGGAAGGACTAATTGGCAGGATGGGCCTGGTCTGCCTCTGCAGAGGGGAAGAGAGGCAGAAAGGCAGAGAGCTTCAGGCCCGACCGCACCTGACCTCGGAGCTCCAGCCGTAGTGAGGGGGCAGCTGCCTGGAGTGAGGCTGGTGCTGCCCAGGGAACACGTATGCCTCCTTTGCCGTGCCCGGAAGCCAGAGAGCTGCTAGAAGCGGGAGAAGATGAGGATTCTCTGGCATGCTTCCTAACCATGCTTTATGAAAGGGAAAGTCATTTTTATTGCATTTATTTAGAGAAGGGGTTATAGGCACTTCATCTGGTGCTCACTTCAGAGCAGCTGTTCAGTATTACCGAGAAGAAAAGACGAGGGACTCATGCTGCTTGTTCCAAGCCAGAGAATCCAAATCCATAGACACAATGGCGTCTCTCGTGACAGACACAGCTCCTGGAGCTAGGAAGTTTTCTCTCAAATCCCTGAGGTCTAAATTTCAAGATTTTTTTTCTTTTCTTTTTATCCTGAGGCTTCATTTGGTCAACAGAAATTTCCTGGCGCCAATTCTGAGCTTGCTCCAGGGCTGGGTCTGGGGTCTGGAGCTCAGAGATACATCAGATGGGAGCTGCCATATTACAGTGGATTTTTCCACCACAGGAGAAAACGCAGGAGCAGAGGTTTAGCCATAAGCAAAAGATGCAGATTCTGGCTAGCTTCAGTGGTGAAAGAATTTATTGGTTGTGTATAGAGACATTCCCAGTTCAAGCAAAGACTGGCGAACAAGACTTGGAGAGCTAGCTGTAGCCAAGCAAGCAACCCTGGATAACAGGACACACAGCCAAGATCAGCCCAGAGCGGTGTTCAGAGGACTCTCCCGAGCCTTTGACTGGCTTAGCATTTTCCCAGGCGACCCTGAATGTTTTTGCGTCCTTTTCTCAAGCTTCAAGGTTCCAAATGGAAGCAACAGGTTGGCCAAATCCAGGTCACCTACCTGGACTCTGCGTGATGGAGAGCAAGCAGGAACAGCTGGATTGCGAGTTCCTTGGGGAGCGGCAGGCCAGAGCCGCCCTGCTCACAATCAGCTCATCCCCTGAGATGTCTTCCTTTAAAACTGGCCTTTTGATTATAGAGGACAGTCTAGAATTTCCAAGGTAAGGATTGTATTCTATTTCTTAAGCTGTGTGTGAATTTTAGTAGGACACTATCCAGCTCAGTGCTGTGGGATAAATCAATACATTACTCCCATGCCTCACGAGAGAGCGAGACTTGGACCTCAGCTGTGGGAAAGTCAGTCTGAAGATTCCAGTTTCTGGACATAGGTGCCTTTTGAAAATGTTTTGAATATATATATATAATATATATAAAATAAATATATATATTTTGAATCTTTTATTTTCTGAAAACATCATTTCAAATTCAAATTTAACGTTCTAGTGGTCAAGGTTATCTGTTCTCCTGGGTTCTGTTAAGGCAGAGTTTGCTCAAATCTTACAAAGAAATACTTTGACTTGCCAGTAACTGGAAGAAACATGCTTCTACCCTCAAGAGAACTGAAATCAAATCTCTGTGGTTTTCTAGCCAAGTGAAAAGATTTGGAGTTCGAAAAGAAGGTGGTCTTGAGCTGTCTAGTCACATCTTTCCTTAAATTACAGCTGAACCACAGAGTTACTCTGTGGAGTAAAGAGTAGGTTGCCAAGGTTTTCATGGTGTTATCATATCTCCTTCCTTCACACATGCTTGGTGTGACACCTCAAAAATACACATCTGATTAATGTCAGAAGCATTTTGGTATCACTCATACTTTTTATTAACAATCATCCATTTTTCTCCTGGATAACCCAAACTTACAACTTTATCTAAGCATTACTAGAATTTCAATTGATGCTGCAAATATTCAGGTATTCAGCATTTGGTTTTTGAGTGCCTACCAAGTTCCATAGTCAAGGGGATTAGGACAAATGAGATATGGAAATTCTCTGGAAATTATGTTTTAAGGTGGAAGATAGATCAGCAAAGGGTTGAATTCAGAGTGCTAAGAGCTCTGGGTGGGTTAATTTCAGGACACCACAGGAAAACGTTCCAGCAAGATTCCTACTCCAGCCTGGGAATGGAGGCAAGTGGCCAAGGTTGGGGAAATAAAAGTCGACAAAGAGAAAAGGAAGCATGAGAGAGAGTTGAGGGGGCAGAGCTGCGTGGGTCCTCGGCTATGTGGATCTGGAGTGGCGACAATGAAGGAGGGAAAGGAGCAGGAGGTCTCACGTGGACTGCCTGGTGGAGGGTCCCTGCCACTGATGTGAAAACCAGAGGATGGGATGTTTAGGGAACCAGGGCAGGGAAGAGAGCGAGTTCACGTTCAGAAACACTGTCTGTTGTTGTTGTTGCTGGAGGAATGTTCAAGAAAATCTTTCAAGTTGAGAGCTTAAATCCTCAGAGTGCTGGGAAGATTTACATTTCAAAGTCAGTAGAAGATACCTGATTCACAAATGGATGAGTGAGTTCAGAGGAACTGGATCTAGTGAGAGGAAACGCCATCCTAGGACAAAAGGAGAGCTGCTGCTAAAACACGTGGGGCACAAAGCAAGGGACCTCGAAGGGGGCGGAGGAGGAGCGAGCTCCAGGGAAGGACAGAACTCAGTGGCTGTTTGATTTGACTAGGAATTTATCTAAGCTTAGGTGGAGGGGAGAAATGGGGACCGATCAGGAGAAGAAAATCTACTTTCAAGGCATTACTGAGCTAATGCCTAGCTGCTGGCAACATCTCAGCTGCCTAAGGCTGTGATTTCATTTAAGGAAAACTAGAGCTTGACTAGGAATTTTAAAGGAAATCCTAGGGAACTAGACTATAACGGGAAATTTTGGAAACCTTTGATATTCCTGGAGATCTAAAAGGCTGCCCACATGCNACCTGATGTGGAGAGCTGACCATTTGAAAAGACTCTGATGCTGGGAGGGATTGGGGGCAGGAGGAGAAGGGGACGACCGAGGATGAGATGGCTGGGTGGCATCACCGACACGGTGGACCTGAGTTTGGGTGGACTCCGGGAGTTGGTGATGGGCAGGGAGGCCTGGCGTGCTGGGGTCCGTGAGGTCGCAGAGAGTGGGACACGCCTGAGCGCCTGAGCTGAGCTGCTGAATTTGTTGCAGCTTGTTCCTGTTCTGTTCTGGTTTTTGTTGTGGCCACAAGGTTTATGCGATCTTAGCTTCCCGACCAGGGATTGAACCCCCACCCCCTGCATCAGAAGGTTAGCTCTTCACCCACCAGAGAGTCCCTTTTGTTGTATTTTAAATGTTTCTTTTCTTTTTTTTTCCAGACTGCAAAATGATATATGTATATTGAAAAAAAAGCCAGAAAATAGAAATAGAGCAGAGATTATAAATCACCTATAATCTCACAACTCAGAATCTTTGTATATATGTGTGTATATGTATCAATATTATCCATGTATCACTCCAGTCTCCATATTTTCATATACAGAAAGTTTTTTCTTTTATAGAAAATAAAATGACCCTATGTATAACATATTTGTAACGTATCCGAACCCTATAGGATATTTCCATTTCTAACTCATTAAATGTTCTTCCTACACTACTTTCAGTGGTTGCATAGTCCTTATCACACTCCTGTAAAGAACCTGCGTTAGGTGCTTTGGGGCCTCCTGCCCTTGGTACAGCACACTACGGTCGCTAAGTGCAGTTTGCACGAATGCAGGGATACAGCGCTGTGGCCGTGCTGAGAGCCGCTGCACCTGATTAGCTTCTTTGTCGGCCCACAGAGAAAGAAAGGGCCTGTGTCCAGGCTTGTGGGAAACCACCAGGAACCAGCTCTCATGCCTCCCACGCTCAAAGTTCTTTCCTCGGCAGGAGGTCCTTCTACTCCGGTGTTTCTGAGTGGAGACTCTGGTGTTTCTGAGTGGAGACTCAGTCTTGCTGCTTCAGATCCCATAGGAAGGGAAGGCTCATTTATGGGGCCCCAGAGAAGGCTTGCTACAATTGCAAAACAACTACGAATTTTGCCCTCCCCTCCCAATTCTTCCTTGTACCTTCAGGCCATTGCTCACTTGTTCCTATCGTGTTTCCCTCTGAAATCCCAATTTCCCACTGGCAAAGTCAAGTCTGGCACCAGGATCCAGTTCCAGGCACCTTCTCGTTAGACCTTCTATGACCTCCTCCGGCCCCTCCGCTCACTCCCCTTTCCCCTCACGCTCAATGCAAGCATCAGACAGAAGCCTTGGCTATCTGTTGAGTAAGTGTGTTCCTGTGTCTGTTGCACTCATTAGACTGTAAATCCCCAGCCTGGCCTCAGCCCTCACTGAATGCTGTTTCGGAAGGACTAATTGGCAGGATGGGCCTGGTCTGCCTCTGCAGAGGGGAAGAGAGGCAGAAAGGCAGAGAGCTTCAGGCCCGACCGCACCTGACCTCGGAGCTCCAGCCGTAGTGAGGGGGCAGCTGCCTGGAGTGAGGCTGGTGCTGCCCAGGGAACACGTATGCCTCCTTTGCCGTGCCCGGAAGCCAGAGAGCTGCTAGAAGCGGGAGAAGATGAGGATTCTCTGGCATGCTTCCTAACCATGCTTTATGAAAGGGAAAGTCATTTTTATTGCATTTATTTAGAGAAGGGGTTATAGGCACTTCATCTGGTGCTCACTTCAGAGCAGCTGTTCAGTATTACCGAGAAGAAAAGACGAGGGACTCATGCTGCTTGTTCCAAGCCAGAGAATCCAAATCCATAGACACAATGGCGTCTCTCGTGACAGGCACAGCTCCTGGAGCTAGGAAGTTTTCTCTCAAATCCCTGAGGTCTAAATTTCAAGATTTTTTTTCTTTTCTTTTTATCCTGAGGCTTCATTTGGTCAACAGAAATTTCCTGGCGCCAATTCTGAGCTTGCTCCAGGGCTGGGTCTGGGGTCTGGAGCTCAGAGATACATCAGATGGGAGCTGCCATATTACAGTGGATTTTTCCACCACAGGAGAAAACGCAGGAGCAGAGGTTTAGCCATAAGCAAAAGATGCAGATTCTGGCTAGCTTCAGTGGTGAAAGAATTTATTGGTTGTGTATAGAGACATTCCCAGTTCAAGCAAAGACTGGCGAACAAGACTTGGAGAGCTAGCTGTAACCAAGCAAGCAACACTGGATAACAGGACACACAGCCAAGATCAGCCCAGAGCGGTGTTCAGAGGACTCTCCCGAGCCTTTGACTGGCTTAGCATTTTCCCAGGCGACCCTGAATGTTTTTGTGTCCTTTTCTCAAGCTTCAAGGTTCCAAATGGAAGCAACAGGTTGGCCAAATCCAGGTCACCTACCTGAACTCTGCATGATGGAGAGCAGGCAGGAACAGCTGGATTGCGAGTTCCTTGGGGAGCGGCAGGCCAGAGCCGCCCTGCTCACAATCAGCTCATCCCCTGAGATGTCTTCCTTTAAAACTGGCCTTTTGATTATAGAGGACAGTCTAGAATTTCCAAGGTAAGGATTGTATTCTATTTCTTAAGCTGTGTGTGAATTTTAGTAGGACACTATCCAGCTCAGTGCTGTGGGATAAATCAATACATTACTCCCATGCCTCACGAGAGAGCGAGACTTGGACCTCAGCTGTGGGAAAGTCAGTCTGAAGATTCCAGTTTCTGGACATAGGTGCCTTTTGAAAATGTTTTGAATATATATATATAATATATATAAAATAAATATATATATTTTGAATCTTTTATTTTCTGAAAACATCATTTCAAATTCAAATTTAACGTTCTAGTGGTCAAGGTTATCTGTTCTCCTGGGTTCTGTTAAGGCAGAGTTTGCTCAAATCTTACAAAGAAATACTTTGACTTGCCAGTAACTGGAAGAAACATGCTTCTACCCTCAAGAGAACTGAAATCAAATCTCTGTGGTTTTCTAGCCAAGTGAAAAGATTTGGAGTTCGAAAAGAAGGTGGTCTTGAGCTGTCTAGTCACATCTTTCCTTAAATTACAGCTGAACCACAGAGTTACTCTGTGGAGTAAAGAGTAGGTTGCCAAGGTTTTCATGGTGTTATCATATCTCCTTCCTTCACACATGCTTGGTGTGACACCTCAAAAATACACATCTGATTAATGTCAGAAGCATTTTGGTATCACTCATACTTTTTATTAACAATCATCCATTTTTCTCCTGGATAACCCAAACTTACAACTTTATCTAAGCATCACTAGAATTTCAATTGATGCTGCAAATATTCAGGTATTCAGCATTTGGTTTTTGAGTGCCTACCAAGTTCCATAGTCAAGGGGATTAGGACAAATGAGATATGGAAATTCTCTGGAAATTATGTTTTAAGGTGGAAGATAGATCAGCAAAGGGTTGAATTCAGAGTGCTAAGAGCTCTGGGTGGGTTAATTTCAGGACACCACAGGAAAACGTTCCAGCAAGATTTCTACTCCAGCCTGGGAATGGAGGCAAGTGGCCAAGGTTGGGGAAATAAAAGTCGACAAAGAGAAAAGGAAGCATGAGAGAGTGTTGAGGGGGCAGAACTGCGTGGGTCCTCGGCTATGTGGATCTGGAGTGGCCACAATGAAGGAGGGAAAGGAGCAGGAGGCCTCGCGTGGACTGCCTGGTGGAGGGTCCCTGCCACTGATGTGAAAACCAGAGGATGGGATGTTTAGGAAACCAGGGCAGGGAAGAGAGCGAGTTCACGTTCAGAAACACTGTCTGTTGTTGTTGTTGTTGCTGGAGGAATGTTCAAGAAAATCTTTCAAGTTGAGAGCTTAAATCCTCAGAGTGCTGGGAAGATTTACATTTCAAAGTCAGTAGAAGATACCTGATTCACAAATGGATGAGTGAGTTCAGAGGAACTGGATCTAGTGAGAGGAAACGCCATCCTAGGACAAAAGGAGAGCTGCTGCTAAAACACGTGGGGCACAAAGCAAGGGCCCTCGAAGGGGGCGGAGGAGGAGCGAGCTCCAGGGAAGGACAGAACTCAGTGGCTGTTTGATTTGACTCGGCTGTTTGATTTGACTAGGAATTTATCTAAGCTTAGGTGGAGGGGAGAAATGGGGACCGATCAGGAGAAGAAAATCTACTTTCAAGGCATTACTGAGCTAATGCCAAGCTGCTGGCAACATCTCAGCTGCCTAAGGCTGTGATTTCATTTAAGGAAAACTAGAGCTTGACTAGGAATTTTAAAGGAAATCCTAGGGAACTAGACTATAACGGGAAATTTTGGACACCTTTGATATTCCTGGAGATCTAAAAGGCTGCCCACATGCACAAGGCTGTGCAATGCATAGAAAAGACCCAGGAGAAGAGAAGTCACCAGTCCAGTTTACAGTAAAAAGCTGTGAGACATTCAAAGAATCAGGAACGGACACGACATTCATAGGAGGAAACGAGGGCTGGCGAAGGGCAGAAAATGGTTTTGAGGGGCATAGGTTTTTTACTTACTGGGAAAAGACTTTTTAGAAGCTATAACTATATTCAAATAACTAAAGGAACGCATACCTAAGGAATTTTTTTAAAATTTGACAATGACATCTTACCACACAGAGAATGTCAAAATAGAGAGGACTCACATACACTTCAGAAAAATTGAAACAGAGACTTTGAAGATGAAGTGAAAAAGCCACTAAAAGAATTCAAGAACAAATTTGAGTTGGAAAAAGAAAGAATCAAACAAAAAATATAAAATCTCTCTTANTTCTGAAAACATCCATAGCATCAGGCAAGCATCAGTCCAGCACTAAACAATTAGTCCTGCAAATACATTTAGGCTCCTATCGGCAAGGTAAGGGACAAATTTTTCCCAAAGTGGAAACCAGACGCCCTAGGGAACAGACACGGCCAGGGGGGCCGTCCTAGGAGCGCTCAGTGTTCAAGTCTAGCCCTGCTCGTGAGGGGGCTGCCGGAGGAGGGCAGCGCCTCAGAGGGGACAGCAATCCGAATGGCTGACGTTCATCACGCATCTTCCAGGCGCCAAGCGTGGCTCAAGGTGCTCTCTGTGGCTGACTCACTAAATTCAGCTATCCTATGTGGCAGGCTCCTAACCTGCTCAAGGTTATTCAGGTCGAGATCCAGTCTGACTTCCAAGCCATTGTCCTGTACTAATCCGTAAAGGACGCCCATGTGATCATAATCATATTGAGTTCTTTAACACTGATGAAAATCTCTCGCCACTTTACAGATGGGTAAATGAAAATTCAGAATGGAGAAAATAATGGTCAAGGGGGCATAGACAAGAAGTAAGTGAGAGCTTAGTGGGGATGGTGGTAAGGAGATGGACAAGCATGGAGTGGAGACTCACCGCTGAGCACGGGTAGGTCTGACATGTTAGGTGGACGATATGGAAAGGGATGCCCGGGGCACTGCGCGCTGAGGAAGCCACATCATAGGAACCGAAGTTGAAAGCAGCGCTTCCTCCTGACGAGGCTGGTGCTTGATCCACTGGCCAGCTATGCCTTCCTGGAGTTTTCCCCCATATCCTTCTCTTTGTAGCACACAGCGTTAGCATTAAAGATCATCCCAGAACAAGGGTTTGCCACACAGAGCTCAACACTAGTCACACACATGCTGCTGAGATCTCACTGTGGGCCTGACCCCATGTCCCTGAGGCTGCTACAGTCCATCCCTCCAGACAGCTGTGTCCAGTTGTCTGTGGGTTCATGACAACCGTTTCAAGAGGCCCAGGAAAGAGAGGGGCAGCTCCGCATGCCTTGGGGTTGTTTGCTGGTCATTTTCAAGTTTAAGCTGTCGGGCTGAGGTTGAATGACCAGAGGTCGTGTATCGGTCTACAGGCTTCCGAACGTGGGTTACGCTTTGAGAAACCAAACAGTACAAATTCCAGATGCTTTTGCTAGACAAAGTCAGACATCTGGATATTTTAAAAGCGAGAGTTGTAATGGAGCTTTGCAGTTTTCTCATGGATATTTGGCTTCATGTAGCTACAAGTGTGAATCAAAGTCTAGAAATAATCTGTGGATTTGCACTGCAAATTCAGAGGGCACTGAGCTGGAACTGTCAAAATGAGGGGTCCACACCAGCCCAAGTTAATGTCTTGATTTTCTGTCATTTTGAGATGATGACAGTACGTGTGTGTTATATCATAGCAATGTGCCAAGGCATTCAGTTCATAGTCCCGGTATGTGATCAATGCAGCGGATCCCGGAGGAAGTCCATACAGAGGTCAGCTCCACTCAGATGAGTTATATATGGCTTTTCTCTCACTAAATTCTAGCAAGTCGCCTTCTATGTTCAAATAACACTGCGGTGGAGCAATATTTGGGTATAAATTTTGTTCAAGTGATGAGTGTTTTCAGGGCAGGAATTCGTGTTTCCCTGGACTGACTGTCCTGTGACGCTGTGGGTAATTAGGAGTGAATGCATAGCAAGCCTGTCTCTGGGGGGGTCCCTTGGAGATTATTACATTGAAGCTGTGGAATGGATGAGCCCAATGGGGCTGGACTTGGGAGTCAATTATGGACCATTTCCAAGGCGGAAAGAATACAGTGACCCACAGAAGAGAACACACGCTGATGCTGTCAGAGCCGCGGGGCTCGGCGCCGCTCGCTGAGATCAGCAAGACGAGTGTGTTAGAGAGCCTGGGGCATGTGGGAGGCCCAGAGCCTGTCGCCAAGTCAGGAGGGAGAGCTCTGCATCCGAAGGCCTGCTCTGCCCCTCGCTCTGCTTCTCAGAGGTGCACACGAGCGTCTTGACGACAGGCTCCCCGCAGAACACCGCAGGGACCGCGCCTCGGCACCTCCCTCGAGACTACAGCTTCCGTCTGCTCTACGTGGATGAGTCAAAGAGGAGGTCTGGTAGACAAAAGGACCTCTGGTCGGAGTCATTCTTTAACAGTCCTGGACCGAAACGTTTCTGAGTGAAATGAGAGTCAGAAAATGAGGTAGTCTGTGCAGTGGATCACAGTCTCTGGGAGATTTGGTGCGTGGTTGCGCTGAGTATACTGAGGACGCATGTCACCACGCAGCACGCACTTAAGGCCTCTGCTGACCACCTGCTTTTTTGTGACATTCACCCTCCCTTTCCCATCCTGAAATCTTGCTTCAATTTTTCACTTTTGAAGAGAGGAAAAGTCTTTATTGAAAGAAAGATACAGAAATGTAGTTTGAATGAAAATGTTATTAAACACCAAATTAGATGATTACTCTTACTAGGTAAGGGGTGTGGGTGGAGAAGGCACCACTCCAGGACTCTTGCCTGGAAAATCCCATGGACAGAGGAGCCTGGTGGGGTCCTTAAGAGTCAGGCACGTGAGAAACTTCACTTTCACTTTTCACTTTCACGCATTGGAGTAGGAAATGGCAACCCACCCAGTGTTCTTGCCTGGAGAATCCCAGGGATGGGGGAGCCTTGTGGGCTGCTGTCTATGGGGTCGCACCAGTCGGACACGACTGAAGTGACTTAGCAGCAGCAGCAGCAAGAGGTGTGGGATGTTATCAATGTTGGAGGGTCTCTGGCATGTAGCCTTGGCTCCATCTTTTGCCTTTTATTTCTAACATTAAAAAAATGTTGGATGCAGATTGAGCAGGCAAGCTCATCAAATCTGTGTAGGGGAAAGAAGCAACATTTATAAGGGATATTAATGAGTTGCCTCCAACAAAAAAAATATAGAAATGTTTTTATCTAGTTGTCTTCTTGCCAAAGAAGAAATTTATGTTCATGGTAACATTTAAACAATTTTAAACGTATACAATATCTCATTCCAGATACTCTAATCATAGTTCTCTTGAAACAGCAATTATTAATGGCTTCTTGTATACTCTTCCATAAAATTTTATTTCTATGCAAATAGAAAGGTATAAAGGCATATGTATATGTGTGTATATTTAAATCTATATTTTTTTTACACAAATAGGAGCAAATTTATATAATTCTTTGTATTTATTTTTCTGTTTTGGTCAATAAGTGCCATTACACATCAGAGAAGAAAGTGGAATTTGACCCGAGAACGTAGATTCACAATATCCCCACATGCTTCCCTGGTGTTCCAGATGGTAAAGAGTCTACCTACAGTGCAGGAGACCCAGGTTCGATCCCTGGGTTAGAAGATGCCCTGGAGAAGGAAACGGCAACCCACTCCAGCATTCTTGCCTAGAGAATCCCAGGGGCAGAGGAGCTTGGTGGGCTGCAGTCCATGGAGTCATGAAGAGCTGGACACGACTGAGCGACTACACTAACATCCGCCACAGGAAGGGCTGGGGACTGCCGGCCCAGCAGCTCTCCCCGTGACTCGGGGTCCGTGCGGCTGCAGAGGGCTCAGCCTGGCGTGTCACGTATCATAACAGCTGCGGCACCGGCGTTTTAAATGCATCTGTGACCTTAAAACTGAATTAACAAACTGATGACATCCGAACAGAGAAAGCGATTATTCAAATCTCACTCTTGAGGAAGAAATAGATACATTGGAACTTAGAGCAAGAGTAACCAGGACGGCAGAAGGGACTGAAATTCATGTCAAATGAGCTCTGAGTGACGAGCTGTCACACGGTATCAGCCAGGCNCCAAGAGAGGACTGACATTTCAACCTCGACCCATAGGGATGCCAACATATATAAACCTCAATCCCAAACTCATAAAGTGTGGTGTGTGTTGGAGGAGATATATACTCAAAATCAACACCACACAGCATAGAAGGGAACTGTGAGCACAGAGTGAGCTGGAGAGGCTCCCAGAGGGAGCAGACAGGCTGGCTGGGGAGACAAGGAAGCCTTCATGGAGGAGGTGGCATGTGGGCAGACCTGGGGAGGCAAGAGGATTCTGTGGGCAGGGACGTGAGGATGAGACAAGGCAAAGGGGAAGGTGTGCTGCTGGGGGCTGGCTTAGCGGGGTCTGAGGCTGCACACTGGGCTGGGCAGAGATACTACCTCCCAGCTGGGCCAGCGGCTGTCTGGTCTCTTCAGCTGTTTCTCTCAGGGAGGAACCCTTGAGAAATGGGGGTTGGAAGTCCAGAAACACAGTCAAAGTCTCTTATCACTGATGGAGAGAAGGAGGTGGGATCTGGAAGTGGCAGTGAGAGAAAAATGTTGCCTCTGCAGGGGCAGGGGCTGGATTTGGAATCTTACTGGAAGCCAGGGTTAGGGGAGAGAGAGGCGGACAGAACCAGGGGCAGGCGCACGGTCACTGGGGCCGGGGCCTCCCATCTCAGCCGCCGCCGGGGGTGACGGAGCCACCTGGGCATCACCAGGCTGAGGCAGCACCCAGCCCAGGGTCACAGGACAGTTCCTCGAGGACTATGTTTCACAGTTGCCCACTGGTGACTCTGCCCTGCTGCGACTCCCCTGAAATAAGAGCTTCAAGACTTCCATAGTTTCTTTCTTTCTCTTCTTGATTTCCAGAGTGTTAAAGACAATAGGATCAGGATTAATCAGGAGAAAACCAGTGATAAAATGCGATGAACGTCTATCATCCCCTTAGGAAGCTCGAGGCCCTTCTGAGGTGGTTCCTGAAGGTGAGCCAGGTGGGCCTCTCTTGGTCAAGGTGAGAGGAGGCGCCTGGAGGGAGCAGGAGGCATGGCACCTCCTGGGAGGTGGGAATGGAGGGGCTCCCCACCTACCAGTGAGGCAGAGAGGAGAGATGTGCCAAGTCAGACCTGACAGCACTTTCTGCTCCCACGGATGGCACACCCTCCTCTGAGTGACTGGCTCATCCACTCCTCACAGATCCCACTTCCCCAAGTCTAAATACGTCCCTGAACATACAAGTGTAAAAGTGACGGCATGTGAATGCACGATTACACCTCCATTAATGAAAATAAGGGAGACTGCTTTTGCTGGAAAATTTAGGAATGATTTCTATCTCAACAGATAAACCACCTATAACCAAAATGGAGGGCTTCCCAGCTGGTGCTAGTGATAAAGAAGCTGCCTGCCAGTGCAGGACGTGTAAGAGATGTGCGTTAGAAACCTCAGGAAGATCCTCTGGAGGAGGGCATGGCAACCCACTCCAGTATTCTTGCCTGGATAATCCCATAGACATAGGAGCCAGGGGGTACAGTCCATAGTGTTGCGAAGAATCTGACACCACCAAAGCCACTCAGTACACATGCATGCCTCTCAACCAAAATGGAAAGAAAAAAGAACCGAGGCAAGATCGAGCAGGTTCGCAGTTTCCAGAACGTTTTCTGGGCAGTGAGGATGCTCCCTCCACAGAAGACAAACCGCATTGGAAAGCAGGTTTGTCCTGAGGACTGTGTCAAAGAGTCAAAAGCCTGGCATCAAATCCAGAACCTGCCCCGAGCCCGCCTTTCCCTTCACACTTCAGCGGCTGCTTCAGGGCGCCTGCTCTCCCCTAACACCCCTGGGCAAGCCTCATCACCCAGGGCGCCTGCTCTCCCCTAGTGCCCCTGGGCAAGCCTCATCACCCAGGGCGCCTGCTCTCCCCTAGCGCCCCTGGGCAAGCCTCATCACCCAAGCTAATCACTCAAATCAGAGGTCCGCTTAATGAGGAACCCTTCCCGAGGGCATGCAGGATTCTGAAAACATCCATAGCATCAGGCAAGCATCAGTCCAGCACTAAACAATTAGTCCTGCAAATACATTTAGGCTCCTATCGGCAAGGTAAGGGACAAATTTTTCCCAAAGTGGAAACCAGACGCCCTAGGGAACAGACACGGCCAGGGGGGCCGTCCTAGGAGCGCTCAGTGTTCAAGTCTAGCCCTGCTCGTGAGGGGGCTGCCGGAGGAGGGCAGCGCCTCAGAGGGGACAGCAATCCGAATGGCTGACGTTCATCACGCATCTTCCAGGCGCCAAGCGTGGCTCAAGGTGCTCTCTGTGGCTGACTCACTAAATTCAGCTATCCTATGTGGCAGGCTCCTAACCTGCTCAAGGTTATTCAGGTCGAGATCCAGTCTGACTTCCAAGCCATTGTCCTGTACTAATCCGTAAAGGACGCCCATGTGATCATAATCATATTGAGTTCTTTAACACTGATGAAAATCTCTCGCCACTTTACAGATGGGTAAATGAAAATTCAGAATGGAGAAAATAATGGTCAAGGGGGCATAGACAAGAAGTAAGTGAGAGCTTAGTGGGGATGGTGGTAAGGAGATGGACAAGCATGGAGTGGAGACTCACCGCTGAGCACGGGTAGGTCTGACATGTTAGGTGGACGATATGGAAAGGGATGCCCGGGGCACTGCGCGCTGAGGAAGCCACATCATAGGAACCGAAGTTGAAAGCAGCGCTTCCTCCTGACGAGGCTGGTGCTTGATCCACTGGCCAGCTATGCCTTCCTGGAGTTTTCCCCCATATCCTTCTCTTTGTAGCACACAGCGTTAGCATTAAAGATCATCCCAGAACAAGGGTTTGCCACACAGAGCTCAACACTAGTCACACACATGCTGCTGAGATCTCACTGTGGGCCTGACCCCGTGTCCCTGAGGCTGCTACAGTCCATCCCTCCAGACAGCTGTGTCCAGTTGTCTGTGGGTTCATGACAACCGTTTCAAGAGGCCCAGGAAAGAGAGGGGCAGCTCCGCATGCCTTGGGGTTGTTTGCTGGTCATTTTCAAGTTTAAGCTGTCGGGCTGAGGTTGAATGACCAGAGGTCGTGTATCGGTCTACAGGCTTCCGAACGTGGGTTACGCTTTGAGAAACCAAACAGTACAAATTCCAGATGCTTTTGCTAGACAAAGTCAGACATCTGGATATTTTAAAAGCGAGAGTTGTAATGGAGCTTTGCAGTTTTCTCATGGATATTTGGCTTCATGTAGCTACAAGTGTGAATCAAAGTCTAGAAATAATCTGTGGATTTGCACTGCAAATTCAGAGGGCACTGAGCTGGAACTGTCAAAATGAGGGGTCCACACCAGCCCAAGTTAATGTCTTGATTTTCTGTCATTTTGAGATGATGACAGTACATGTGTGTTATATCATAGCAATGTGCCAAGGCATTCAGTTCATAGTCCCGGTGTGTGATCAATGCAGCGGATCCCGGAGGAAGTCCATACAGAGGTCAGCTCCACTCAGATGAGTTATATATGGCTTTTCTCTCACTAAATTCTAGCAAGTCGCCTTCTATGTTCAAATAACACTGCGGTGGAGCATATTTGGGTATAAATTTTGTTCAAGTGATGAGTGTTTTCAGGGCAGGAATTCGTGTTTCCCTGGACTGTCTGTCCTGTGACGCTGTGGGTAATTAGGAGTGAATGCATAGCAAGCCTGTCTCTGGGGGGGTCCCTTGGAGATTATTGCATTGAAGCTGTGGAATGGATGAGCCCAATGGGGCTGGACTTGGGAGTCAATTATGGACCATTTCCAAGGCGGAAAGAATACAGTGACCCACAGAAGAGAACACACGCTGATGCTGTCAGAGCCGCGGGGCTCGGCGCCGCTCGCTGAGATCAGCAAGACGAGTGTGTTAGAGAGCCTGGGGCGTGTGGGAGGCCCAGAGCCTGTCGCCAAGTCAGGAGGGAGAGCTCTGCGTCCGAAGGCCTGCTCTGCCCCCCGCTCTGCTTCTCAGAGGTGCACACGAGCGTCTTGACGACAGGCTCCCCGCAGAACACCGCAGGGACCGTGCCTCGGCACCTCCCTCGAGACTACAGCTTCCGTCTGCTCTACGTGGATGAGTCAAAGAGGAGGTCTGGTAGACAAAAGGACCTCTGCTCGGAGTCATTCTTTAACAATCCTGGACCGAAACGTTTCTGAGTGAAATGAGAGTCAGAAAATGAGGTAGTCTGTGCAGTGGATCACAGTCTCTGGGAGATTTGGTGCGTGATTGCGCTGAGTATACTGAGGACGCGTGTCACCACGCAGCACGCGCTTAAGGCCTCTGCTGGCCACCTGCTTTTTTGTGACATTCACCCTCCCTTTCCCATCCTGAAATCTTGCTTCAATTTTTCACTTTTGAAGAGAGGAAAAGTCTTTATTGAAAGAAAGATACAGAAATGTAGTTTGAATGAAAAGGTTATTAAACACCAAATTAGATGATTACTCTTACTAGGTAAGGGGTGTGGGTGGAGAAGGCACCACTCCAGGACTCTTGCCTGGAAAATCCCATGGACNTGTGCCAAGTCAGACCTGACAGCACTTTCTGCTCCCACGGATGGCACACCCTCCTCTGAGTGACTGGCTCATCCACTCCTCACAGATCCCACTTCCCCAAGTCTAAATACGTCCCTGAACATACAAGTGTAAAAGTGACGGCATGTGAATGCACGATTACACCTCCATTAATGAAAATAAGGGAGACTGCTTTTGCTGGAAAATTTAGGAATGATTTCTATCTCAACAGATAAACCACCTATAACCAAAATGGAGGGCTTCCCAGCTGGTGCTAGTGATAAAGAAGCTGCCTGCCAGTGCAGGACGTGTAAGAGATGTGCGTTAGAAACCTCAGGAAGATCCTCTGGAGGAGGGCATGGCAACCCACTCCAGTATTCTTGCCTGGATAATCCCATAGACATAGGAGCCAGGGGGTACAGTCCATAGTGTTGCGAAGAATCTGACACCACCAAAGCCACTCAGTACACATGCATGCCTCTCAACCAAAATGGAAAGAAAAAAGAACCGAGGCAAGATCGAGCAGGTTCACAGTTTCCAGAACATTTTCTGGGCAGTGAGGATGCGCCCTCCACAGAAGACAAACCGCATTGGAAAGCAGGTTTGTCCTGAGGACTGTGTCAAAGAGTCAAAAGCCTGGCATCAAATCCAGAACCTGCCCCGAGCCCGCCTTTCCCTTCACACTTCAGCGGCTGCTTCAGGGCGCCTGCTCTCCCCTAACACCCCTGGGCAAGCCTCATCACCCAGGGCGCCTGCTCTCCCCTAGTGCCCCTGGGCAAGCCTCATCACCCAGGGCGCCTGCTCTCCCCTAGCGCCCCTGGGCAAGCCTCATCACCCAAGCTAATCACTCAAATCAGAGGTCCGCTTAATGAGGAACCCTTCCCGAGGGCATGCAGGATTCTGAAAACATCCATAGCATCAGGCAAGCATCAGTCCAGCACTAAACAATTAGTCCTGCAAATACATTTAGGCTCCTATCGGCAAGGTAAGGGACAAATTTTTCCCAAAGTGGAAACCAGACGCCCTAGGGAACAGACACGGCCAGGGGGGCCGTCCTAGGAGCGCTCAGTGTTCAAGTCTAGCCCTGCTCGTGAGGGGGCTGCCGGAGGAGGGCAGCGCCTCAGAGGGGACAGCAATCCGAATGGCTGACGTTCATCACGCATCTTCCAGGCGCCAAGCGTGGCTCAAGGTGCTCTCTGTGGCTGACTCACTAAATTCAGCTATCCTATGTGGCAGGCTCCTAACCTGCTCAAGGTTATTCAGGTCGAGATCCAGTCTGACTTCCAAGCCATTGTCCTGTACTAATCCGTAAAGGACGCCCATGTGATCATAATCATATTGAGTTCTTTAACACTGATGAAAATCTCTCGCCACTTTACAGATGGGTAAATGAAAATTCAGAATGGAGAAAATAATGGTCAAGGGGGCATAGACAAGAAGTAAGTGAGAGCTTAGTGGGGATGGTGGTAAGGAGATGGACAAGCATGGAGTGGAGACTCACCGCTGAGCACGGGTAGGTCTGACATGTTAGGTGGACGATATGGAAAGGGATGCCCGGGGCACTGCGCGCTGAGGAAGCCACATCATAGGAACCGAAGTTGAAAGCAGCGCTTCCTCCTGACGAGGCTGGTGCTTGATCCACTGGCCAGCTATGCCTTCCTGGAGTTTTCCCCCATATCCTTCTCTTTGTAGCACACAGCGTTAGCATTAAAGATCATCCCAGAACAAGGGTTTGCCACACAGAGCTCAACACTAGTCACACACATGCTGCTGAGATCTCACTGTGGGCCTGACCCCGTGTCCCTGAGGCTGCTACAGTCCATCCCTCCAGACAGCTGTGTCCAGTTGTCTGTGGGTTCATGACAACCGTTTCAAGAGGCCCAGGAAAGAGAGGGGCAGCTCCGCATGCCTTGGGGTTGTTTGCTGGTCATTTTCAAGTTTAAGCTGTCGGGCTGAGGTTGAATGACCAGAGGTCGTGTATCGGTCTACAGGCTTCCGAACGTGGGTTACGCTTTGAGAAACCAAACAGTACAAATTCCAGATGCTTTTGCTAGACAAAGTCAGACATCTGGATATTTTAAAAGCGAGAGTTGTAATGGAGCTTTGCAGTTTTCTCATGGATATTTGGCTTCATGTAGCTACAAGTGTGAATCAAAGTCTAGAAATAATCTGTGGATTTGCACTGCAAATTCAGAGGGCACTGAGCTGGAACTGTCAAAATGAGGGGTCCACACCAGCCCAAGTTAATGTCTTGATTTTCTGTCATTTTGAGATGATGACAGTACATGTGTGTTATATCATAGCAATGTGCCAAGGCATTCAGTTCATAGTCCCGGTGTGTGATCAATGCAGCGGATCCCGGAGGAAGTCCATACAGAGGTCAGCTCCACTCAGATGAGTTATATATGGCTTTTCTCTCACTAAATTCTAGCAAGTCGCCTTCTATGTTCAAATAACACTGCGGTGGAGCAATATTTGGGTATAAATTTTGTTCAAGTGATGAGTGTTTTCAGGGCAGGAATTCGTGTTTCCCTGGACTGACTGTCCTGTGACGCTGTGGGTAATTAGGAGTGAATGCATAGCAAGCCTGTCTCTGGGGGGGTCCCTTGGAGATTATTACATTGAAGCTGTGGAATGGATGAGCCCAATGGGGCTGGACTTGGGAGTCAATTATGGACCATTTCCAAGGCGGAAAGAATACAGTGACCCACAGAAGAGAACACACGCTGATGCTGTCAGAGCCGCGGGGCTCGGCGCCGCTCGCTGAGATCAGCAAGACGAGTGTGTTAGAGAGCCTGGGGCGTGTGGGAGGCCCAGAGCCTGTCGCCAAGTCAGGAGGGAGAGCTCTGCATCCGAAGGCCTGCTCTGCCCCTCGCTCTGCTTCTCAGAGGTGCACACGAGCGTCTTGACGACAGGCTCCCCGCAGAACACCGCAGGGACCGCGCCTCGGCACCTCCCTCGAGACTACAGCTTCCGTCTGCTCTACGTGGATGAGTCAAAGAGGAGGTCTGGTAGACAAAAGGACCTCTGGTCGGAGTCATTCTTTAACAGTCCTGGACCGAAACGTTTCTGAGTGAAATGAGAGTCAGAAAATGAGGTAGTCTGTGCAGTGGATCACAGTCTCTGGGAGATTTGGTGCGTGATTGCGCTGAGTATACTGAGGACGCGTGTCACCACGCAGCACGCGCTTAAGGCCTCTGCTGGCCACCTGCTTTTTTGTGACATTCACCCTCCCTTTCCCATCCTGAAATCTTGCTTCAATTTTTCACTTTTGAAGAGAGGAAAAGTCTTTATTGAAAGAAAGATACAGAAATGTAGTTTGAATGAAAATGTTATTAAACACCAAATTAGATGATTACTCTTACTAGGTAAGGGGTGTGGGTGGAGAAGGCACCACTCCAGGACTCTTGCCTGGAAAATCCCATGGACAGAGGAGCCTGGTGGGGTCCTTAAGAGTCAGGCACGTGAGAAACTTCACTTTCACTTTTCACTTTCACGCATTGGAGTAGGAAATGGCAACCCACCCAGTGTTCTTGCCTGGAGAATCCCAGGGATGGGGGAGCCTTGTGGGCTGCTGTCTATGGGGTCGCACCAGTCGGACACGACTGAAGTGACTTAGCAGCAGCAGCAGCAAGAGGTGTGGGATGTTATCAATGTTGGAGGGTCTCTGGCATGTAGCCTTGGCTCCATCTTTTGCCTTTTATTTCTAACATTAAAAAAATGTTGGATGCAGATTGAGCAGGCAAGCTCATCAAATCTGTGTAGGGGAAAGAAGCAACATTTATAAGGGATATTAATGAGTTGCCTCCAACAAAAAAAATATAGAAATGTTTTTATCTAGTTGTCTTCTTGCCAAAGAAGAAATTTATGTTCATGGTAACATTTAAACAATTTTAAACGTATACAATATCTCATTCCAGATACTCTAATCATAGTTCTCTTGAAACAGCAATTATTAATGGCTTCTTGTATACTCTTCCATAAAATTTTATTTCTATGCAAATAGAAAGGTATAAAGGCATATGTATATGTGTGTATATTTAAATCTATATTTTTTTTACACAAATAGGAGCAAATTTATATAATTCTTTGTATTTATTTTTCTGTTTTGGTCAATAAGTGCCATTACACATCAGAGAAGAAAGTGGAATTTGACCCGAGAACGTAGATTCACAATATCCCCACATGCTTCCCTGGTGTTCCAGATGGTAAAGAGTCTACCTACAGTGCAGGAGACCCAGGTTCGATCCCTGGGTTAGAAGATGCCCTGGAGAAGGAAACGGCAACCCACTCCAGCATTCTTGCCTAGAGAATCCCAGGGGCAGAGGAGCTTGGTGGGCTGCAGTCCATGGAGTCATGAAGAGCTGGACACGACTGAGCGACTACACTAACATCCGCCACAGGAAGGGCTGGGGACTGCCGGCCCAGCAGCTCTCCCCGTGACTCGGGGTCCGTGCGGCTGCAGAGGGCTCAGCCTGGCGTGTCACGTATCATAACAGCTGCGGCACCGGCGTTTTAAATGCATCTGTGACCTTAAAACTGAATTAACAAACTGATGACATCCGAACAGAGAAAGTGATTATTCAAATCTCACTCTTGAGGAAGAAATAGATGCATTGGAACTTAGAGCAAGAGTAACCAGGACGGCAGAAGGGACTGAAATTCATGTCAAATGAGCTCTGAGTGACGAGCTGTCACACGGTATCAGCCAGGCAGCAGCAGCCCACCGCCAGCACTGCCGCCAGACACGCGTGCAGATGCGGAGAGCCCGTTTATGATGGTTGCTTTCTTTTAGTTAAGGTGAGAGGGGTCTTGATGGCTACATGCAGGTGGACGGGAGCAGGAGCATCTTCCACAGGATCCGTTGTGTGGATTTAAGATCGCTGAGTGGGGGCCCCACCAAGGCCACTCAGCGTGGAGGTGGATACTGCCACCGGCTTCACCCAGTGGTGGGTCCCCTGGCTCTGAAAGTATTCACGTGGAAAGACAGCCATGTGAAAGAAAATCATGACATGATATTTCTCAGCCTCTGATTTCAATAAAACTCCTGTTCTATTGGACTGGTTGCTTCCCATAAAAAGTTTTATAGAAATTTCAAGTTTAGAAACACTAGCTCCAAACAAGTTCAGCTGCATCTTTCCTGCAGACTTTCCCAGGAAGGAGCTAAGAACACAGTGCACCACAGGCTGATTAGACAACATGCCATTCGTAAAGGCCTGGGTGTCCACCCTCGCGCCCTGTAACACAGACTGAACACCTTCAGGTTCGGGGGTTTCTTGCTCAGTTCGGGAGCACTGCTCCAGCACAAGGAGGCACCCGTGGACGACCATCTGGGTCTTTCTAGGCCTGCAACGCAGCTCCAGATGAGTAGTGTCTACAAGACAGTCTCACCCAACAGTGGACCTCACAGATCAGGAACAGCAGACGTTAGGTGTGTGCTCCCCCGTGTCACAGGCATGCGGACACGCTTCATGACTGTGATCTCATCTCACACCCAAAACAAGCCTAGGAGGAGGGTGCCATGATCAGATTCATTCTACTCATCCTCTTGAAGGAGCAGAGAGGTCTCGGCGGCTGCCCCAGGTCACACAGCTAGGGACTTGAATCCAGCTGAGTGTTTTGGACAGTGTGCGATTAACCGAGAGGCTACATCAGGCACTAAAATTCAAAAATAAAAATAAAAAAAGGAGCAGCTGTGAAGTACACGTCTTCCTCGGAGAATGCATGCTGCTGCTGCTCCTGCTGCTCAGTCGCTTCAGTCGTGTCCTACTCTGTGCGACCCCAGAGAAGGCAGCCCATCAGGCTCCCCCCACCCTGGGATTCTCCAGACAAGAACACTGGAGTGGGTTGCCATTTCCTTCTCCAATGCATGAAAGTGAAAAGTGAAAGTGAAGTCGCTCAGTCGTGTCCGACTCTTAGGGACCCCATGGACTGCGGCCCACCAGGCTCCTCCATCCATGGGATTTTCCAGGCAAGAGCACTGGAGTGGGTGCCATTGGGAGAATGCATGATCCGATCTAACCGGAGGACTTTGGCTTCCAAAAAATAAAGACATAAAATGTGTGAGTCTGTGGGAGGAAGGGAGGGCAGGGCAGGTGAATTCTCAGAACAGAGAGCTGCCTGTTCAAACAATTTGCAGCTTTAACATATGATCATAGACTTGCCACAGCGTCTGCTGTTGCACCGTTTGCAATAGATTTATTCGATAAAGAGAGACCAAATCTCTGTGTGTCATTTCATACTATTGAAGATTCCCTAAGAGGGAGCATCAGTCATTTCTATGCTGGCAGGAATGACCCTTTGCATCGCTGGGTTTATGATTTCTAGCTGAGAGTGGAGGTTGGGAGGAAACATGAAGAGAAAGTCAGAATATGCTTTATTGAAAGCCCACCGGGGGGCCATGTGGCTGTACTGATCATGAAGAGAGGCGGCCAGGAGATAACCGTCCGGTCAGTCGGGAGGACTTCCGGGTGCTGCGGGGCTCTAGAGACATGGGGCGCGTGCTCCCCACAACCCAACCTGTCTGCTGCCACCAGGTCCTTTCACTGGGTGCATCTCCCCGATCCAGCGCGTTCAGGTGGAGGGAACAGGGCAGAGTCTCCACGTGTGCCCATGTGTCCCGCCTGAGATTTCAGGAGGATGACCAGCAAGATAAGATGAACTGGGGCGGGGGCGGGGGTAAGTGTGTCCCCTAGGAGGGCAGCACAAGGTAGAAGCCCAGCCATGCCCCCCCAACCATGGCACACTCCCCACACTGCATCCTGGGCCTCACAGTGATGCCAGTTCCAAGGACCAGTCTAATGATGTCTCAAGTTAGGCATTTTGCCTTAGGCCTGCTTGTATTAATACCAGACTTTGCTTGAGAGCCAAGGAAATGTAGATTAGCTTTACCTTCCTTGTGGCAACCAGTGTTTATCTTAAAGATGGGAGGGAAAACCTGGAACATGCTTCCCTTCTCAGGCTTTTGGAAAGCATTGGTGCCATTAAACATTACCAGACTTTCAATCCTCCCAGTCCCTCACCCTGTGCAAATAGCTCAAAGCTCGGGGAAGGGGCACCATCCTGCTAGGCTTCCGAGAGATATATCCCTCCGAGCTCAGGAGGGACCAGCTAGACTGTGGGCAGCTTCAGCACAGAGTTTTTCACTTGAACAGGATCCGTCAGGACGTGTGAATGAAACGCAGAGCAGGACTCCGAAAGGCTTGCAGAGATTTATGGCATATTTCAGACCACAGAATCTTGTAAAGTAAGATCTGAAAGCCTGTCTGAGCAAAGCAGGAGAACTGGCCATCACAGGTGGCTCATCGGGAGCTGTGACTGATTTCGTCTTCCTCCACATCAGTTCTTAAGCCTCCTGGGTGATCTCTGTTACTGGGGGTCCTCAAGACCTCTGTCCTTCCCTCCCCAAGTCTGGTCCTTCAGGGAGCAGGGTGACTGAGTGAGAACACAGCTGACTTCTGGGCAGAGGGTTCTTGAAAGGCCACAGCACACTCAGCATGACCTCGAGAGGCCAGAGGGAGCAGAGGAGGGGGTGCAGGTGTGCCCAAGCCCTGAGGACGGGTGGCTTCTTGTCCTACAGGTCACGATGGCTAGGGTGGAGATGCCCTCAGGCTTACTTGGACAGAAAACTTTCTGGACTCAAACTGCAGGGATTTTCTGCAGTGGCCTGAGGATGGGCTGGTCACAGTCTCATTTTAGAGGGCTTGCTTCTTTTCCCTTTTTCACTTTCATCCTTTCAAGAATGTACGATAGTTTTTCAGAGTCTCCACAGCAAGAGGTGATGCTACAAGAGACCCAGTGCAGATACGAGACTCCAGCCATCTTCCTAACCGGTTTATAAATACAAAACAATGTCTAAAACAGTCTTCTAATTAGGTTTTCAAAAAACCATGTTTTTCATAAATATCTATTATTTATTAATGTTAACAAAGTAATGGGGTTTTTATTTAAAATAAATAAATATTTTTAAATTTCTCAGTTTCAGCTGCTAATATGGTAAATGTTGATCAATATAACCAACATAAACAAAACTTCTTTGGTCCCTCAAGAATTTTTAAGCATATAAAATAATCCTGAGAGTAAGGGTGAAGTGAAGTGAAAGTTGCTCAATTGTGTCCAGCTGTTTGAGACCCAATGGACTATATAGTCCATGGAATTCTCCAGGCCAAAATACTGGAGTGGATAACCTTTCCCTTCTCCAGGGGATCTTCCCAACCCAGGGATCAAACCCAGGTCACCCACATTGCAGGCAGATTCTTTACCAGCTGAACCACAGGGGAAGCCCAAGAATACTGGAGCAGACAGCCTATGCCTTCTCCAGCAGATCTTCCCGACCTGGGAACTGAAGTGGGGTTTCCTGCATTGCAGGCTGATGAGCTTAGGGAAGCCCATAAAGAGAGTTTCCCAAGTGGAGATGCCAGAGATTGAAACCAGGGCCTCACGCACGCTAAGCATGTGCTCTGCCACTGAGCTACACGCCCTGACATAAGAAGGCTGAGAACCAAGTGTAAGACATCTGAGAACCATCAAAGGTGGGTGGGACTGAGCTGGAGAAGACTGGATTAGAGAATGTCCCACACAGAATGGTGTGGGTGGGAAAGTCTCCCATAGTGTCACTTGACAGGAGCCAGAAGTTTTCAAATGTTTCTAAACCACCTGGGGGTGGGGGGCGGGAGGCGACAGGCCCTGAAGACAGTCTTCTTCCCTGCTAAGAGGACTCACTAAATGCGAAATAAGAATGGGCTAGCTGCTGCTGCTGTTGCTGCTGCAAAGTCGCTTCAGTCGTGTCCGACTCTATGCAACCCCCATAGACAGCAGCCCACCAGGCTCCTCCGTCCCTGGGATTCTCCAAGCAAGAACACTGGAGTGGGTTGCCATTTCCTTCTCCAATGCATGAAAGTGAAAAGTGAAAGTGAAGTCGCTCAGTCCTGTCCGACCCTTAGCGACCTCATGGACTGCAGCCCACCAGGCTCCTCTGTCCACAGGATTCTCTAGACAAAAACACTAGAGTGGGGTGCCATTTCCTTTTCCAAGAATGCGCTAGAAGGCTCCCTTTTTAAAATTTTTATCAGCAGTCCCGAAGCAGCCAAAAGATAAGATTGTCCAATTTTGCTGGCGCCCCCTGAGGGAAGATGTGAGCATGCCACTATCTTTTCCTGGGTTCCTTGCCCTGACCTGAGTTTCTTCATGGTGGCGAGTCCTTAGGGGTACTGAAGAAGGAAGACATAATCCCAAGAGATCTGCTGCTGCTGCTGCTAAGTCGCTTCAGTCGTGTCCGACTCTGTGCGACCCCATAGACGGCAGCCCACCAGGCCTCCCCGTCCCTGGGATTCTCCAGGCAAGAACACTGGAGTGGGTTGCCATTTCCTTCTCCAATGCATGAAAGTGAAAAGTGAAAAGTGAAAGTGAAGTCGCTCAGTCATGTCCGACTCTTTGCAACCCCATTGACTACAGAGATCCACTGTTCTGTAACAGATGTCCCAAAAACTTGCCCTTAAGATAACAACCGTTTTATTACATCTCATGACATTGCGAGACAGGAATTTGGCCAGAGCTTAGCTGCTGATTCTGTTTCGCATGGTGTTGAGTGAGTTCCTTTGGTGGTCCTCAGTCAGTGGCTGGGCTGTCCAAAAACTCCAAATGTCTTTACTCACATGCCTGATAGCCAGGAGGGGACAGATGGAAGGGCGAGTCCAGCTGGGTCCCTCCCGTACCTCAGAGTGTATGGATTTCTTCCATGTCACGTGAGTCAGGGCTCTCAGAACTGGTATGTGCCACCCACATGATACTCTGTTAGTCAGGATAGACACAGGCTAGTCCACATTCTAGGAGAGAGCACAAAGGGCCTCCTCTTGAAAGGAGGCATGTCAAAGAGTGTACAGGCATCCTGAGTCAGCCACAGCCGCCTTCTCATCCCTCATTTCCTTATTCATGTAGGACTCACTGAGTCCTCACAATATGTGAGGTTCTGAGCTGCATGATGGGGAAAGGGTGGGATAACACTAATATTTGTAGTTTATTACGTGCCAGTCACTGAGCTAAGGGCTTTACCTACGTTGACCCATTTCATTCTTGCATTAACCTATTTTATGATAAAGAAATTGAAGTTCAGAGAAGTTGCTCAAGATAAAAGGTAAAACTCAAAATTGACGCAGTTTGTCTTGACTTCAAAGCCTGTGTTCTTACCCCCATCCTACAGGGTCTTGTGTATCTAATTTGACGCAAGTCCTGCTTCAAGAAGCTCACGTTTTGTGAGCAGAGTAAGTCATGTAAACAACCACAGCAAGGCAGTGAGTGATAAAGCAGCAGTGTGGCAGTGTTCACGGCCTGTCACGGGAGAAAGAGATTATTGTCAGTTGTAAAAATCAGGGGTTTAATAGAGAATATTTCACATATCTATTTCTGGGTAAAAAATCAACATAGTGGCTTGGAACACCATCTGATCATCACTCACCACTCCATTAGCCGACCTGGCAGTTTTCCTGTTCAGGTGGTTTTGACTGACAGGCTGGGGAGCGTGGCTGGGAGGTCATCCAGGGCTGTCAGCTCGGTTCCTGGATTCCGCAGAATCATTCCTCAGTTCTCCCTGTGGCCGCTGGGGTGGCCTCAGGGGATGCTGGCTGGATTCTAAGAAGGAGCAAACCAAAGCCTCCAGGCCAAATAAGCGCCAGCCCCAGACCCGGACAGAATCCCTCCTGTTCCATTTTGTTGGTCGGAGCAGTCACAGGCCCAGTCACGTGCCGGCATGCACGGGGACTTCACGAGGGTCTGAAGCTCAGAAGGCGCATTTCACTGGTGTCGCTGAAGCGACAGTCTATTAAGAAGAAAGAATATGAACTGATATTTGAATAACAGTAGTATCCTTTTCTCCTGTTTTTATTTTGCCTCCCGCTATGGTGTTTCCATTATAACTACTTGTCATATAAGTGTTAAAAATAAATAGCACTGTGCTTTAATACTGGAAAAATGTGAAAATATAGACAGCATAACAAAGACAAGCAGGGTTTTGACAGGAAGCAATGGGACAGTTTGAGCCTTCTCTCTTCGTCAAGAAAGAGCAGAGCAGAGGGAGAGACGTGAGCCAAGGAGGGCAAGTGAGGTTGTTCCTCATGGAAAAGCCAACGAGTTTGTCCGTTGAGAAGGAAGCAAAGAGAGATAAGAGAACAGGGAGGTCCAGCCTTGAGATCCAAATGAGCATAAACCTTTGTCTTTTCCTGATAGCGCGGCTGACTCCCTGATGTCAGGTGGCTCCTCTCTATGTGATGGCTCAGAAGCCAGAAAGAGTCCACCTCATGATGCTGGATCTTCAGCTCAAGGCCTCCAGAGACGCTGCGGAAAGGGCAAGCCAGGCCCCGGCTGTGCAGCAGGCTTCGCCACTGGGCGTGCATGCGGGCAGTGCCCCGGCTTCTTTGGCTCGAGCAGCAGCATCGTCCTGTCTCGTGGGGTTGCCCCTTGCATGGTCTTCTGGCCGAGGAGAGCTGGCTTCTGCTGGGGTGTTTTGTCTGTGACCATCAGTATTTCTAGGTAACCGGCTTCTCCTGCCCCATGTTCGAGAAAGCTGAAGGACCAACCACAGTGTGGTTGGTTTCCTGGGTGGTCTCTTCCTACTCTCTGTTTTATAGCCCACCTAACATTTGCTTTCTATGTAAGGTCTGACGTTTCCAATTGTACTTAGCAGGAATAATACGGTCAAAGTACTTTATCTTTCCACAAGAGGAAGCCTCTTACACCTTTTAAATATGGTTAATGCTTACATATATAAATACCCCCTTAATTCATAAATAAGCAGCAGCATGATGTGCGCTCTTTCTCGCCCATCTGGCTTTGATCACTTCACAGTAGATGCTGAGCAGCACCCGGTGCAGAGTGCGGAGCCGCCGCCCACTCCTCGCTTCAGATCGCCCCACTGCGCGGGCGAGCCCGAGCTCCAGGCTTTTCCCGCGGCAGTTCCACAGCAAGTACCCTGTGCCTGCACTTACATCTTTTCACACTTCTACCATCTTGGGATAAATTACCAAAACATACATAAGTTCACTACCTCTTCATGGTATAATGTCTGAGGTCTTAACTGCCATATTGGGAAGGTTCTGGATTTTAGTCTCAATAGAAGCACCAGCTGGCACTGGCAATTTATTTTCATGTACTCTAGACCAAGTTAAATTATCCCTCTAGACTTCAGTTTTAATAATAACTACCATTGTATGTCTATTAAGCTCTGAGCACTGTTTTAATTGCTTTATTTATTTCACAACAGCATAAGATTGAAACTCATTTTATAGTCAGTGATTAGAAAGATTTAGAAAGGCTAAGAAACTAAGGGACAAACTCTGGGTGCAAGTTCAAGCTTGCCTGATGAAAAACTCAGGATTTTCCTCTGATCTTTGTCTTCTGTGTTAAAAGAGGAAATAGTACCGCTTGTCTCTCAGGGTGTTACAAGGATCAGATGAGATATTAGCTATGAAAAGATTTTTAAACCATGACTCGTAAAGTACACATTCATCGTGATAACCTCTTACTTTCCTTGAGAACACTTTGTGGACACCAGTGTCTATCCTCACTGTGACATTTAGTCATCTTCCCGTAGAGCAATCTCTCCTGCAGGTGGTTAAAATCACTTGTTTCCTGGTGACTCCATGAATCACTTTCTTTTTCGGGATGGCCCTCTACACATTTTCTCTTCCCCCGAGGAAGTTGCCCTGTTCACTTCAAAGCTCTTGTGTTCTGAATGACGCACTGTCTCCCTGGAGGTCTTGTCATGGCAATGTGACATCCATGTGAGTACTTTCCCATGTCAACTTATAAGAGCCAAAACAATTTGGGTGAAGTTCAAGGGTGCTCAAGGGAAAGGAAAAGAATGTTGGTGTGGGTGACGGTGCTGCCTTCCAGGCTGATGTGAATTAGGAGTGGGAGCGGGATTCTGCAGGGTTTTCTGGTCTTTGCTCATTCTTTAGCAATGGCGCAGCAAGTCCCTATCTTTACCCACCATCAGTTAACCAGGGGAAACAATTACTGTTACTGGAGATAAAGCTGGTCCAAGCATGACTCAAATTAATACTAATTCTCCCTTAAGTATTTATAACTTAATGATTGTTCTCCAGATGCTATTTTCAACTGTAAGAAAAATAACAAGCACAACAATTCAAGCCCACAAAACATGGCACGTTGCAGATGAAAAATGGGCCAGAGGTCAGTCTCAATTAAAACAGTCTGTTATTGTTTTCTGGTGTTCAGCTAAGCCCTTTATTTTTCAAATGTTAAATTGAAAGGCACAGGAGTTTGGCACTCAGCAGCCTGCTCTCCTCATTCTAAACAGCCCTGCAGATGGCCTGGTGAACAGGGTTTTTCGAGTTCTCCTCCTCATTCACTCCTTTTCTGCCAAAAAGCTTAAACGTTATGTTGCTGTTGAAGAGGATGCGGCACGAGCACACGGATGCTTCCCTTTGACCTGTGGCTGCTTCGCTGCCCTTTTCTGTGTTGCGCGGACCTTGCCAAGTGCAGAAGGGGCCACGCAGTCTGGACCAAGCCAGCTGTCTTATCACGATGATAAAAACATTTTTCTTTTTTGCTAATTATTTAACATTTCCATCTTTTCCCCACGCCGGCCTCATTCCCATGACATTCTAATGAGACAGAAGACACACAAAATGGCGCCCCTTGTGTAGTTCCAGAAGTTCCAGAAAAGTCCAGCAGTTCCAGAAAAATGTTATTTTTCTTTAAGGTCCTATAATCCTTTTTAAAAATGGGCAATCAGCCCCTTGCCCAGTCAATTAAGGACTGATTGTATTTGCAAATATTGATTACTCCCTTATATATGAAGCAAGGGGCTTCCCTGGTGCTCAGACAGTAAAGAATCGACCTGCAATGCAAATCGATCCCTGGGCTGGGAAGATCCCCTGGAGGAGGGCATGGCAACCCACTCCAGCATTTTTGCCTGGATAGCCCCCATGGATAGAGGCGCCTGCAGGCCACGTCCATGGGGTCACAGAGTCCAGCGTGACCGAGCAGCGTGGCGCAGTGCACCATGCCCGTGAAGCGGGTGCCCTGGCTGAGCTGCTGCGTTCACCTCTTGTTATTATTGTATATTTTGTTTTCTTTTAGTGGGTATAGAACTGATAGGATTTGGGAGAAAATGCCGGTTTAAATCTGGAAGTCTTTTTCAGTTTTTTCCAGATAGTGATTTTCATTTTTTTAACACTTTTGGTTTGAGGACTGAGACTCAGGAGATCGTAGGAAGGGACAGTGGTCTGAAATTCACTTCATGCTAAAAGAACCAACATGTTCAAGAATGGACTTAGCAGGGCTTGTGTGAACTTTGATGGCGGCCTTGCCGGCAGCACGGATCTAAGACTTGGGGATGCCTATGGTCCATGATACAGGGAGACAGGCGGACGGACGGCAGGTGGCCAGTGCCTGCTGCGGAGAACCATGGAGGCTGGTAGGTACTGAGAAGAGGGTCAGAGTCACTCACTGCAAAGGAGATCCCCTCGATTACAGAAATCTTGAGCAAGATTTTGTCAAGAGCTATAAAAACATGTGTCAGATTGCTGCAGAGACTATTAGGAATGGAAGCAGAGAAGGCCAAGGTCTGCTGGGGGTGCTGCTGAGGGAGCTGAGGAATGGCACAGCTTCACAGAGGCTGGAGGCGGGGTCTGCTGGGCAGAGAGCGNATTTTGTCAAGAGCTATAAAAACATGTGTCAGATTGCTGCAGAGACTATTAGGAATGGAAGCAGAGAAGGCCAAGGTCTGCTGGGGGTGCTGCTGAGGGAGCTGAGGAATGGCACAGCTTCACAGAGGCTGGAGGCAGGGTCTGCTGGGCAGAGAGCACAGCCTCAGCCCAGGGTCTACTTGAGGGATAACCAAGGGAGGAGCCTCAGGGAGCTGAAGTCCTACAGGAGCAGGGCTGCCTCACGTCTCTTAAGGTGAACGTGACCCAGTTTACACACAGATGGTGAAGCCTGGAATGGTCTCGTCACCTATTGAATCCAATTCTCAGAAACCCCCACAGGGTGGATATCAAAAACTCTATTTTAGAGAAGAGTAAACAGACAACAATGGCCCCCCACTCCAGTGTTCTTGCCTGGAGAATCCCAGGGATGGGGGAGCCTGGTGGGCCGCCATCTATGGGGTCGCACAGAGT
>SJYW01048582.1:0-15533 GCA_006410735.1 Raphicerus campestris
TATGAGCAGACTCATACAATATTTGTTCTTTTGAAACTGGCTTATTTCATTTAGTGTCATGTCCTGAAGGTTCATGCATGGTGTAGTGTACAATATACAGTGCATCAAAGACTGTCAGTCTCAAAGGAAATCAACCCTGAATATTCACTGGATGGAGTGATGCTGAAGTTGAAGCACCAATACTTTGGCCACCTGATGCAAGGAGATGACTAGTTGGAAAAGACCCTGATGCTAAAAAAGACTGAGAACAGGGGAAGGGGGTGACAGATGGCATCATCAACTCAATGGACATGAGTCTGAGCAAATACTGGGAGATAGTAGAGGGCACGGAAGCCTGGTGTGTGGCAGCCCATGGGGTCTCAAAGAGTCGGACCACGACTTAGTGACTGAACAACAAAAGCAATGATGTATCATGTGGTAAGATTTTCTGTCCTTTTTAAGGCTGATTGATATTCCATTGTATATACAATATATACATATACATACATATTTCCTATTTTCTTTGTTCATTCATCCGTTGATGGACACTTGGTTGCCTCCACCTTTTGACTGTTGTGAATAGGACTGCTATGCACTTCAGTGTACAAATGTCTCTTCAAGACTCTGTCTTCAGTTCTTCAGGACGTATACCCAGAAATGAGATTGCTGGATCATAAGCTTATTCTATTTTTAACACTTTGAGGAATCCCCACACTATTTTCTAAAGCAGCTGCACCATTTTGCATTCCCCTTAACAGTGCACAAGCCTTTCTATTTCTCCACATCCTTGCCAACACATTTTCAGGGTTTTTTTGGTAGTAGTCATCTTGATGGATAAGAGGTGATGTGGCGGTTTTGATTTGCGCTTCCCTGGATGATTAGTGATGTTGAATGCCTTTTGGGGTGCTTGTTGGTGCATATGATATCTTCACAATGGGTGATTTTTGACATCGCATTTGCCATCATTATATGAAGCATAAGCAGAGGTGTTGGGAGGAATTGTTGTCTTTCTGCATTAGCTCATTTTATTTTGGTGATGTCTTTAACATGACGCTGACTTGAAATCGCCTCTGTGATTGGCCAGTTTCAAAATGAGAGAGAAGGCTTGTTTCAGTTCCTCCACAGGCTCTGAAACCTCAAGGTGCGAGGCTCTGAGGACAGCTGATACGTACTTTGAAGTGACTCTGTAGGTGTGAGAAAAGCACTTTACGTACATTCCAGCTCTTCACAGACTCACAATGAATGTTACATCAGCAAATATGTACCCAGAGATTTAATGACACGTTAAGGAGGAGATTGGAGGTTAATTGCTTTGAATGACAGTCCACACAGTTTGAATTTACAAATAATCAGTCCCCTCTTTGCTTTGGCTCTGGAGATGGGGTGCAGAGACACATTAACAGCAAATGTCTCATCCTCGCCTCAGAGTGGATACACACGTGAGAATTGGCTGAGGGGAACCTGCATGGACAGGTTGGAAGGNGTTTCAGTTTTGCAAGATGAAAGTTGTATAGGCTGGTTGCACTTGGCAATACTCATACTTAAAATGGTTAAATGGTGTATATTGCATCCTGTATATTTCACCATAATTTTACAAAGTTACACGTGGCTGTGTCCTCACAGTGACTGACTGTCCAGTAGTGTCCTGCGGGAGTGTGTCTCACCCAGGTGTGTTCAGTCCATGGCTGTATCTTGCTCCCCCATGTCCACCATGGTCCCTGGACAGGCAAATAGAAGCTCAGCACAGTTTTACTAAACGTCTGAGGAAAAGAAGTCGAGAAGGAGAGAGGAAGGGAAAAAAGGAATGAATAGAAAATCCACAAAAGATAAATTACAAATGGACAGTAACCAAATGAGAAAATTTTCAGCTTCACTAGTAATCAAAGAAAAGCCCATTAAAGCAACAATGAGTTTCCATTTCTCACTATAAAATGAGCAAAGATTTTTATTATTATAATTTAAATACCTAAAGCTGGCAAGGATTTGTTGAGATGGATAACTTCAGACAGAACTGGTACATTTCTGTAAGAAACATAGTAGTATATATGAACAGCTCTAATAAAAATTCATATCTTTTGACCCAATAATCCTCTATCTAAGAACACATCCTCAGGAATCAATAAGATACTTAGACAAAGATTTAGGGGAAAAGATGCTTATTATTATGGAGTCATTTATAACAGTTCAAAGCCCATAGCTAAACATCTTGCAAATGGAAAAATGCTTAGGTATGAGATGAAAAATTATGTAGCCACTAAAAATCATATCCTAGAAAATAATAATAGAATAAATTCTTACAATTACATGTACATATAGATTATGCATGTAATAAGATTAGTTTTATATAAAAAATTGAAAACAGAGAGGAAATAGAGATGTAGACAGAGAGAGCAGACTCATGCACACGATGGGGATGGAGAAGGACGGGCAGATTGAAGCAGTAACACTGAAACGCATACACTACCACCTGTAAATCAGGTCACCAGTGGAATTTGCTGAATGACACAGGGAGCTCAAACCCGGCGGTCTGTGACAACCTGGGGATGTGGGAACCGAGATTGAGTTTCAAGAGGGAGGGGACGTATATCCATGGCTGATTCATGCTGATGTATGACAGAAACTGACACCATATTGAAAAGCAATCATCTTCCAATTTAAAAATTTGAAAATATAATGTTTAATTTCTGCATGAGATGAGTGATTGATTTTCCTATACCTTCCTCTAGCTCCTGAAAGTGAAAGTCGCTCAGTCATGTCCAACTCTTTGTGACCCCAAGAACTATACAGTCCATGGAATTCTCCAGGTCAGAATATTGGAGTGGGTAGCCTTTCCCTTCACCAGGGGATCTTCCCAACCCAGGTCTCCTGCTTTGCTGGTGGATTCTTTACCAGCTGAGCTACCAGGGAAGCCCAAGAATACTGGAGTGGGTAGCCTATTCATTCTCCAGGGGATCTTCCTGACCCAGGAATCGAACTGGGGTCTCCTGCACTGCAGGTGGGTTCTTTACCAACTGAGCTATCAGGGAAGCTCTCATATTCTAAAAGAAGCATTTAATATTTTTCTAATTAAAAATATGATTTGTAAAAAGGAAAATATTATGTCACCATCTGAGCATTTGAAAGGGCTCGGTGAAGGCAAAATGGCAAGGCTGTTCCCTGTCCGCAAGCAGTGGTGATGTGCTTGGGAGAGCTCTGCCCTGGTGCTATGAGTCTTGGTGTGAGGGTGACTGGACAGGGTGTGGAAGGCTCTGCAGAGGGCTGGTGCTTGGGTGGCAGTGAAGGCCTGGAGCCTTTGTCTCTATCTCCACTGGACTTTGTGGAGCTTCCTCTGCCTCTCCCTCCCAGAGATCACTCGTCTTGGGCGCACTGCCCTATGGTGGGCTGACCGTGCTGTAGCGTTTATTCTCTCTGTGATCTATGTAGGCTCAACTCAACCAACACAGGTTATTCTCCAAGGTTTATCTCCTTAATACCCTTGCTGCAGCAGGCTTTCAAGTCAGTGTTTATTTAGGGCATCACTTGGCTTACATTTGCACTGGCAAGGCAAATAGAGCCCAGAGATAGGGGCTAGAATGTGGCAAGACCCACACTCTTTGAAGCGCCATTCCAACACAAGCCTGGAGTCCCAGGCTGCAGAGCTAGGAGGTGGATGCCTTCACTCAAAAGTGGGGAAATGACCTCCAATTAAAATAAATAAATTTATATTTTAAAAAAAGAAAGTGGGGAAATGAGACCTGTGGAGGGGCAGTGGCTTGACCCAGACAGGATGCCATCTGAGGGCAGAGCTGGGCTTGGGTCCTAGCTCTCCTGGCACCTGGACAGTGAGCCTGTCCACTGCCCTCTGCTGCTGGAGGAGTGGCATGACCCTCTCTTCCCACCAGAACACTGGACTCACTGCAGTGGTGCAAAAGACCAGGGCGGGCTGCTGGGATGTGGGGGTGGATGGAGGCTACTTGCAGTATGAGAATATGAGAGTGATGAAAATCATCTTTGTGTGCACATCAGGAGACCATCTGGATATCTTTTGAAATTTATAATTGAAAGAAATTGCAATCTAAATACAGTATAACCGTCGTCTATTTTGGTTTTGTATAGTTTCTTTCTTGTTTATTAAAGAACTACATGTTCTAGAAGCTTTAGCCAATGTGATAAACAAATAAAAAATGTGAATTATGACTAGTAGACATAAGACTAACTAAATTATTTTTAGATATTGTGTTTGCTTGCTTATAAAGCCCAGGGGCACTACCTAGAGAATGATTGCTGAGAAGAGAACAGTTCAGTTCAGTTGCTCAGTTGTGTCCAACTCTTTGTGACCCCATGGACGGCAGCACACCAGGCTTCCCTGTCCTTCACCAACTTCCTGAGTTTCCTCAAACTCATGTCCATTGAGTCAGTGATGTCACCCAACCATCTCATCCTCTGTCGTCCCCTTCTCCTCCCGCCTTCAATCTTTCCCAACATCAGGATCTTTTCAAATGAGTCAGTTCTTTGCATCAGGTGGCCAAAGTATTGGAGTTAGCTTCAGGATCAGTCCTTCTAATGAATATGCAGGTGTGATTTCCTTTAGGATTGACTGGTTTGATCTCCTTGCAGTCCAAGGGACTCTCAGAAGTCTTCTCCAATACCACAGTTGAAAAGCATCAGTTCTTTGGTGCTCAACTTTTTTTATAGTCCAACTCTCACATCCATACATGACTACTGGAAAAACCATAGCTTTGACTAGATGGACCTTTGTTGGCAAAGTACTGTCTCTGCTTTTCAACATGCTATCTAGGTTGGCCATAACTTTTCTTCCAAGAAGCAAGTGTCTTTTAATTTCATAGCTGCAGTCACCATCTGCAGTGATTTTGGAGCCCAAGAAAATAAAGTCTCTCACTATTTCCATTGTTTCCCCCATCTATTTGCCATGAAGTGATTGGATTGGATGCCATGATCCTAGTTTCCTGAATGTTGAGTTTTAAGCTGAGAAGAGAATGACACAGTCAAATGAGCCAAGGCAGATCCTCAACTGGCTGCAGACTCATAAAAAGGCTGGATAGGATACAACTCTATAAGTATAAAACCATATACACACATATGTACATTAGTTAAGCTGAATAGATATAAGGGCTGATAGGAATAAGTGGAAATTATCATATTCCCTAAACAAAGCTAGAGGGATAGCACATGAGTGGAAGCAGGAGCCTGACGTTCTGATGGTGCTGGGGACACAAAGGTGGAGGAGAGACAGGGATGCTGCCCTCACTAGGCTTGCATGCTACAGTAGGAGATGACATTCATGGAGGAGTCACACACCATGAAACATCACCATCATGAAACTGGTGAGAGAGAAGGCACCTAGGGCTCCACGGGTAAAGAATTGCCTGCAGTGCAGGAGATATATCTCCTATAGGAGACACAGGTTCAATTCCCGGGTCAGGAAGATCCCATGGAGACGGAAATGGCAGCCCACTCCAGTATTCTTGCCTGGAGAATCCCATGGACAGAGGAGCCTGGAGGGCTACAGTCTGTGGGGTCACAAAGAGTCAGCCATGACTGAGAGCCTAAGCACAGCACAACACACAGGGAGATTTCCCCATGCTAAAGAAGACAGGAAAGACCTGCCACATGCAGACTGAATATAACCAGCAAGTGAATTAAACAATGAAATGTGAAAAACAAAATCTAAAAGAACCAAAAGAATACATCAAGGAATGGTTAGGGGTAGAATCCTTTTTTTTTTCTTCTCAGTATATTAAAGGAAAAGATCGCTAGACTTGATCATCTTAACATCTAAAGCTTCTGCACATTAGGAAACTACCACAAGCAAAAGTAAAGTGTAAATGACAAAGGAATTTGCAATCTACATAAGCAAGAGTGGTCATTTTCATATATAAAGAGCTTTATCCATAATTAAGAAAAAGACACTTGCACTTACACACAGATAGGCTTGGAACAGGATGGTTTCACACATACATGTTAAAATAAACAAATACAAAGGCCAATAAGCATAAAAATGTTCATCATCAATCTGTCATAAAAGGCACATGAATTACAGTGGTATGTCTTCATAGATTTTTACCCAGGAAATGGGCAGAGATCTAAATGCTGATGAATTAAAATGTTAGGAAGGTGGCAGAAAACAGGTGGAAATATAAATAGGTACAATTTTTCTGGAGGGCAACTTGGCAAAATCTATCCAGTGCTTTAAAAGTATGCCCACTTGCTAATTTCGCTCAAAAAGAATTTATCTTAAATCAATATGTGTTTGAGCAAAGATGGTGTGAAGGACATTCACTCCAGCATTATTTACAACACAACAAAACTGAAAATAATCTCACAGTCTAATGAAATGAAGGATGGCAGACTATTAGACAGTTACTGAAAAACCTCATTATGGGGACAAAATATGCTCACTCGTGTCCGACTCTTTGCGACCCCATGGACTGTAGCCTACTGGGCTCCTCTGTCCACAGGATTTTCGAGGCAATAGCCCTGGAGTGGATTGCCATTTCCTTCTCCAGGGGATCTTCCCGACCTAGGGATCGAACCCAGGTCTCCCACATTGTAGACAGACGCTTTACTGTCTGAGCCACCAGGGAAGTCCTTTCACGAAGAAAACAACAGGTTACACAACAGAAGAATTTGAGTAGGGAGACCAGAGGCATGAACCCCTCATGTATGGAAACTTGATATGTGACCTATGGTTGGGCAGCATTACAATCCAGTAGGGAATAGATGGAGATGAGTCAATGAATGGCTCTCAGGTAATTATCATCCATATGAAAAAATAAAAGGAGAGCCTAACGGCACACCACAGACCAACAAATTTCAGGTGGAAGGACAAAATGTGAAAAGAAACTTTAAAACTTCTAGAAGAAAATATAGCATAATGTCTGTGTGATCTCAGAGAAGAATTTCTTAAAAGACAGAAAGGTCATACAAGCTATACACTAAAATTTCGGTAAATACTACAATGTGAAACATCAATCTATATCTATATCTATCTATCTATCTATATGTACATGGAAGGATAAAGCCAAAAAATGCAAAGATAGCAGCAGGCTGGAAGAAAATGAATTCGATGCATATAAAAGATGAAGAATTTCTGCAGAAGCTTCCCAGGTGGCTCTTCTTCCCAGGTAGTGAAGAATTCACCTGCCAACGCTCGATATGTGGGTTCGATTCTTGGGTAGGGACGATCCCCTGGAGAAGGAAACGGAAACCCACTCCAGTATGCTTGCCTGGAAAATGTCATGGACAGAGGAACCTGATGGGCTACACTCTACGGGGTCACAAAGAGTTGGACATGACTTAGCGACTACACAGCAACAACAGTTACTGCTCAGTAGTGCTGCTCAGCTTGTTACCAACATTCTGAGTCAGTCCCCAGCAAAGGTCCTTCTGCTCTGTATCATCTGAGCCAATAGGAGAGTGAATTTGCTTCAGAAACGAATGAAAGCCTCATTCTTTGATCACAGGATGGAGAGAAGCGAGCACATGCTCTTCCACACTAGCCAGTGGGCGTGGCTGTGTGCAGGGATCTAATTNGGATATCTTTTGAAATTTATAATTGAAAGAAATTGCAATCTAAATACAGTATAACCGTCGTCTATTTTGGTTTTGTATAGTTTCTTTCTTGTTTATTAAAGAACTACATGTTCTAGAAGCTTTAGCCAATGTGATAAACAAATAAAAAATGTGAATTATGACTAGTAGACATAAGACTAACTAAATTATTTTTAGATATTGTGTTTGCTTGCTTATAAAGCCCAGGGGCACTACCTAGAGAATGATTGCTGAGAAGAGAACAGTTCAGTTCAGTTGCTCAGTTGTGTCCAACTCTTTGTGACCCCATGGACGGCAGCACACCAGGCTTCCCTGTCCTTCACCAACTTCCTGAGTTTCCTCAAACTCATGTCCATTGAGTCAGTGATGTCACCCAACCATCTCATCCTCTGTCGTCCCCTTCTCCTCCCGCCTTCAATCTTTCCCAACATCAGGATCTTTTCAAATGAGTCAGTTCTTTGCATCAGGTGGCCAAAGTATTGGAGTTAGCTTCAGGATCAGTCCTTCTAATGAATATGCAGGTGTGATTTCCTTTAGGATTGACTGGTTTGATCTCCTTGCAGTCCAAGGGACTCTCAGAAGTCTTCTCCAATACCACAGTTGAAAAGCATCAGTTCTTTGGTGCTCAACTTTTTTTATAGTCCAACTCTCACATCCATACATGACTACTGGAAAAACCATAGCTTTGACTAGATGGACCTTTGTTGGCAAAGTACTGTCTCTGCTTTTCAACATGCTATCTAGGTTGGCCATAACTTTTCTTCCAAGAAGCAAGTGTCTTTTAATTTCATAGCTGCAGTCACCATCTGCAGTGATTTTGGAGCCCAAGAAAATAAAGTCTCTCACTATTTCCATTGTTTCCCCCATCTATTTGCCATGAAGTGATTGGATTGGATGCCATGATCCTAGTTTCCTGAATGTTGAGTTTTAAGCTGAGAAGAGAATGACACAGTCAAATGAGCCAAGGCAGATCCTCAACTGGCTGCAGACTCATAAAAAGGCTGGATAGGATACAACTCTATAAGTATAAAACCATATACACACATATGTACATTAGTTAAGCTGAATAGATATAAGGGCTGATAGGAATAAGTGGAAATTATCATATTCCCTAAACAAAGCTAGAGGGATAGCACATGAGTGGAAGCAGGAGCCTGACGTTCTGATGGTGCTGGGGACACAAAGGTGGAGGAGAGACAGGGATGCTGCCCTCACTAGGCTTGCATGCTACAGTAGGAGATGACATTCATGGAGGAGTCACACACCATGAAACATCACCATCATGAAACTGGTGAGAGAGAAGGCACCTAGGGCTCCACGGGTAAAGAATTGCCTGCAGTGCAGGAGATATATCTCCTATAGGAGACACAGGTTCAATTCCCGGGTCAGGAAGATCCTATGGAGACGGAAATGGCAGCCCACTCCAGTATTCTTGCCTGGAGAATCCCATGGACAGAGGAGCCTGGAGGGCTACAGTCTGTGGGGTCACAAAGAGTCAGCCATGACTGAGAGCCTAAGCACAGCACAACACACAGGGAGATTTCCCCATGCTAAAGAAGACAGGAAAGACCTGCCACATGCAGACTGAATATAACCAGCAAGTGAATTAAACAATGAAATGTGAAAAACAAAATCTAAAAGAACCAAAAGAATACATCAAGGAATGGTTAGGGGTAGAATCCTTTTTTTTTTCTTCTCAGTATATTAAAGGAAAAGATCGCTAGACTTGATCATCTTAACATCTAAAGCTTCTGCACATTAGGAAACTACCACAAGCAAAAGTAAAGTGTAAATGACAAAGGAATTTGCAATCTACATAAGCAAGAGTGGTCATTTTCATATATAAAGAGCTTTATCCATAATTAAGAAAAAGACACTTGCACTTACACACAGATAGGCTTGGAACAGGATGGTTTCACACATACATGTTAAAATAAACAAATACAAAGGCCAATAAGCATAAAAATGTTCATCATCAATCTGTCATAAAAGGCACATGAATTACAGTGGTATGTCTTCATAGATTTTTACCCAGGAAATGGGCAGAGATCTAAATGCTGATGAATTAAAATGTTAGGAAGGTGGCAGAAAACAGGTGGAAATATAAATAGGTACAATTTTTCTGGAGGGCAACTTGGCAAAATCTATCCAGTGCTTTAAAAGTATGCCCACTTGCTAATTTCGCTCAAAAAGAATTTATCTTAAATCAATATGTGTTTGAGCAAAGATGGTGTGAAGGACATTCACTCCAGCATTATTTACAACACAACAAAACTGAAAATAATCTCACAGTCTAATGAAATGAAGGATGGCAGACTATTAGACAGTTACTGAAAAACCTCATTATGGGGACAAAATATGCTCACTCGTGTCCGACTCTTTGCGACCCCATGGACTGTAGCCTACTGGGCTCCTCTGTCCACAGGATTTTCGAGGCAATAGCCCTGGAGTGGATTGCCATTTCCTTCTCCAGGGGATCTTCCCGACCTAGGGATCGAACCCAGGTCTCCCACATTGTAGACAGACGCTTTACTGTCTGAGCCACCAGGGAAGTCCTTTCACGAAGAAAACAACAGGTTACACAACAGAAGAATTTGAGTAGGGAGACCAGAGGCATGAACCCCTCATGTATGGAAACTTGATATGTGACCTATGGTTGGGCAGCATTACAATCCAGTAGGGAATAGATGGAGATGAGTCAATGAATGGCTCTCAGGTAATTATCATCCATATGAAAAAATAAAAGGAGAGCCTAACGGCACACCACAGACCAACAAATTTCAGGTGGAAGGACAAAATGTGAAAAGAAACTTTAAAACTTCTAGAAGAAAATATAGCATAATGTCTGTGTGATCTCAGAGAAGAATTTCTTAAAAGACAGAAAGGTCATACAAGCTATACACTAAAATTTCGGTAAATACTACAATGTGAAACATCAATCTATATCTATATCTATCTATCTATCTATATGTACATGGAAGGATAAAGCCAAAAAATGCAAAGATAGCAGCAGGCTGGAAGAAAATGAATTCGATGCATATAAAAGATGAAGAATTTCTGCAGAAGCTTCCCAGGTGGCTCTTCTTCCCAGGTAGTGAAGAATTCACCTGCCAACGCTGGATATGTGGGTTCGATTCTTGGGTAGGGACGATCCCCTGGAGAAGGAAACGGAAACCCACTCCAGTATGCTTGCCTGGAAAATGTCATGGACAGAGGAACCTGATGGGCTATACTCTACGGGGTCACAAAGAGTTGGACATGACTTAGCGACTACACAGCAACAACAGTTACTGCTCAGTAGTGCTGCTCAGCTTGTTACCAACATTCTGAGTCAGTCCCCAGCAAAGGTCCTTCTGCTCTGTATCATCTGAGCCAATAGGAGAGTGAATTTGCTTCAGAAACGAATGAAAGCCTCATTCTTTGATCACAGGATGGAGAGAAGCGAGCACATGCTCTTCCACACTAGCCAGTGGGCGTGGCTGTGTGCAGGGATCTAATTGGGGGAAGGGAGGGGCGGGGCTATCAAGGGGGCGGGGCAAATGCACTGCTCATGCTCCAGATCCGGGGCCAGGCTCAGCCTCTCTGCGCACGGCCCCCTGCAGCCATCTTGAATCTTGAGTGCAGTCTTCTGTGTCCGCCTGGAGGCTGAGGTGTCGGTGTGGCCATTTTGCACCAGAACTGTGGTCTGACCTGCTGAGTGAGACTTCTGCCTATGACCCCCTGTGAACAACTAACACCAGACTGAGCACAAAGGAGGAAAACAAAGGTTAGATTTATTATCCACATTCTGGTTTTATTCCCCGGAAATTGTTAATGGGGCTTTGCTGGTGACGAAGGTTGACAGTGCACGGGAATCACCGGATCTTTGGAAAAGGTGGCTTGTTTGAGCAGGTGCAGGTGGGGCTTGAGAGCCCGCATTTTTAACAAGCTCCCAGGTGAAGCTTATGCTGCTGGCCCACAGACCACCTTTTGAGTAGCAAAGCTATTAAGGATTCCTGCAGATAAATACGAAATGGCAACCCACTCCAGTGTTCTTGCCTGGAGAAGCCCAGGGATGGGGGAGCCTGGTGGGCTGCCATCTCTGGGGTTGCACAGAGTCGGACTCGACTGAAGCGGCTTAGCAGCAGCAGCACAAATAAATAAGAAAGGAGGAATAAGCCCACCCTAAGTCTGGCAGAGGGTCTGAACAGCCGGTGCTCAGAAGACAAACCCTAGGAGAAGGCAATGGCACTCCACTCCAGTACTCTTGCCTGGAAAGTCCCATGGGCGGAGGAGCCTGGTGGGCTGCAGTCCATGGGATCGCGAAGAGTCGGACACGACTGAGCGATTTCCCTTTCACTTTTCACTTTCATGCATTGGAGAAGGAAATGGCAACCCACTCCAGTGTTTTTGCTTGGAGAATCCCAGGGACGGGGGAGCCTGGTGGGCTGCCGTCTATGGGGTCGCACAGAGTCGGACACGACTGAAGCGACTTAGCAGCAGCAGCAGCAGGAGCGTTAAGCGTCTTAGTTGGGATAGGCTTGTGCTGTCACTCCGAGGCCCCAAGACAGAGATTTGTTTCTTGCTCTTGTAAAGGAGGCGCGTGTTCTCCGTAGGTGGGGGCAGGGTGGGGCGCTCTCACAGCAGCCTAGAGCCCAGCTGCTGGAAGCCCTGCCGTTTTCACAGTGAAACTGGCAACGCTGCTCTTGGAATTGGGCAGCTGGAAGAAGAAAAGAGGGTTTTCTGGGTCAGTCTTGGGAATGGTGAGGACGCTTGTTTATTCACTCGGTCGTGTCCGCCTACTTTTGTGACCTCGAGGACTGTAGCCCGCCAGGCTCCTCTGTCTATGGGATTTCCCAGCTAATACTGGAGAGGGTTTCTTCCTCCAGGGGATCTTCCTGATCCAGGGATGGAACCCTTGTCTCCTGCTTGGCAGGCGGATTCTCTACCACTGAGCCACCTGGTGGGGACGCTACTGCTCACCTTTTACTGGTTAGAAAGAACTCAGGTTGCAGCCAACTGCATGGGAGGCTCGGAAGTGTAATCCAGCTGGACCTAGGAAAAAGAGGACAGCATTTGGTGAGCAGCTAGCAGTCTGCTGCACCTCTGAAGAGATGCTCAGTGCTTTGGTANCTCTGAGGTTGCAGCCAACTGCATGGGAGGCTGGGAAGTGTAATCCAGCTGGACCCAGGAAAAAGAGGACAGCATTTGGTGAGCAGCTAGCAGTCTGCTGCACCTCTGAAGAGATGCTCAGTGCTCTGGTAACCAGGGAAATGCAATTAAAGCTGCATCAGTGTACAGCACTGTTAGAGCAAGATACCAGGACTGGAGGGGGTGCCTNAGAACTCAGGTTGCAGCCAACTGCATGGGAGGCTCGGAAGTGTAATCCAGCTGGACCTAGGAAAAAGAGGACAGCATTTGGTGAGCAGCTAGCAGTCTGCTGCACCTCTGAAGAGATGCTCAGTGCTTTGGTAACCAGGGAAATGCAATTAAAGCTGCATCAGTGTACAGCACTGTTAGAGCAAGATACCAGGACTGGAGGGGGTGCCTTTCACACCGAGTATTCTCTTCTCCATCTCTTCATTCCATGCACCTATTACCTCCAACATACCACCAGTTTACTTTATAATGTGCCTTATTTACAGTTTATCTTCCATCTGTTAACTCCACCAGGACAAAGATATTTGTCTATTAAGTTAACTGCTGTATTCTTAGTGTACACGGCACTGCCTGAATGGAGGTGCTTCAGGTGACATCCTTCCAATCGCCCCAGCAGAGCCCAGGCACCTGGCACGTGAGAGCAGGGGCTCCTCAGCTGTTTGGACACGTCTGCCCTATGGCTTTTCCCAGCTAAGGCCCAGGATAAGCATGCCTGCTATGTCAGCCCAGATTCCCAGTCCAAAGTATCCAAGAGGATAACCAAGGACTGTTGTTTTTAGCCTCCAGAGTTGCTTTAGTTTTTAAAGTTGATTATTCAGGTATAGCTTACATTATTACAAAAAAAAACTGGAAAATTCTTTTAGAGATGGGAATACCAGACCACTTTACCTGGCTTCTGAGAAACCTATATGTAGATCAAGAAGCAACACTTAGAACCAGACACGGAACAATGGATTGGTTCCAGTTTGGTAAAGAAGTACGTCAAGGCTGTGTATTGTCACCCTGCTTCCTTAGCTTATATGCGGAATACATCATGAGAAATGCTGGGCTGGATGAATCACCAGCTAGAATCAAGATTGCTGGGAGAAATATCAACAACCTCAGATATGCATATGATATCATTCCATTGGCAGAAAGCAAAGAGGAACTAAAGAGCCTCTTGATGAAAGTGAAAGAGGAGAGTAAAAAGACTGGCTTGAATCTCAACATTTAAAAATGGCATCCAGTCCCATCACTTCATGGCAAATAGATGGGAGAAAAAAATGGAAACAGTGGCAGATTTTATTTTCTTGAACTCCAAAATCACTATGAACAGTGACTACACCCATGAAATTAAAAGACACTTGCTCCTTGGAAGAAGAGCTATGACAAACATAGTGTGTTAAAAGAAAAGACATCATTTTGCCGGCAAAGGTCTGTATAGTCAAAACTATGAGTTTTCCAGGAGTCATGTATGGATGTGAGAGCTGGACCAATAAAGAAGGCTGAGCACTGAAGAACTGATGCTTTTGAACTGTGGTAATGGAGAAGACTCTTGGGAGCCCCTTGGACTGCAAGGAGATCAAGCCAGTCAATCCTAAAGGAAATCAATCCTGAATATTCAATGAGAGGACCAGTGCTGAAGCTGAAGCTCCAATACTTTGGCCACCTGATGTAAAGAGCTGACTCATTGGAAAAGACCCTGATGCTGGGAAAGATTGAGGGCAGGAGGAGAAGGGGACGACAGAGGATGAGATGGTTGGATGGCATCACTGACTTGATGGATATGAGTTTGAGCTAACTCTAGGAGATAGTGGAGGATAGGGAAGCATGGCTTGCTGCAGCCCATGGGGTCGCGAAGAATCGGACACGACTTAGTGACTGAATGACAAACAACTTTCATTAAGTAAAATTCACTCCTTTTAAGTGTACACTTTGGTGATATATACTTATAGTCGTGAAAATGTATAGTCATGAAACCATCATCACAACCAACCGAGAAATAAAAGCATTTCAATTGTCCCTCAAAGTCACCTCCTAGGCCACCAAGCTCCAGCCACANAGTCGTGAAAATGTATAGTCATGAAACCATCATCACAACCAACCGAGAAATAAAGCATTTCATTTGTCCCTCAAAGTCACCTCCTAGGCCACCAAGCTCCAGCCACACTGTCGCACAGTAGGAGTGGCAGGCAGCGCATTCTCTTGGCTTTACTGTGTACTAGTTGGATGACTGTTTTTCCTACTCTGGGAATCGCCTTTCTTGGGAGTTCTGGCTGAGGTCTGTTTTCCCATTAGACCAGAAGCTCTGTGTGACTTGTTCCTGGCATAGTTCCTAGCATATAGTAGGTGCTCATTAAATCACTGTTTAATAAATGGAATGTGACGGAGCATGATGGTCTGGAGACTCTGGCTTCAGACACATGTGAGAAAGTCTCATAGCTTCTCAGCCTCATTCCGTTTGAATATCAGATAGTCACACTGCCCATCAGAAGGTGAAAGGCATATATATATAGTTGGTCTGGATTAATGCCCTCAGTCTTGTCTTAATTTCTAATAAATATTTATCAAGCCCCTACTGTGTGCTAGGCACTGTCCTAGGTGTTGAGGATGTGAAGGGGAGCATATGTAGATACAGCTTGTATGCCAATGGGGTTTACCATCTCTGGGGGGAGGCAAGATGGTAAATGCGATGATCACACACATATGTGCCCTGGTAAATCATGGCACGTGTCCTAGAACCCACCCCCCTCCTCATCCCATCAATGGTCCTACAGTGTTCTCTGGGGCATGAATTGCCATCTTCTCTTAGAATCATTGCTCAGGAGGGGAATTGCTCTTCTATCATGGTTATTTGCTATCAAGGTTAGAGATGTTCTGAGAAT
>SJYW01048583.1:0-10452 GCA_006410735.1 Raphicerus campestris
GGATAATCCCCAAACACTCCAAGTTCTTATTAAACAGAATATTTTATAAATATCTTTATAAGTTTGTCTAACCAAGAGTCTGAACATGAGAAATATGGACTTAGGAATTCAGTGTAACCAACTGTTGTCTGAATCAAGGAAACGGTTGGGTCTGCAGAGCATGTTTTTGTTATGGACTTTGAATGTGATGGAAATGCATTTAATTTTATAAAAATTAGCATACTATTAACTGTTATAGTTTCTAAATATCTTCTAAATGAGAATAATATAGAAAATAACAAGTTACATGGCATTAGCCAAATTATCAGGCTTCCCTGGTGATTCAGATGGTGAAGAATCTGCCTGCAATGTAGGAGACCTGGGTTGGATCCCTGGGTCTGATCCCTGAGTCAGGAGATCCACTGGGAAAGGGAATGGCAGCCACTCCAGTATTCTTGCCTGGAGCATTCCATGGACAGAGAAGCCTGGTGGGCTATAGTCCACGGGATCACAAAGAGTCGGACACAACTAAGTGACTCACATGTTCACTTTTTCAAGCAAATTATCAATATCAAAGAAAAAAACTTTAGTCAGACCTCTTTATCTGCAGTTTATACATCTGTAGACTCAACCAAATAGCAAAAATTACAGAATGTTATAAAAAGCAAAACCTGAGTTTGCAATGTGCCAGTAACTATTTAGATAGCATTTATATTAGGTATTATAAGTGATCTAGACATGATTCACAGTATGCAAGAGAGTGTGCATAAGTTTTACACAGACTATGTATTTAACCTAAGGGACCAGAGAATCTGTGGATTTTGGCATCTGCACTAAGGTCCTGGAACCAGTCACTTGTGGCTCCTGTCGAGGTGACACCCCCACAGGGGTAGAAGCACAGCCTCCTCTCCATCTGTGAGGGATTGTTTAGAAAACAGTCCTAAGAGGGTTTACAAAATCAAGACTACACAATGAACGCACTCTAGGGGGTTGTAGCAAATGGCATCCCAAGAACTAAAGGGTTTCCTTTACCTTGGACTCTCCGCCTCCAAGGACATTCACCATGACCTCCATCACTGTTTCATGCATCCCAAGTGCCCTCATGAGATTAGGATGCTGGTAAAACACTTTATTGTTCATGATATCCCTAGAAAGGACAACGCACGTATAAGCGAAGCAATGAGTTACAGCAAAATTTAAACAAAAATTTATATGAGATTATGATAAATACTTTGGAAATAATCACTGGCACGTATGGACAAGTAAGAGAAATCATCACCGAACCCTGAAAGTAAATAAGGCTGATTGGGTTTTCCTCAAAAATACAGAAAGTTTTCCAAAGATATTATACAAATTGTTTATTCTTTTTAATTGTAAGAAATGTACTAATTAAGTACATATTCATTTATATGACATAGAGTTTGGGACACTTATCATTCCTAATTCCATGGATATCCAAATTCAACGTTATTTTGTACAGAAATATGAAGCAGTGTTATTCTTACATTCTTATAGAGTTCCTGTATAAATAATTACTGTATAAGTATCTCTCCTTTTCATNTAAGTAAATATTCATTTATATGACATAGAGTTTGGGACACTTATCATTCCTAATTCCATGGATATCCAAATTCAACGTTATTTTGTACAGAAATATGAAGCAGTGTTATTCTTACATTCTTATAGAGTTCCTGTATAAATAATTACTGTATAAGTATCTCTCCTTTTCATATACACTGTTTTTAGAACTATATTCATGATTTGTATGTTTAAGGACAGTGGTGTTATTTCCTGCTACATTTATGTTATTATTCTGGTGAAATTCTTTTAAAGGTGATGTATTCTTCAAGAGACACCAAACTAAACTGAAGCCCATGTACAAGGAATCCTACTTATTAAAAGAGACATTTAATTTAAAGAAATGGCAGGAAATGATACCTAAAATGTTTTATTATTATTGCATTACATATTATAATATGCATATAAAGGCACTTTTAAAGATCTTAATGTTTAACAATCATTGCAAAAGAGCTCGGTTAATTTTTACATATATCAAATCACGCAAGAGTCTTTTTCATAAAACATTTTTCTGTCATAATCAAAGCAAGAAAATTACATACAACTGATAGGAAACTTGAAGCTTTCCTTTTGAATCTGATTACCTTAACTGAGTTACTCATCCATTCATTTAGTCATATTCTGGCTATATCAAGAAAGTGGAATAGTATGATTATTTTTTTTTTATTTTAGTTCTTCACTTTTAATTTATTAATCACTTTGTTTAGGTTGTGCTTATGAAGACAGCTTTTAGGTAGCACTACTCAGAAAAATGACTTGGGGGCCCAGGGCTAATTCTGTGGGTGTTCAGCTGCTCAGTGGCATCTGACTCTACAGCCCCACAGACAGTAGCCCTCCAGGCTCCTCTGTACATGGAATTTTCCAGCCAAGAATACTGGAGTGGGTTGCCATTTCCTACTCCAGATCTTCCTGATCCAGGGATTGAACCAGCGTCTCTTGTGTCTTCTGCATTGGTAGGCAGATTCTTTACCACTCTGTCACCTGGAAAGCAACCGAGGGATAATATAGGTCTGATCTATTTCATGCAAGGACAAATGAGGTAGACATCCTTTCCTTCACAAATGACAGCAGCATATTTGCCAAGAGAACCTCAACTCTCAAACCACAGATGTAATCCTGAGATTTGTCCTCCTGTTAATTCAAATCCTTTTACATGACCTAACTTTGGAAGGTATCTAATTTAAAAATCTCGTTTGCTTTTAGTTAAAGGTAAATTAAATGGATCTTTAATTCTACCACCAGCAGGCAGGTTGTCACTCATTAAATGTGTCACTTTGGGATCTTTCTAATCCAACAAAAAAGTAGCATTTTATCTTGTTTCATAATCATTTTATCTCTATTGAGTGATGTATATGTTAATAGCACCTCTTACTGTTAAATGGTCATTTAGGAAGAAAGTGCTCTCCATTTCCTGGAAGGCTTTCTTTCTCATTTAATTAAGACGACTTCACACCAGACGCTCCCTCAGGTTAGATTTAAGCACTAATATTCCCACAAAAGGCTCATGCACAGACAGTAATAAATAAAGAACATAAAATTAGCTTATGTTGTTTCAGTCTCTGTTTTCCTTCTTTGACCCAAAAATACACTGATTTCTAGTATGCAATCATTATAAGGATTTCTGGAATATAACCTCTCCAGTTTATGATTTCAAATATTTAATAGTCCCACAGGAAATATATAGTATAATGTTCTGAATTTAAAATGTACATAAATATCACATAATTTGTGTCTTTCCATACTTTTTTTCTTCTTCCCCCCTCAGAATAAATTTTTTAGCCAGAGAAGACATCGGTTATTCTGTTTCCTTAGCTGTTTTTCAAAGAGCCAACTCCAAGGTTTTTTAATCCTATTTAATGATTACTTGTGGATGGTAAAGAATCTGCCTTCAGTGCAGGAGATTCCTGGAGAAGGGAATGCCTACCCACTGCAGTATCCTTCCCTGGGGCATTCCATGGACAGAGGAGCTTGGCAGGCTACACTCCACAGTGTCACACAACACGACTGAGTGACTAACACACACGCACATTAGTAGTGCTTTATTTTACCTATGTCACTAGATNACCACTCTGTCACCTGGAAAGCAACCGAGGGATAATATAGGTCTGATCTATTTCATGCAAGGACAAATGAGGTAGACATCCTTTCCTTCACAAATGACAGCAGCATATTTGCCAAGAGAACCTCAACTCTCAAACCACAGATGTAATCATGAGATTTGTCCTCCTGTTAATTCAAATCCTTTTACATGACCTAACTTTGGAAGGTATCTAATTTAAAAATCTCGTTTGCTTTTAGTTAAAGGTAAATTAAATGGATCTTTAATTCTACCACCAGCAGGCAGGTTGTCACTCATTAAATGTGTCACTTTGGGATCTTTCTAATCCAACAAAAAAGTAGCATTTTATCTTGTTTCATAATCATTTTATCTCTATTGAGTGATGTATATGTTAATAGCACCTCTTACTGTTAAATGGTCATTTAGGAAGAAAGTGCTCTCCATTTCCTGGAAGGCTTTCTTTCTCATTTAATTAAGACGACTTCACACCAGACGCTCCCTCAGGTTAGATTTAAGCACTAATATTCCCACAAAAGGCTCATGCACAGACAGTAATAAATAAAGAACATAAAATTAGCTTATGTTGTTTCAGTCTCTGTTTTCCTTCTTTGACCCAAAAATACACTGATTTCTAGTATGCAATCATTATAAGGATTTCTGGAATATAACCTCTCCAGTTTATGATTTCAAATATTTAATAGTCCCACAGGAAATATATAGTATAATGTTCTGAATTTAAAATGTACATAAATATCACATAATTTGTGTCTTTCCATACTTTTTTTCTTCTTCCCCCCTCAGAATAAATTTTTTAGCCAGAGAAGACATCGGTTATTCTGTTTCCTTAGCTGTTTTTCAAAGAGCCAACTCCAAGGTTTTTTAATCCTATTTAATGATTACTTGTGGATGGTAAAGAATCTGCCTTCAGTGCAGGAGATTCCTGGAGAAGGGAATGCCTACCCACTGCAGTATCCTTCCCTGGGGCATTCCATGGACAGAGGAGCTTGGCAGGCTACACTCCACAGTGTCACACAACACGACTGAGTGACTAACACACACGCACATTAGTAGTGCTTTATTTTACCTATGTCACTAGATATCATTATCTCTTTTATCTGTTATTCATAGAGCCAAATTAGCTTTTTTGGTAGTGAGGGGCCTAAGTATTTGTCTTTTGCATCACTTTTCGGCATTCTACATTCCAGATTTTTACATCTTTACATTTAGGTATTTCTTTCTTATGAATAGCATATAGCTTAATTTAAGCTTTTATTTTTCTCTGGTTATTTTAATTCTCTTATATCTTCTTTTTTAAAGATTTTTTTGACGTGGACCATTTTTAAGTCTTTGTTGAATTTATTACAATATTACTTCTGTTTTATGTTTTACATTTTGGCCATGAGGCATGTGGGATTAGCTCCCCAGCCAGGGATTGAATCCACACTCCCTGCACTAAAAGGTGAAGTCTTAATCACTGGACCACAAGAAAGTCTCTCTCTCATATTTTCTGGTTCCCAAACCATGCAAGCTTGTTAATGATTGCTTACATATATGCATATATGTGCCAGTAACAAACTCACTGAAACAGGTTACTTCCCACTCTTCTGAATTCCATTTTCTTTTTCATTATATACATAGAGCCTTTAGAAGGCCTTTCAGTAAGGGACTATAAACATTCTGAAATTTCTTTGTTTTGCCCTTACTCTTGAATATGGAATATAAACTCCAGTATTCAAATCCATATGAAGCACAAGCTTATGATGATAAAATTGTAGTTGAGTAACACATTCTAAATAAAGGTTTATTATTTTGTGGTCTGTTAGAACTTTGTGACCTTTTGTTGAATTATGATCACTAGTTTTGCAGTTGAGAATTCTAAACGTTGTTTCAAGTGTCTGGGCTTTTCAATTTGCTTTCAAAATATTCTATTTATCACTGGCTTTATGGAGTTTCACTACAATCTACCTAGCTGTGGACGTGGAACTATTTGTACTCTAGGAATCGGTAAATTCATGTTTGTCATCAGTTCTGAAAAACTCAAGCCAACAGCTCTTCCAAGTTCTCCTGCTATAGTTAATCTATTCGGTCTTTTCCATAAACCCTACTCAGCATATTAAGGGTCTTCTTATACTCCTCCCCAGGTTTCTTAACCTCTCCATCAGTGCTGCATTACTAATCTCCTCAGATCTATGATTCTATTTATTAATTCTCTTCAGTTTTATTTGTCTACACTTTTGATACTTTTATTAATCACTGCTCTTAATGCCAATTATTATATTTTTCACTTCTAGAACTTCTCTGTGGATACGTTTCTATTTTTCAGGGACTTTTTGTGTGTCTCATTTTGAGGATTTCATTTGTCTCTTAGCATTTTTAAACATTTTAGATATAGTACCTTTGTGTTCTCTTTCTGGCTTTCTACGATTTGAAGTTCTTGGGGGAGGTGTTCTAACTCTACTTTTCATTGTATCTGCAGACCTGCCTATGCTGGACTATTCTCTTAGGTGCTCTGCACTTTCTGACTGGGGGCTAATCTTTGGTAGCATGGAGGCTTTTCCTGTTCACAGTGAACTGAGTTGAGAAAGCATAGCTTCAGGCCACATTTTATGTTTTGTATTTTCTCAGCTAGTGGATCCTTAGACTATGCATGAGGCATAAATGTTAACCCTGTCTAAGGCAAGCAGATGTCAATTGCTACATATAGGATGGATAAACAAAAAGGTCCAATTGTATAGCACAAGGAACTATATTCAATATCTTGTGATAAACCATAAAGGAAAAGAACATGAAAAAGATAACAAAAACATATCTATGTATCTATATATAGAAGATATATAGATATATCTGAATATATATGTGTGTATATAGATATCTGAATCACTTTGTTGTATATCAGAAACTGAGATAACTTTGTAAATCAATTACAATTCAATAAAGAAAATGTTAACCCTGAAACTTGCATAAAGTACAACCTATGATGTTGAATTTTCAGAATAGTTGTTTTATCCCCCCTTATTTTCTCAGGAGACATGGAGAAACTTCTTCATTATCTCCTGCTGGTAATATTTTTACCCCTATGGATTTTAATATGTTTTTATTAATCTGTATGTTTATATGTGNAAGTACAACCTATGATGTTGAATTTTCAGAATAGTTGTTTTATCCCCCCTTATTTTCTCAGGAGACATGGAGAAACTTCTTCATTATCTCCTGCTGGTAATATTTTTACCCCTATGGATTTTAATATGTTTTTATTAATCTGTATGTTTATATGTGATTTGATATCACTGAGAAACTAATAAAAAAACAATCTAAGATATTTGTTATGTACCACAGCCACCTAGGCATCTAGTTGTAAAATTAGTCATGCTTCATTATTGAGCAATTTTCCTATTTAGCTTTACAACATAATCTCTAGAAAACTGACAATCTCATGATCATAAAATCTAAATGGTGTATTTATGCTAAAGTGCCCACTGTATTACTACTAGGATGAACAATTAGAAAGAAGACATTTATAAGTCAAAGGTTATAATATGAATAGTTAAATAACTTACCCTAATCCACGAATCATAAGTTTCTCTTCCTCTTTGCCCATTCTCACACTTAGCAGAGAACGAATCTGACCAAGAGATGCCAGCAGGTTGATGGTGTCCTCCACAGAAACCCCATTTATAGTGTAGGTCTTTGGCAGAGCCCGTACCAGACCCCCAATGCCATCATACTGTCGATGGAGCAATACAAACATGGCCCTCACCAACTCAGGGTCTTCAATTACAGACTCTTGAGCCCATCGGACCATGGTCTCAGAAATCAACTGCTGAAGAGTGGCTGCAAAGTAATCATGGATACTTCTTAAGAAAGGAAAATAATAAAGCAGATTAGATGGCATTTCAAATGCATATTTCACATAGCCCCAAAGTGAAAGTGAAGTCACTCAGTCATGTCTGACTGTTTGCAACCCCATGAACTGTAGCCTACCACACTCCTCTGTCCATGGAATTTTCCAGGCAAGAGTACTGGAGTGGGTTGCCATTTCCTTCTCCAGGGGATCTTCCCAACCCAGGGATTGAACCCAGGTCTCCTGCATTGTAGGCAGACGCTTTACCATCTGAGCCACCAGGATATAACCCAAGCTGGCATCTATAATTGTACAAGAATTAAAAAGGAATAATTTTTTGAAAAAATATATTCTTTAAACAATTATCAGTGACAGTATGTCAATAAAGACGAGTTAACAGGCATGCAAGGATGAAAATACACAAATTTTCTTTAAAAACTATTCTTATAACTAAGGCATTTAAGCTATTTCAAAATTATAGCAGCTTTTTCAGAACTACTATTGGCAATCCACAGGGCAATCAGTGGTTTATCTTATCACTTTCATTTTCTTTGTTTCATTCATTTCCTCCCAAAAGATCTACCATCATATATCCTTATAAAAGTCAGTCATGGTCATTCAAGGAGCTTCTTTTTTAATCCAACTGTCTCCTCATTTAAGTACTTAGTAGTAGCGACCTCATGAAATTACATTTCTACTTCAATTTGTATCCCTAATTGTCACTTAAAATGTCTTCAAAGCATTTGACTGTGGAGCTGTATTGTTGAAAAGTTATCCCATACATAGATGATTACTTGCAGTGGGATCAGCAATAACACATTTAAAAGCAACAGAACTTTCAAACCTCTTAAAATACGTAGTAAAATGATCAAAGCTAAGTAGGGGTGATGTGACTGACTCATGTTGTTGTTCAGTCACCAAGATGTGTCTGACTCTTCGTGACCTCACAGGCTGTAGCATTCCAGGCTTCTCTGTCCCTCACCATCCCTGGAGTTTGCCCAAGATTATGTCCAGTGACCTGGTGATGTCATCCAGCCATCTCATCCTCTGTTGCCCTTTTCTCTTTCTGCCTTTAATTCTTCCCAGATTAGGGTCTTTTCCAATAAGTCAGCTGTTCACATCAGGTGGCCAGAGTATCAAAGCTTCAGATTCAGCATTAGACCTTCCAATGAATATTCAGGGTTGATTTCCTTCACGATTGACTTGTTTGATCTCCTTACTGTCCAAGGGACTCTCAAGAGTCTTAATCCATACATAGGTACTAAATTCCTATCATCAATACACTGGCTGATTTCCAAAAGAAACTGCTAATCTGTTTTAATCTATGCCTTATTAAAGAAAACACACACACACACACACAGCTCAGATTACCAACTGAGAACCTGCCTGCAATGCAGGAGACCCGGGTTTGATCCCTGAGTCAGGGAGATCCTCTGGAGAAGGAAATGGCTACCCGCTCTAGCATTCTTGCCTGGAGAATTTCATGAACAGAGAAGCCTAGCAGGCTACAGTCCAAACAGGGCTGCAAAGAGTCAGACACACTTTACTTTTCACTAATTTTAACCAAATATAAAATTTAGATAAAATGCCAATAGACTTCTACATATCTCAAAACCATGTAGTCATTGTTAATAGGTCAAAATCATAAACCTGATAATAACAGAAAATGCTTCATAAGAAACTTTGAACTCTGATTTTGAAGACCTGACTCAAATGTGGTTGTGATACTGACAAATAAATTTAGAAATAATTATATGGATAAAAGGTTTCCATTGTAAGTTAGTGGGGAAAAAAGACAAAATTTGCATGAGTTTGTTTTTTTCTTTCCATAAAAGCTGTTAATAAACTGACACTGCCTCTTAAATGAATGAAGTCTCAGAAGTGAGACAGTAAATCAGCTGATCTCACAACCTACTTCATGGACCCTTTCTGGATGAGTGTGCAGGTCTGAGAGACCCATTGCCTCAATTTGCTTTATTTGGTTTCACAGGATGAATCAGAAATGTATAACGCTCTAGAAAATATTTCCAAACCAAAATATAGTTATAGACAATATCTATTTAAACTTTAAGAAAAGGTTTATTTAACTTGATGTAAGAATATTTGAAGGTCAACAGCAAATATTTAGATATGAAGGCTAAATTACTCATTTTACACTTTCTCTTGATAGACTCTAATCCAATTCCTTTTTAAATTTATTTAATTGGAGGCTAATTACTTTATAATATTGTAGTGGTTTTTGCCATACATTGACATTAATCAGCCATGGGTGTACATCTGTTCCCCTAAATCTTTACTTCTCTAGGGATAGCCCATCCATCCTTACAAAACTGCCATCTCTCAGTCTGTTCCTGCAAATATAGTCTGATGCTGCTATCTACTTCTGGTGGCTATGGGGATCTCCTTAACAAGCTGATTCTTGCAAGTTGCAAATTCAATTTTCTCACTGGTTCATCTAGTATGATATTTATTCAATGAATAAATGTCATGGTGGAGTCATTTTGGCAGTGCTCTTTCATAGCTTACATGACTTCTTGGAGTCACTCTCAACTGGCTTTTCAGCTTGCTTCTTCTTCAGGTATGTCACCTTTTCTACCAAGGACAGCAAGCGTCCTCTAATAGTTAAATCATTGTTTCCGTCCAGAGACCTATCTTCATCCAGCTCAATTCCTAGTAGGAAGAAGACAAAGAGAAATAAGAAAAGAACAAATAATGTTTAAAAAATACATTGAGGGGAAAGAATTCTCCGGTTTTGCAATNATACACTGGCTGATTTCCAAAAGAAACTGCTAATCTGTTTTAATCTATGCCTTATTAAAGAAAACACACACACACACACACAGCTCAGATTACCAACTGAGAACCTGCCTGCAATGCAGGAGACCCGGGTTTGATCCCTGAGTCAGGGAGATCCTCTGGAGAAGGAAATGGCTACCCGCTCTAGCATTCTTGCCTGGAGAATTTCATGAACAGAGAAGCCTAGCAGGCTACAGTC
>SJYW01048589.1:16797-40294 GCA_006410735.1 Raphicerus campestris
ACACACACACACAACTATCATAATTGAAACCAAATTTTTTTAGAAAATAAAAGCCTGGCAATGGCATTCAGGATGTGTATGGCCAACTTCAGTTTGTTATAATATTACTCAAAATGATTCTTTCAGGTGGGAAAATTTTTTTTTTACTGCAAATAAATAAAGAAAAATATAACTGATCTAGATAAACAAAACTGACAAATTAGCACATGCTCAAGTGCTAGGGTCTAAAATAAGTCAGGCTGCAGAAATTAAGAGAAATTCCATAAGCTCTGCCTTTTATTTCTGTTTCCAGGTTAGTTCTCATAGACTTCTCATATGCAGATGAAATTTAATATTACTTAACCCTGATTCCAGAAATTAGAGCTATAATTAGGAAGTAGTGGAAGTAGTGGCAAAGGAAATACTAAAAATAAATAAATAAATAAAAGGAGAGAGAAAAGAGAAAAAATAAACCAGTGGCCCTACGTAGTTCAATTAGCTCTGCCCAGCTGCAATAGCACTAAGAAAACTGAGAGACTGCATTTCAAACATGGATGAAATTAGTATGCAGGAAGCACTTAAATTAAAGCTCTTCTTATTCAACAAGGTTTATTTGTAGAGTTTGAATAGCTCTAGAAAAAAAATGCTGATGATTCACATTTCTTCGACCTAAACGTTTATTTATTCTTTCACTCAATCAAATATTTATTAAGAATCTTCTGTGTGGCAAACATTGGTACTGGGAAAACAAGAGGAGTTTAGTGACCTCATGGAGTCTATTGTAAACAATTACCCAAATAATTATTTGATTAAAGTTGTGATTAATGCTTAAAGGAAACTGTAGAGTGCTCGGAGAGTATACTTTGTCTGGAGGTGAGGGTTCAGGAAAGATCCCTACAGACTAGACATTCCAATTTGAGGTCAAAAGAATGAAAAAGAAGTAGTGACTAGGTGACAAGACACTGAAAAGATTCCTCAGCAGAAGACACAGAATGAGTTGGGACAGAGGTGTCCTGGAACCAACACATTCAAGGAAACCAGAGAAAGTCAGAACGTAACTACAGGAGTGAGGAGTAGGCAATGAGGCAGAGAGGTAGGCAGGGACAGGGTAACATAAACATTTAGCAATTTGTAAAGACACAGTCCTGGCAGGTCAGAAGGGAAGATGACTGTCAACAACCTGGGTGGTGGAACCAGTACAACTGGCCGACCGTCAGCCCAGCATGAAAGGCCTGGTAGGACATGGTGTGAGCTCTGGACCTGATGCTTAGAGCCGGAAGAAAGCACTGAAGAACTTCAGCAAGGTAACATCAGGATCAAGTGTGAGGTGCAAATATTTTCTGAAGAGAGCAAACTGCAGAGGATGAGTTCTCCTCCCATGAGTGTCCAGATGCCAAGTGCTGCTGAAGGATTCTGAGATAAAAATCAGAAACTTCAGTCACCGCCCTCAGAAAACCTAAAACTGATAGCTAATGCCACCTTGATATTAATCACTCAAACATCTACTCTGCTTGGGTAGAAAGTTCTAAAAGCTCTTCAGAGCAATAGGTGGGAGCAGAGAAACAGCATCTGCCTGGAATTCATTATCTCGTTATATATTAATAGTAGATGAAGCAGCTCTCCTTTACAAAGGGAAGATAAATTATTCTTTTTTTTTTTTAATTGAAAGATCTTTTCTCCTGAGAGCTCGTCATTTCTAGCAAGTCACTGCTTTCCAGGCCTGCATAAACTGCTCTTCAAATACAGAAAGCCAGAGAAAATCTGACTCATTCCCATTGAGCTGTCATTGGCATTCACACCTCTGTCTCCAAGCATCTAACCGTCTGAGTATTGTCAGACATGGTAACAACAAGACTTGTCAGAAACACTTCCTGTGGGCATCATCATGTCTGGTGGTCAAGAGAACAGGTTAGGAGGTGTCTTCCCCAATGTCCCTATAATGTCAAGGTGGTCTCATCTGGTGACTCCCTTCTGAAATAATGCTTTAGCAAAGCTATGTAAATTAGTGTAGCCCCATAGTACAGGGTGGGAGGTATTTTCTATTGTCAGTCAACCTAACAATAACGAAAATAGACTAAGGTTAAAATTTTATGTTTAAATCTTCATTTGACTTTTTGAAAAATTTACTAACAAATAGCTAAATAAATGAAAAAATCACAACACATTCAGAGAATGTAGAAATACACACAGAATGTACAAAGAGACAATTCTCTCTTCTCTCTCTCTAATCTCACTCCTCAGGGGGGCCAATTTCACTTGTATATATTGGCATTTTCTAGGTTTATCAACATATACACATACATAGTTTTTATTTCTTATAATAAAGGACCATCCCAGCATATTAGTTGACATATTGTTATCATTTAACAAAATATCCTGGAGATCTTTCCAAGGTTGCCTGTATAACAGTATCTTATTCTTTTCAATAACCATATGGCTATTCACAGAATGGATTTATTATCATTTTGTTATGCGTTCCCTTATTATAGAGCAATTCATATTGTTTTCACATTTTTTTTTGCCTTTTAAGCAATGTAATAATAGAATCTTTATAACTTTGTCTTAAGCCATTTGTAAAATAAGATTCCTAGAAGTGGGACTGTAAGATTATAGAGGATTCACATTTTTATATTGAAAGAAAATTTCAAACTGGTCTCCAAAAAGGGTTATGCTGATTTACTTTCCCAAAGAAATTCTTTTAAATGGGGAGCACAGGGAAGAAAGATCCTAGGTTTTTATATGACCTTTACTCATATCATGCTAAGAGGTTTAGGACACATTACCCTCACTGGCCACTACCCTCTAAGGAAGTGAGCAGAGCAGAAATTGTGTGGTCATTTTACTGCTGAGACATCTAGGAGTAGAGAGTGTGGGTCATCTGCACACGGCCAAGCTGGCACAGGTGAGAAAGGTAGAGGTGACAGCCACAGGCTCTGAGGACAGACTCGGGGAAAACTCTTGGCCCCTTTTTACAGCTGATGACATGGGCTTGCTTCACTTCTCTATGATGGCTAATTTTACGGGTAAACTTGGCTAGGCCACGGTCCCCACATATTTAGTCAACATCAGTCTCAATGCTGCTCTGAAGGTATTTTCTAGGTATGATTAACATGTGAATCAGTAGGCACATGTAAAGAAGATTATCTTCCATAATGTGAGAGGACATCCTCCAATCACTTGAAAATCTTAAAAAAAAGACAGATTCCCTGAGAAAGAAGAAATTCGGTCTCCAGGTAGCACTCAGACTCTAGCTGCAACATCAAATCTGTTTCTCAGCTAGCCAGTCTGCCCTGCAGAATTTGGACTGGCCAGTCTCCACAATTGTGTGAGCCAACTCTTTAAAATGAATGTCTTGATTGATAGATAGGTAGACAGATAGAGAAATATAGAGTTGTATACACACACACTCCAACATATCCTATTATTCTGTTTCTCTAAAGACTTAGCATGCACACACGCATGCATGTATGCTCCAAAGAAACCTAATACATTCTCTAAACCTCGGTTTCCTCATCTATACAATGGTGCTAATACTACTTACTTTGTGAGATTACAGTATAGACTCAACTAAATAATCCATATTGATGTGGCTGAAAACCTTAATGGAAAGACTTGGGTCCCTGAGAAAGAAGTTCAGCCTCCTGATGGGCCTCAGACTCCAGCTGTAACATCACTTGCCAACACTAGGCATGTGGCCTGGAGTCTAGACAAGCTGACTATGATTTTTAGAAAAATGAGCTTGAACCCACTGCTCTGTTCATACCATTCTCTTCCTCCTCCTTCCCCAACACACACACCCTCTTAAACATGCTTACATTCACACACTCACATTCTCACACATAAGATCCTCTGGAAAACTCTGAGCACAAACCCTTCCATTTACAGACCAGACACAGAAGCCTGAGTTGAAAAGAGATATACTCAACAGCTTCCTGAGCAAGGCCGAAACCCAGAGATGGACCATCTCCATCTCCGGGAGGCCTGCCCCCTCTGCAACGCCGCCTCCCCACTATGAGCCCAGAATGTCTAGTTTCATTCATTTAAGCTATTCACTTCCAGCCTACATAGGGTACACTCCTTGACCTCTGCATCACACAGGACTGATGTCATGAGACTCTTGTTGCTTCTGCTGTGTGTCACCTTGAGTCAGGGCCCCTCTCCATGGCTGTTCCCTTTCCCCAGGGTTTCACTTCAGTCAGTCATACTGCAAAAGGCAGGAGAGGAGTAGAAGGAAAACCAGAGCAGGAAACATTTATCAGTGACAAACTCAGGTCAACCATTACCTGAAACCAGATAGTTCGAGGCGCCATCTTGCCTCAGAAGCAACAAGTATGTGCTCAACACTTTTATTCCGTGGTGACAGCAGGCCTGATAGAGTCAGAGCTAGTGCTGGCCCCAAGCTTGCTTATTTTCCTAAATATAATATAGATGGTCCTGTGTGGCCAGCAACGTATTTGGGGGCATGCTCATCCTGCTTTGGCTTTCAAAGATGCTGCTAGTATGTCTTGCTATGTTAGATCTTCAAACAGGCAGGCTTACCAGAATATGTCCAAATATGCAGAAGAAATTTGAAAATCGATGGATGGTTGAATTGTCCAACCCAGAGTGACATTCAAGAGAAGCTCAAATGAAAATTTATTCATGAATATGAGTATAATTTAGGTAACATCATGGCTAATTGAAATGGGATTTTGGGATCTTCAAACTCATTCCAGTTATGGAGGTGCCCACTCTTCTAGCCTGAAAGTCTCTTCCTGAGCAGACAGTGGAGGGAGCTCCCCATGTTCATATTTACTGTAGACCCACCAAGAAGTATTTCTTTATCCAATGCTGAGAAACTCAAGTTTGAGGGTAAAATGTTGAGAAATATTAAATAGCCTTATTTATTGCTTGTCAATAACAACAGTGCTCAGGAGAAATTTAATAAGCTCTAGTAAAATAAACTCAATTGGCAAATAAATGTTATGAATTATGAATAGGCTTTGAAATGCCTTTCCCTTGTGAATACATTTCTGTTAATAATATTGAATTTCTTAGCAAAACTCATTAAAATTAAATATTTTGCTGAAGATCACCTTTGTGTAAGTCAACTGAAAGCCCATAATGAACCCATGCTGTGGTGGGATAAATCTGGACTGCATCAAGGGACAGATACCTACCTGTTTTTGTTTAGTTGCTCGTTACTACTCCTCAGTGGCCCTGTGAGTTGCAGTCTCCGAACCTGTGTGTGGCTGACTCCTCTCTTATGAATTTAACTGGATAAGCTATTTCCCACACTAAAATACAAAGGTGGTAATATCTTTTTATCACTTCTTTTAAAATTTAACCAGCTCTGCTAACCAGCTATCTGGTAAGTCCCTCTTGAGCAGTACCAGCAAATTAGCAAGAAGTCCAGAGGCATCTTCAGGTCCAAACTAGTGCAGAAACCTGGAGTCTGATGAAGTCCTGGCCAAGGTTGCCACTCAGTGTCACACAAAGGCTCTGGATACTTTCCTCATTGGTCCTACATGCTGAGACTGATCATTCTTGTCCACTGAATCAGGAATGTCCAGCCCTGGGGCAGGACTCACTCAGGTCTTCACTGCTAAGCTCTTCAGTTTACTGTCAGATACTATCTCCAAAGTATATCCTCTGTGCTAGGGATGCTGGGGGTAAATAAGTTCCGTAGGGCCACTCTAACCAAGTATCCCAACTTTCACATTCTTTTGGAGGGAATATAACTTATCACTGGGTTAAATGAACATCCATATTCAGTCAAGCCAAATGCTGAACTTCAACACCAATACAGACCCACCACACCAGGTGTCCCAGACCTTGAATGTCTAGAAGCAGGGGTTGTGGTTCTGATTCTTCCTCTCACAGAAGTCCCTTTCATTCCCAGGTATATGAGTCCACCCCCTCCTCTAAGACAGGTTTACTATACCCGGCATCTCCATCATCGTCAAAACACTGCATTATTTCACTCCCAAGCAATGGCTGTAATGATTCAATGTACATTCCTAAAATTAACAGGACTGTGACAGGACATCTTAACTTCACTCAACTTTTAAAAATCTCTGCAAAAAATAAATGACCACCTCATAGAGCTGTTGGAAAAGGAAATGGCAACCCGCTCCAATATTCTTGCCTGGAGAATCCCAATGACAGAGGAGCATGGTGGGCTGCCATCTATGGGGTCACAGAGTCGGACACAACTGAAACGACTTAGCAGCAGCAGGAGCGATGGCATAAAGCTGTAATGACCATGTAAGATATTAGGAAAGAAAATAACACAATTAATCCTAAAGGATATCTCAAGTAAATCCTTATCATAGAGCAGACATTGACAAACTTTCTCTGCGGACCAGAGAGTAAATACTTTTGGGCTTTGTGGCCCAAGAGGCAAAACAAGGATCTTACAGAGATACTCTATAGCAAGAGAAAAAGCTAATTTTCACAATATCAGAGGGCAAAACTCAAGTATAATAATAATTGAGTACAACTTTTTTGCAACACAGGTCCACTAAAGAAATGAAATTATTTTAGAAAGAGGGGCTGACATTTCCTTAAGTAGGGTTTAAAGTTAGTGCTTCCTATCATTGAAATAACTAATGTTCATTTATTAATGCTGATCTTCAGTAAGATTTTATGCACTTCATTTTTGAAAATGTTGTTTCATGCATGTAGGTGACCCACATGGCACACAAATACCATTGGGTTTATAACCACCTGTGTGATTTAGAACACATGGAGTGGTGGCACAAAGCAATGAGAGAACCACACACGGCTTTGGTCACACTCCTGAGCTGTGCTGTCTGGGCACAAAAGAAGTCACAGATAACATTTAAACAGATGGCTGCAGATGTGTTCCAATATAACTTTAAGGACACTGACATTTGAATTTCATGTAATTTTTCCATTTTTCACAAAATATTGTTCATTTGATGTTTTAAAACCATGTAAAAATATAAAAGCCATTCCAAAGCATTTTTTATAAACACCAATTTACCTATAAACACCTATTTACCAATTCTTGTTTTAAAGCAATTTTTAACTGCAAAAAAAAAATGTATCCTCATATGATAACTTCTATCTAAGGTAATTTCATCATCTTAGTTTCCACCAGTCTCTTCCTCCACGGATACTTGGAGTGTTTTATTATTAATACACTGCTGCTGCTGCTGCTGCTGCTAAGTCGCTTCAGTTGTGTCCAACTCTGTGCGACCCCAGAGACGGCAGCCCACCAGGCTCCCCCGTCCCTGGGATTCTCCAGGCAAGAACACTGGAGTGGGTTGCCACCTCCTTCTCCAACTACATTTACTTTATTCCCAAGTTGAGCGGTGTGTTCTGTAAATTACTTTGCATAACTGCTCAGGAAAGAGGAGTTTGTGAAGACAAGGGACTCTGGTTTTTTTCTTCTATATCTCCTGATAGCTAAAGCAATGTTTGACAGAGAGTCACTTATACAAATTGGACTTTACAAAATCCTCGTATGGGACCTTCCCAAACTGTACACATTGTACTGGAGCAGCTCTCACTCCTCCAGCTATTCCAGTCCATCCTGACGTCCTCCATCACTTTTCCATTGAATGCATGCATAATCCATGCTACATAATTTACCTGTTAACCCTTGATGCATTCTCATGTTCGTACTCACCCTTCAAGACCAAAAACATTTCCGGAAAGGAACTGCTTATTTTTCTTCCCGTGGAAACTAATTAACTCCATACTAAGCACAATCAGAGGCTGTGGGCTCCCCTTTGGGAAGGACCAGCTGCTTCCCTGGCACTCCTTTAGGGACTAGGCTGGGTCACTGTCCGCCCACCTCTCTGGCCCAGAGCCTCTGTAGACCTGACTACATTGAATCAACAGTGATGCCATCCATGTGGGCACCGAAACTCCAGAGCTCAAAGAAAGGGACTGGTCCCCACCACTCTAGTCATGGCTGGAAGCCAGGAATCAGGACTGACCTCAAAACTTACAAATTAGACAAAAGTTTATAACTGAAAGGTTGTCTTCAGCACAAAGCTATTTTAAGTCTCATATGAGATACTTTATAATGACTAATAATATAGTATACATACTTCTTTTAGGTCTTATGTAGACAATACGTGTTTTAAGTTGCTCTGATCTGATATTTTTAATTGTACTGAAGCATAGTTGATTTACAATGTTGTGTTTAATTTTGGCTGTACGGCAAAGTGACTGAGTTATACATATATAAATATGTTCTTTTTCATATTCTTTTTCATTATGGTTTATCACAGGATATTGAATATAGCTCCTTGTGCTGTACAGTAGGCCCTTGTTGTTTATACACCTCTATATAATAGTTTGCCTCCAGCCCAAAATTTTAGAGAACATGAATCAAGCTTATCACGTAATTTGCACCCTTTCTAAATATACAAATTTCTAAAGTAAGGAGTAAAGCCCAGCATCTCCCGTTTCACTCAGCCTCCTCACTAGGCATTTTCTTTCCTAGAAGATACTGCAGTAGTCAATTTAAAATTTTGAAAATTAGAAGCCTGCTCCTTACTATATAATACAAGCTCCACCATACTAACCAATATTTTGAAGCTTATCAAATGAGGGGTTTACAGCACCAGACCAATATGTTCTCCTTTATGGATGACTTACAGTGAGAGACTAATAAAACACTCCACGATGTGGTAAGAATAGGTGATATCACCACACCTTGGGTGGGGGAAGCCAGTTGGCACAGGCACCCCGTCTTGCCCCACCTCTGAGGAGTGGCAGAACACCAGAGTATCACCACACCTACTGAGTGTGACAGCTCAGTTGCAAACCAAACACTTCCAAAGGTGAAGGAGGGAAATCAATAGAGGAGCCTCAGGAAGTGATACTGGAAAATGATGTGATGCTCCCAGAGGTTTTCACTGCAGTAAGGAAACACAGTTAAAAGATCACTCTTTGAATGGGTGGGGTGCCCTTGCCAGGGCCACCTGTGCATCCTACAGCCATGATTTTTGGGTGGGTCGGGATTTGTGTTTCTTTGGTCAGTTCCTACCTAGGACATTTCCCAAGTTACTCAATCTTCTAAACACTCTAAGGGTTTGAAGACAGAACTGAAAACTTAATTAGCATTATGCAAACTGTGGGCTTCTTGTGTTTCTAGTAAGCTTAGGGAGCTGCCAAACCATCTTGCCAAGTTTCCCTGAGCCTGGAAAGGCCTGGAAATGCTAATCCAAGAAAGTGGCTGGCTGGTACAACAAGCACTAATTCTCTCACAGGCTGAAAGGGAAATGCTCTGAGACTGGAAAGGTGGACTTTCTTTGGTGATGAAACAATTATGCCCTAGGCATGTCAGCTTTGGAAGAAGTTATAGGTAGAAACAGTCTGCAAGACCTCAGAGACACGGAATGTGGGCTCAGAGGGATCAGATACACATATTCATCCACAATAGTGCCCACCTCTTGCAGACAAGACCCAATGTCTGAGGAGCTGAGAGATATCAGTCCTAGTAAGTCTATTTTCCTCAGTAAAGTTGGAGGATATCAAGGTTCCCATACTTGGTTATAGGGATAAAAATACATTATATTTCTTGGTGAAAGCTTTGGTTTTCACACAAGTTTTGATTTTAGTTATAGTTTATATGTAGTTCTTTAAAAATGGCAGCTGGCTTCCTCCTCCTCTTTTGTTCTACGTCATTTCTTAGAAGATTGACTAGGAGTCATGAAGAATCTACTCGTGCAACAAATATTTTCAAGGATCATACGTAACCGATACTAAAGACCTAATTTTGGTAAAGAAAGGAGTGAAGAAACCAAGGAAAAACGCTGAGCATTCTATATATGCCAGGTTCTGTGCTGAGGTATTTTGCATTCGTTATCACATTTCTTTGAAGAAAGATAATGTTAAAATTGATGCATATCAGAAGTTATTAAATTTCAAAGGGCTGATGAGTAAATTAATAATGGAGACAAAGTTTATCAGAAGGGAAGTTCCTTCGACTCACGTCTGGCTGTCTTGATTAGCACGTGCCTTGATGATGGCCCTACTAAGCATCTCAATCCATTCTTCAAACAGCGATTATCCAGATCCTCTGCATCCTCCCCTCCCCACCATGTGCCATGAAGGAGCCTCTCATTAGAAGCAAAATGGAAGATCAGGTCATCCTTTGGCCTATCTGAGAAACCTATGCTTTGACTTCAGTTTCCATCTAATGCATACTTTTGATTGGTTATCAGTACATCTAAATGATCATTCAATTATTCAACCATTATTTATTGGTGTTTATGCCAAATATTGGGCTACATGCTGTGTATCCAAGGAAATAATTGCTACCCTCAAGAAGTCTGCTGCCAGTTGTCTTCTCCCAGGAAGCAGGAGACAGGGACGCTGGCCAGAGCTGCAGGGTGGTGCCCAGGGAGTCACTTCAGGCTGGCTATACTCAGTACTTCAACATGTGATGCCTCCACCCAAACAAGAACAGGAGGACTATGACTTCCATAGGATCAGAGTCAGAAGTCAAGTAGAAAGAGTCTTTGACATAGAAGAAAAAAGCAATTAGTGATCAGACATAAAATAAAACAAATGAAAAAGCCTGCCCCCATTTAGGGGTGGAAGAGGCTATGGAGGACTCTTTGAATCAAGAGTGTCTAGTGCACAGAGACTTTTACTGGGCTTGGATTCCTCCATGAGCAGTACGGGAGCTCTCACGGATGTTGCTCATGGCCCTGAGGCAGCTCAGAGGCCCACAGAAGCCAAGAAGACAAGAAAACTGTTAACCATGCTGAAAAGGAGTGTGGCATATAGTCAAAGGACAAAAGATTTCAGAATCAGAACAGAGTGTTAACCCTGGTCCCACCGTTTTCTTGAACAAGTAACTTCAACTCTGTGAACCCAATTTCCTTATCTATAATAGGAATAATATTTTTGACATAAGGATTAGATGAAATGATGAATATAAAGCCCCTGGAATATCCTAGATATCCAATAAGCAGAAGGTATTTTCTTTTTTTTTAAGGATGAAAGCATAATTGCTAACATAGAAGAAGACACCCAGAAAAGCCATCTTTAAGTCTTCCCCAGAAGAATCTAGAGGAGATTTCATTGGTGCACATTGAAGAATAATAAGTAGTTCTCTGAGTTGTCATGGAGGGAAGGGAGAAGAAATCACCAGGCTGAAACATGCCCAGTGCCTACCAGTATGGCAGGAGAACAGAAGATGGAGCATATGAGAGAGCAGGGTGAGAGAAGAGGTGGGGCCATGGTGAGCGGCCACGCCATGAACGGATGTGGGCCAGGGACAGGAGCTACATCTTCCTTCACTGCAAGAGGAGGAAGGGTTTCAAGCTGGAACCCACAAGGATCAGGTAATACTAGCTAACGTGTAGGCAGCCTACACTTAATTAGAATTCCTATGTGCCAGGCACTATCTTAGGCATGTTACATAAAATAGTTCACTTAATCTCACATAACTCTTTGAACTACTAAGAAAATCAAGCCACAGGTAATTAATAAGTTGGCCTAGAGTACATCACACTAAGTGACTTCAGATGTGAACTTAGATGAATAAGAAGGACGCTGAAGAGAAGGCAACCCCAGTGTTCATTACAGCACTGTTTACAATAGCCAAGAGAGAAACAATCAAAGTGTCCATCAACAGATAACTAACTAAAGGAGATGTGGTACACACACACAGTGGAATATGACTCAGTCCAAGAAAAGAATGAAATAATGCCATTCGCAGCAACATTAATGGGCCCAGAGATGATGATATTCAGAGAAGTATATCAGAAAAAAACAAATATCATATGATATCATTTATATGTAAAATTTTTTTAAATGATACAAATGAATTTATTTATAAAACAGAAAGAGACACACAAACATAGAAACTAAACTTATGGTTATCAAAAGGGAGAGAGAGGGAGGGATAAATGAGGAGTGTGGGATTAAAGTATACACATGACTATAAATGACAGAATGATCTCGGTTCATTTCCAAGGAAAACTATTCAGCATTACAGTAATCCAAGTCTATGCCCCAGCCACTGATGCTGAAGAGATTAAAGCTGACTGGCTCTGTAGAGACCTACAACATCTTCTAAAACTAACATAAAATTAAAAAAAAAAAAATTTGTCCTTTCATCAAGAGGGGACTGAAATGCAAAAAAGTGAAAGTCAAGAGATACCTAGACTAACAGGCAAGTTTGGCCATTGAGAACAAAATGAAGCAATGCAAAGGCTAACAGAGTTTTGTAGAGAGAACACACTGGTCATAGCAAACACCCTTTTCCAACAACTTAAGAAACAACTCTACACATGGGCAACACCAGATGGTCAATACCAAAATCAGATTGATTGCGCTCTTTGCAGCCAAAGATGGAGATGCTCTATACAGTCAGTAAAAACAAGATCTGGAGTTGATTATGGTTCAGGTCCTGAATTGCTTGTTGCAAACTTCATGCTTAAATTGAAGCAAGTAGGGGAAACCACTGGGCCATTCAAGTATGAACTAAATCAAATCCTTTATGATCATACAGTGGAAGTGCAAATAGATTCAAGGGATTAGATCTGGTAGACAGAGTGCCTGAAGAACTATGGACAGCGTTTGTAACACTGTACAGGAGGTGGTGATCAAAAACATCCCCAAGAAAAAGAATGCAAGAAGGCAAAGTGATTGGTTGTCTGAGAAGACCTTAAAAATAGCTGAGAAAAGAAGAGAAGTGAAAGGCAAAGGAGAAACGGAAATATATACCCAACTGAATGCAGAGTTCCAGAGAATAGCAAGGAGAGATAAGAAAGCCTTCTTAAGTGAACAACGCAAAGAAATAGAGGAAAACAATAGAATGGGAAAGACTAGCAATCTCTTCAAGAATATTGGAGATAACAAATAAACACTTCATGCAAAGACAGGCACAATAAAGGACAGAAACAGCAAGGGCCTAACAAGCAGAAGCGATTAAGAAGAGATGGCATAGAAGAACTATACAAAAAAGGTCTTAATGGCCTGGATAACCATAATGGTGTGGTCATTCACCTAGAGCCAGACATCCTGAATTGTAAAGTCCAGTGGGCCTTAGGAAACATTATTACAAAGCTAGTGGAGGTGATGGAATTCCAGCTGAGCTATTTTAGATCCTAAAAAATGATGCTGTTCAATGCAACAGTCAATATGTCAGCAAATTTGGAAAACTCAGCAGTGACCACGGCTCCTGCAAAAGGTCAGTTTTCATTCCAATCCCAAGGAATGGCAATGCTAAAGAATGTTCACATTATCATACAATTGCACTTATTTCACATGCTCAAAATCCTTCAAAGTAGGCTTCAGCAATATGTGAACCAAGAATGTCCAGATGTACAAGCTGGGTTTCAAAGAGGCAGAGGAACCAGAGAAAATATTGAGAACATTCACTGGATCATGGAGAAAGCAAGAGAATTTCAGAAAAACTTCTACTTCTGCTTCATTGACTACACCAAAGCCTTTGACTGTGCATATCATAACAAACTATAGAAATTTCTTTAAAAGATGCAAATATAAGACCACCTTAGCTGTCTCCTGAGAAACCTGTATACAGGTCAAGAAAAAACGGTTAGAACCAGACATGGAACAACTGACTAGTTAAAAATTAGGAAAGAAGTACAATAAGCCTGTATATTGCAACCCTACTTGTTTAACTTCTGTGCAGAGTACATCATGTGAAATGTTGAACTGGATGAATCACAAACAGGAATCAAGATTGCCAGGAGAAATATCAATGACCTCAGATAGGTAGATGATAATGACAGAAAGTGAAGAGTTACAAAAGAGCCTCTTGATGAGGATGAAAGAAGAGAGTGAAAAAAGCTGGCTTGAAACTCAACATTCAAAAAACTAAGATCATGGCATCTGGTACCATCAAAACATGGCAAACAGAATGTGGAAAAGTGGAAGCAGTTACAGATTTTATTTTCTTGGTCTCTAAAATCATTGTGGATGGTCACTGCAGGCTGAAACTAAAAGACACTTGCTCCTTGGAAGAAAAGCTTTGAAAAACCTTGACAATATATTGAAAAGCAAAGACATCACATTGCTGACAAAGGTTTGTATAGTCAAAGCCATGGTTTTTCCAGTAGTCATGTACAGATGTGAGAGTTAGATCATAAAGAAGGCTGAGCACTTAAGAAATGATGCTTTCAAATTGTGATGCTGGATAAGACTCTTGAGAGTCCCTTGGATCAAACCAGGCAATCCTAAAGGAAATCAACCCTGAATATTCACTAGAAGGACTAATACTGAAGCTGAAGCTCCAATACTTTAGCCACCTGATGCTAAGAGTCAATTCATTGGAAAGACCCTGATGCTGGGAAAGGTTGAAGGCAAAAGGAGAGGGGACAGCAGAGGATTAGAAGTTTAAATAGCATCACTGACTCAATGGACATGAATTTGAGCAAACTCTGAGAGACAGTGGAGGTCAGAGGAGCCTGGTGTGCTACAGTTCACAGGGTGGTAAAGACTCAAACAGGACTTAGCAAATAAACATCAACAAATATATAAACTAGATAATCAACAAGGTCCTTCTGTATAACACAGGGAACCATACTCAATATCTTATAACAAAATAATAGAAGAGAATATAAAAAATAATATAAATATATAATTGAATCACTTTGTTGTACACTGAAACTAACACAACATTGTAAATCAAGTATATTTCAATAAAAACAAAAATTTCTGGCTCTTCAGGGAGAGCAGCAGATAAATAATAAATAAACCTGTTCTCTATGCAGGACTGGAAAAAGTCAGTTTTCATTTCAACCACAAAGCAAGGCAATGCCAAAGAATGCTCAAACTAATGCACAATTGCACTCATCTCACATGCTAGTAAAGTAATTCTCAAAATTCTCCAAGCCAGGCTTCAGCAATACATGAACCATGAACTTGTAGATGTTCAAGTCGGTTTTAGAAAAGGCAGAGGAACCAGAGATCAAATTGCCAACATCCACGGGATCATTGAAAAAGCAAGAGAGTTCTATAAAAACATCTATTTCTGCTTTATTGACTATGCCAAAGCCTTTGACTGTGTGGATCACAACAAACTGTGGAAAATTCTTCAAGAGATGGGAATACCAGATGATCTAACCTATCTCTTGAGAAACCTATATGCAGGTCAGAAAGCAACAGTTAGAACTGGGCTTGGAATAACAGACTGGTTCCAAATAGGAAAAGGAGTATGTCAAGGCTGTATATTGTCACCCTGCTTATTTAACTTCTATGCAGAGTACATCATGAGAAATGCTGGGCTGGAAGAATCACAAGCTGGAATGAAGATTGCCAGGAGAAATATCTATAACCTCAGATATGCAGATGATACCATCTTTATGGCAGAAAGTGAAGAACTAAAGAGCCTCTTGAGGAAAGTGAAAGAGAGTGGGAAAGTTGGCTTAAAGCTCAACTTTCAGAAAACTAAGATCATGGCATCCAGTCCTATCACTTCATGGCCAACAGATGGGGAAACAGTGGAAACAGTGGCTGACTTTTATTTGGGCTCCAAAGTATTAGTTTGGGCTCCAAACTCTTTTGGGGGGCTCCAAAATCACTACAGATGGTGAGCACAATCATGAAATTAAAAAATGCTTATTCCTTGGAAGGAAGGTTATGACCAACCTAGTTAGCATATTAAAAACCAGAGACATTATTTTGCCAACAAAGGTCCATCTAGTCAAGGCTATGGTTTTTCCAGTAATCATGTATGGATGTGAGAGTTGGACTGTAAAGAAAGCTGAACACTGAAGAATGGATACTTTTGAACTATGATGTTGGAGAAGACTCTTGAGCATTCCTTGGACTCAAAGGAGATGCAACCAGTCCATCCTAAAGGAGATCAGACCTGAGTGTTCATTGGAAGGACTGATGTTGAAGCTGAAACTCCAATATTTTGGCCACCTGATGCGAAGAACTGACTCATTTGAAAAGTCTCTGATGCTGGAAAAGATTAAGGGTAGGAGGAGAAGGGGGTAACAGACGATGAGATGGTTGGATGGCATCACTGACTCAATGGACATGAGTTTGGGTAAATTCCAGGGGCTGGTGATGGACAGGGAGGCCTGCCGTGCTGCGGTTGCAAAGAGTTGAACACCACTGAGCAACTGAACTGAACTGAATGTAAAGAAGAAAAAAGAAAGAAAGGAAAGAGAAGGCATTAGAAATGAGTTAGGAGCAATTGTTCAGGTAGGAGCTGAAGGGGGTAGAACTAATGCACTGGAGGACTAAAAGGTACACTTCAGTGTAAAATCCAGACTATAGGGAGCCTAGGGACCAACTTGTATGTGGAAAAGACCCTTGTGAATTCAGCTGACCTTTTCCCCCTCCTTGAGGTATTTCAAAAACATTGTCCTTTTCCCAGGGGATCACTTTACAAGAATGACATCTTGCACTTTCACCAATAACCAATTACCCCTAACCCCAAATCTAAACACTCAAGGTATTAGGACTTCAAAAAAATAAATCCAACCTGGTGTTTTAGTTTTCATCTTGAAATGGAGTACTCTCCATCTAACAATAGACATGTTGTTTCTTTCTTCTAGGAGTTTCACTTTGATGTGTCAAACGAAATGCCCTGAACTCTAGAGGAGAGTCATCCCTATGTGCGTGCAGAATAAACAGCAGGTGTGACTGGGGCTTTAAGAGATGTGCTAGGGCTCCTCTTCCATTTTTAGGGATAAAAAAGATGAATATTTCAAATGCTTTAGTTTTCAGAAGTCAAAGACAGTTTCCAAACGAGTCTGCAAATAGAAAGTAAACACTTCAGAGTGAAGCTNTCTCTGATGCTGGAAAAGATTAAGGGTAGGAGGAGAAGGGGGTAACAGACGATGAGATGGTTGGATGGCATCACTGACTCAATGGACATGAGTTTGGGTAAATTCCAGGGGCTGGTGATGGACAGGGAGGCCTGCCGTGCTGCGGTTGCAAAGAGTTGAACACCACTGAGCAACTGAACTGAACTGAATGTAAAGAAGAAAAAAGAAAGAAAGGAAAGAGAAGGCATTAGAAATGAGTTAGGAGCAATTGTTCAGGTAGGAGCTGAAGGGGGTAGAACTAATGCACTGGAGGACTAAAAGGTACACTTCAGTGTAAAATCCAGACTATAGGGAGCCTAGGGACCAACTTGTATGTGGAAAAGACCCTTGTGAATTCAGCTGACCTTTTCCCCCTCCTTGAGGTATTTCAAAAACATTGTCCTTTTCCCAGGGGATCACTTTACAAGAATGACATCTTGCACTTTCACCAATAACCAATTACCCCTAACCCCAAATCTAAACACTCAAGGTATTAGGACTTCAAAAAAATAAATCCAACCTGGTGTTTTAGTTTTCATCTTGAAATGGAGTACTCTCCATCTAACAATAGACATGTTGTTTCTTTCTTCTAGGAGTTTCACTTTGATGTGTCAAACGAAATGCCCTGAACTCTAGAGGAGAGTCATCCCTATGTGCGTGCAGAATAAACAGCAGGTGTGACTGGGGCTTTAAGAGATGTGCTAGGGCTCCTCTTCCATTTTTAGGGATAAAAAAGATGAATATTTCAAATGCTTTAGTTTTCAGAAGTCAAAGACAGTTTCCAAACGAGTCTGCAAATAGAAAGTAAACACTTCAGAGTGAAGCTGCATCACAGAGGTGCCTCTCAGTGTCCTGTTGACTGTGATGAGGCAGCTGAAACCTACACGCTCTTCTTTGCATCACTTAAGTGAAGCAGGTGGGAGGCAGATGTACTCTCTGGACACCTGGGTAGGTTGAAGGTGGCTTGAACCTTAAGCAATGATCTTCCCTTTCAGAACCTTACAAACTAAAGACAAATAAATGGATGATCTGCAATAGCCAGCTCCAGGGTCTAGAAGGAGACAATGGCAATAATCTCTCCCATTCTTACTATTTATGTATCTTTCATACAGTGGTCCCAATGAAATGTCCACACGCAAGTTCTTGTCCCCAGTGAACAAAACGGGTCTGAGGCTTAGATGTGTCTAACCCAAGGTGACAGCATAATGAAGACTGAGTGGGACAGGTTTGGCTGTAAACCTGGTGCCTTTGCTACCACACTATGATGAAGTGGATTGTGATGTCTTTGGTACTTCTAGCAATACAATCCTTTCTTTCTTGCAATAGAAACTTCTCATTTTGGGCGGGGGGAACCCTACTCTCTGACTTTAGAAATGGACATGTAATCTAGGATGTAGATCTCCTCCTTTTGGTTAAAAGAGTTGATCNGAATCCTTTTTTTCTTGCAATAGAAACTTCTCATTTTGGGCGGGGGGAACCCTACTCTCTGACTTTAGGAATGGACATGTAATCTAGGATGTAGATCTCCTCCTTTTGGTTAAAAGAGTTGATCAGAGCTGGCCCTTCTTCCATTTTTACCTGTCCACAATATCTTTCACTTTTGGTGAAAGGTGCTCTCTTCTTGCTGAGGTAGTGAAGCTGGTTGACTGGGGGTCTTAAACATCCACTGGCCATTATCATCCCTGGAAGAATGACTCAAAAGAGATGGAGCTGGAAATTAAACCTCTGATTACAGCCATGTCAATAACTAGCCCTACTCTTGGACTGTTCAGTTATATCTGCTAATAAATTATTTTTATTGCTTAAGCTCATTTGAGTGTTCTATGTTGCTTTGGGGGTTTTGGTTTGGTTACTTTCAGCTAAGGGTCCAAACTCACCAATGCCCAATAGAAATAACAAAGCCCAATATCAGTGTCTGAAAGATCTCCTCAGGCCACCCTCAGCAATGGTCCACTCATGCTGTGAGTAGCCTACATCCTGGGTTATGTCAGGGAGCTCTGATCTGTTCCTTTCTATAGCCAGATGGTTTCTTCCTTCTGCTGTCTTGAATTCTCAAAAAGCACACTATGGATCAAGTCAGTGGTTGGGATAAGGGTTTCATTGCCAAGATTCCCTTGGACTTAGAGTCCAGGGAGTGGAAGGGAAGTGTAGGGTGGGGCTATGGTGGGCTATACTTGGTAATATTGAAGGAATCAGAGGGAGAGGGGTGGGTTTTGTTCATCTCACTTATTTGCAGTCTTTCTGACTGCTTTCAGGACACCAAGTCAATAAAGGAGAATCCTTCACAAGATCCCCACATGGCCAGAAAGGCTCATGAGGATTTGCCTGTTGGAGCCCTTGCCACTCTCCTATCATAGAGGCTAGCTCAGCAGAGATGAACCCTGTGCCCCTTCATGTCTCTCCTTAATCTAAACAGGGACAGTGATGGAACCAAAATATGTTTGCTTTTCCTATTTCTACCAAACATACAGTGTTTCCAAAGAAATGCCTTATGTAAACACAATAACACAATCTAATAAGCACATAATGAAGTTGGAAGGAAACTGCGCCCTGTTTCACTACTACAATTTACAAATTGCTTCTTTGGTGAAGCTCAATTCTAAGAAAACTGTAGCTATTTTGAGGCACAAATTCCAGCCCCCAAACCAAAACAAATAACTTTGATTTCTTTAAATTAGGACATATAAGAGGTTTGAGCCAACGCTGTCTCATTGCCTCTCAAGAATGCACACATCCCAATGATGGGCTTGCTGCTGGTAGCAGAGCATGTCAACTTGCACGATCTAGCCCCAGGAGCATTGCTGACATGTTGTTGTTTGTTTTACTCAAGATTAGCAGAAAATTTTTGTGGGTGTTTTACGTCACTAGAGTAGGAAGCACTGAAAAGTTGTACCCGCCTGTTTGATATTTTTGGAAAGAGAATTCTAAATTATTAGAAGAGGGGATTGGGGAGCAAGGGTGGCCAGGAAAGAAAAGAATGAGTAAGAATCAAGAAAGCCCCATCAGGAAAGTCCCACATGGAAAACTGAATTGATGGCAAATGGGATTTCTTGCTGCTGGGCAAGATGAAAGTTCTCCTTGTTTCAGATAGGCAGAAAAAAGTATGGATCACATCTCAGTGTCCACCAATTAGTGGAACTGAAGTTTTGGCAATCAACAGTGAGCGTTATTACAAAGCAGGAGTTTCCCTTTCAGTAAACTGCAGATCTGTATATCATTGGATGGAAAGAGCTAGCAGAGTTTAGTCTGGAAACATTTGGTATGAAGTTTGAGATTTTTCAGATAGTCCAAAGAAGTAGAACAGTCATGGAAATAATGTCTAGCCCACATATTTTTAGTGGAGGAGGGTGGGGGGTGGGGTCAGGGGGACAGTTACAAGAAAAAACCTAACACCGAGATATAAGAATAGGCAAAAGATGTGAATTTACTGCTTGCAAAAGAAGAAAATATAAATGTTGAGACTCAAAACAAGCAGAAACAAAACCAAAAATTCCTAACTTTGTTCATAAGCAAAGAGATGCAGTATAAATAAAGCCCTATTTTTATCCTTTAAATGATCTCAAGAAACAGGGATGTTTACATACTGATTCAATTAATACTACCATTATGGAAAGTGATTAGCCAATATTTTTTTTTAAGGTAGCCTTTTGTCCCTCCTGGAGAAGGAAATGGCAACCCACTCCAGTACTACTGCCTGGAAAATCCCGTGGACAGAGAAGCCTGGTAGGCTACAGTTCATGGGGTAGCGAAGAGTCGGGCACGACTGAGCAACTTCACTTTCACTTTTTGTCCTTGCTGAAAAGGCAATGGCACCCCACTCCAGTACTCTTGCCTGGAAAATCCCATGGACAGAGGAGCCTGGTAGGCTGCAGTCCATGGGGTCACTAAGAGTCAGACACGACTGAGCCACTTCACTTTCATGTTCATTTTCATGCATTGGAGAAGGAAATGGCAACCCACTCCAGTGTTCTTGCCTGGAGAATCCCAGAGACAGGGGAGCCTGGTGGGCTGCCGTCTATGGGGTCGCACAGAGTCGGACATGAGCAGCAGCAGCAAGCTCACTTCTAGGAATTTATCCTAAGGAAAATGTTAAGCAGCACACAAATATTTACATTCATGGCAGCACTGTTTAAATATTGAAATATGGGAAATAACCCCATGTCTAACATTAGAAGAAGGGAAAAATGAATGAAAATGTACTCATATAACTGAATATAACNGCAGCAGCAGCAAGCTCACTTCTAGGAATTTATCCTAAGGAAAATGTTAAGCAGCACACAAATATTTACATTCATGGCAGCACTGTTTAAATATTGAAATATGGGAAATAACCCCATGTCTAACATTAGAAGAAGGGAAAAATGAATGAAAATGTACTCATATAACTGAATATAACAAAAATGTTTAAAACCATTTCTACAGAAGCATTTAAGGTCATGGGAAAAAGGGTAAAAAGAAAAATCCAGTTCCAAAGTAGTGTTTAAAATATATATCTTTTATATAAGACATGCATATATTAAATATGTATTATGTAGTCAATATTAAATAGTATATAGAATTACATAATATAGATCATATAGTAAATATTTTATCTATAGCAACTATTTATACATAGAAAAAGATCAGAGAAAGTAAAATTTGTTCATGGTAGTAATTACTGTGTGAAGAAACTATAAATTACATATATATTTAATTATTTGCAATTTTTAAATATTTGAGATGTGGGAAACCTAAAAGAAAAGCATACCTTAGATGTCCTAAGTTATATTTCTATGGTAGTCAGATAGCCAGACAACCAAACACATCTGGGAAAAGCATTTACTTTTTGATATTTCATTGTACTTATTTTTTAAATAAGTAGAATGGTGGGATGAAGTTGTATTAGACTCACAAATATGTTATATGTCATATAAAATATGACCCATTATATAAATATGTGTATATGATATACATAAAAGCTCTTGATCTCTTAATAGTAAGAACATGTATTAGAAGCAGATAAGTTACAAATATATAAAAGGAAACCTAGAACTCTGGAGTATTAGACAAAAGTGAAAGTTCATATTACCAGAAACAGGGTGTATATTTGTACGAATACTATATTTAAAGTTGAGCTTCTTAGAAGTAAGCCAAGATGAGGAAAGTTACTTAATAAAGCAGTAACTTTATTATCTGATGAAAGGCAGCACACAGGTATATCTGGAAAGACAGAAATCTTTTTCCTAAGGATTTCCAGTAAAAATTTGCTTTGTGAATCTTTATAAGAAATGCTGAGTAGCAAAATAGACATTGAGTTTTGATAGAGGTCAATGACATCATATTAAAACAAAGCTCAATGAAAATATTTTTAAGGAGTCAAGCAAATATGTCAAGCTTTGCATGCTGCCTTCCAGTGAGTTATCTTGATGCAAGAATAAAACTTAAAGACTCGAGAAAGGATTCAATCTGGCTGCCATAGGATGAATTTGGCACACAGGGTGTTTTATGAAAAATTTTAATTCATTGCCAACATTTAAAAATCAGATTTTACATAAAAATCTAGCCTTGGAGTTTCTTTTTAAAAACTGCAGTATTTGACAAATTAAATCACTTTTCATAGCCATTAGATGGCCTCAAGCAGCCATGACTCTTGGGAAGGATCATCTGCTTATGGTGATCTCAGTTAGAAGGCTTCTTTCGTGTGTCATGGAGACTTGTGCACATGTGAGCCTCGATTTAGAAGAATGAGCAGAGAGCACACTCTTTGGGGTGTACCTCTCAAACATAAATTGTTTCATGTTCACTAAATCTAGATAACAGCCAACTTAACAGTGAGCTCTCAGACAGTACATTAAAAGGCAGCATAATTGATTCCATGATTCAGAAAAAGTTCATGAAATAGCACATTGGAACCTGCGATCTGATAGAGTCGGGCACCACTGAAATGATTGTCTTAAAGAAGTCATGTGTTTAAGTCTGAGGGGCTTTGGAATTCCCATTTCCTCTGAAGGCCAAGGTGGTTGGCACACAATTGGGCAAGCACTGCTCCTCCCTTTGCATTATTCCTTTTCCCCTTTCTCTTGCCCTACTGTCTGACTCTTCCCAGCACTATCATGAGGCATTTCTCTGAGTTTTCCCAGTAGTGGTGATGACTTTGCACTGGCCCACATGCACTCTCCCCAGTTCTCCCACCCTGCCCCCACTCCATGCATGGTGACTCACACTATATACTTGCAAAAAGACAAGTGGAAATTCACAGTTCAATTTGTGGCACAGAAATGAGAGGTATTAGCTAATTCAGACATTGATCTGTAAAGAAAAATACCCTTGATTTTCTTGGCCAATATTATAGCCAAACAAGTTGAGAGGTCTCCAGCACATTTGCCTACTGGACCATCTTTAGTGGTAGCAAGAAAGAGAAGTTTTCTATAGTCAAGCAGCCCAGAGAGTGTTGGTTGCACGGTTAATATCTATCCCCTGTCTTCTCTCTTGCTTATGGTTTTGTGGGTCAGGAATTTTAAAGTGAGCTGAGAAGTTCTTGCTTGGGGTTTCTCATGTGGATGTAGACAGATGGTGTCTGGGGCAGCTGTCATCTAAAGACTGGACATCCAAGACAGCTCATTCTTGTAGCTAGATGCTAGCTACTGGCTGAGAACTCAGCTGAAGCTGTTGACTATAAAACCTAACGTACCTCAACATAAAAGCTATATATGACAAACCCACAGCAAACATTATCATCAATGGTGAAAAATTGAAAGCATTTCCCCTAAAGTCAG
>SJYW01048592.1:8532-20044 GCA_006410735.1 Raphicerus campestris
GTTTGGTCCCTGGGTCAGGAAGACCCCCTGGAGGAGGGCATGGCAACCCACTCCAGTATTCTTGCCTGGAGAATCCCCAAGGGATGATGCATCGCAGTAGAAACGCAAGCAGAAGTGTTAGTCATCATCTTGCTAATAGTTCTCACGTGCTTTCATTAGACTCCGATTCTTCTTTGCCCTCATGCACTTTGTCGTTTTAGGGACTTTCTTCTGAGTGTTAATGTGAGAAGGGAGTTATTATGACCCCGTTTACACAGAGAATAAGGGACTTGCTATAAATATATTTTTCCTATCAGTGTGTAGGTCTTCGAGCTGGATTTTTTGCCAGCTCTTCCTCTTATTCTCAGCCCAAATCTCTTCCTTTGGGACTCTTTAATTTCCTTTTATATTCCATGTTCACAATAAGTATGTGCCCTGAAATGACCAGCCAACATTCTCTTTGAAAATGGGCCTCAACATAGTGAAATAAGACAGAATGGCAAAATAGGGTTCTTTCCTTACACTGATTTACAGCCAAGATGGAAGCTAAAGACCATTGGCTAAGTCTGGCCATGAATCTACATATCCAGACAAGCACAGATGTTTGTCTTTTGGTGATACTTACCCCCAAATCCAGTGAAATTTAGTCTAAGATCTGGTTTAAAGTTTTGATTTTTCTGCCCTGTGCGCCAATCTTGTTGTCAGCATGGAGCTTTAAGGCTCTCTTGAGAAATCATTCGAGAGGCGCGGGAATAACATAACTATGTCACACGGGTAGACGATCTGAAGCTTCGCCTGTGAAGTGAATACCTGTGCTTGACATGTTCTTGGAAACAGAGACAACTTTCATGGAGAGAAATTAAGCATAACATTTTAAACTTACCGGGCAGCTAATGCAGGAAACATGTTAGATTTATGTATCAGGATTTTAGAAACTGAGAGATCTGGGATCTCATGTATGTATCTTTTTAATGGTAGCTCCACCTGGTAGCTGTTAAGTATGGTCAATCCAGAGAAAATAAGAGGAAAGAGAATCACTGCAGTGGGATGGTGCCTTTAAATATAGCAGAACTTACTAGTGATTGTCTTGAGAGGCAGATGGCCTCCTAGGTCACTAGTGCTGTGGACTTTGTGAAAGAGAATAGAGTTGAGTGGTCAAAATAAAGGCATAGAGAAGGAAAACAAATAGCGGAGTTGCAGAATGCCCCTCTGGGTCATAGACTACCATCCAACATTTTATCATCCTGGCCATTATTTTTTTCTATAAAGTATTTTAAGTAACTGAATAATTTTTAGAAAATGAGTGATTTGTAGAGATGTGGATGGACCCAGAGTCTGTCTTATGGAGTGAAGTAACTCAGAAAGAGAAAAACAAATGTCATATATTAATGCATATATATGGAATCTAAAAATGGTACAGATGAATTCCAGGGCAGGAATAGAGGTGTGGATGTTGAGACTGGACATGTGACCACAGTAGGGAAGGGGCAGGTGGAATGAATTGAGAGATTAGGATCGACGCGTATACACCACCTCATATAAAGTGGATGGCCAGTGGGAAGCCGCTGCGTAAGACAGGGAGCTCAGCTCGGTGCTCTAGGAAGGACCCTCCTCCAGGGGACCTTCCCAACCCGGGGAGCGAACCCAAGTCTCCCACATTGCAGGCGGGTTCTTTACCAGCTGAGCCACCAGGGAAGCGCCTAGGATAATCTATAAAGTATTAATAAGTTCCATCTGTTGGGGGAATTTTCCTTCCTTCACTTCTATAGAGAACCAATTATTTTCTTAGAACTGGGGGTGGTATTGTGTTTTAAAGATGGTTCTTAGACGTTGAATCTCTCTTTATATCAAGTTAAACTTTAGTTTGAAATTGTGATGGAAAGAAAAAGTCCTATAAAATATTACACACCACACCCAGTAATGCACATTTTGCAGCCCGACCAGTCGATGAAGTGTGGAGACGGGCACCTGAGCTCCATCGCCTGACTATGACGAGCTTTGTGTTTGCCCAACTCACAACTCATCTGACTGAAAACAATACTTAACCTCAATGTTTTTATGTCATTTCAGGATCCCACTGTACTGCATTGTGTCACACTTAAGAGGGGAATTGAAACGAGGGGGATTTTTACTGTTAACGAGTGTAAGAAACACTGTTTGCTTCATGGCATGACTTCTACGCTTTCTGACTATGAGACTCGACGCAGTTTGTGCATCTTGTCTTTCTCTGGCCTAGGCCTTTGGGCAGCCTCCACTGCAACTCTCAGGACACAGTCAGTGTTTAATAAGGAGACAGACACCCGGATATTGGCTCCTGGGTCCCAAGGTGTCCACCGGTGACTGCAGAACTTAGGGAAAGCCGTCCTTCGCTTCTGTTTTGTAGGGTTGAGCTATGTAGCTAACGAAGCTCTGTAGCTTTTAGATGCTATATGTTGAATTTTGGCAGTGTGTTATTAAGTCTGTAAGAAGAAACATCAAAATAGAAATAATTGAAACTTAAGCATGAAAAATTTGAGTAAAATAATGTCTCAGGGGACAAGTAAATTCAAAGCTATTCATATATGCAGGCTTTCATACGGCTTGTGTACCTTGCATTTGTACGTATCTGTGTGTGTGTCTTTGTTTATTTTACTTGTTTTTCGTGTATATATTTTAATTTAATTTTGTTTAGATTGGGGTATAGTTGCTTTATAATGTGTTAGTTTCAGGTGTACAGCAAAGTGGTTCAGTTATATGCATACATATGTCATTATTGTTCAGATTCTCTTCCCATGTAGATTATTACAGAACATTGAGCAGAGTTGCCAGTGCTAGCCAATAGATTCTTCTTAATGAGTTTATATATAGTAGTGTATCTATGGTAGTGTATCTATGGTAGTGTATCTATAGTAGTGTATATATGGTAGTGTATATATGGTAGTGTATGTACGGTAGTATATATATAGTAGTGTATATGCAGTAGTGTATATATAGTAGTGTATATACAGTATTGTATATACGGTATTGTATATGCGGTAGTGTATATGCGGTAGTGTGTATACGGTAGTGTATATGCAGTAGTGTATATACGGTAGTGCATATACGGTAGTGTATATATAGTAGTGTGTATGCGGTAGTGTATATATAGTAGTGTATATACAGTATTGTATATACGGTATTGTATATGCGGTAGTGTATATGCGGTAGTGTATATACGGTAGTGTATATGCGGTAGTGTATATACAGTCTGTCTCTTATACACATCTTATATTCCATGTTCACAATAAGATTGGAGCACAGGGCAGAAAAATCAAAACTTTAAACCAGGTCTTAGACTAAATTTCACTGGATTTGGGGTAAGTATCACCAAAAGACAAACATCTGTGCTTGTCTGGATATGTAGATTCATGGCCAGACCTAGCCAATGGTCTTTAGCTTCCATCTTGGCTGTAAATCAGTGTAAGGAAAGAACCCTATTTTGCCATTCTGTCTTATTTCACTATGTTGAGGCCCATTTTCAAAGAGAATGTTGGCTGGTCATTTCANTATATACAGTAGTGTGTATATAGTAGTGTATATGTGGTAGCGTATATATAGTAGTATATATGTGGTAGTGTATATATGGTAGTGTATATGTGGTATTGTGTATATAGTAGCGTATATGCGGTAGTGTATACGTGGTAGTGTATCTATGGTAGTGTATATACAGCAGTGTATCTATGGTAGTGTATCTATAGTAGTGTATATACGGTAGTATATATACGGTAGTGTATACATAGTAGTGTATATATGGTAGTGTATATATAGTAGTGTATATAGTCGTGTATATGCGGTAGTGTATATATAGTAGTGTGTATGCGGTAGTGTATATATGGTAGTGTATATACGGTAGTGTGTATATAGTAGTGGATATGCGATAGTGTATATGTGATAGTGTATATGCGGTAGAGCGTGTATAGATGAGTAATATGTTAATCCCAAGCTCCTACTTTAGCCCTCCCCTAGCCGTCCCTCTCTGACGACCCTGTGTGTTTGCGGAGTCTGGGAGTCTGGGAGCCTGTTTCTGCTTTGTAGACAAGTTCGTTTGCATCATCTTTTTAGCTTCCACAGGTAAGTGGTGTCCTGTGATGTTCCTCTTTCTCTCTGTGATTTACTTCACTCGGTCCGCCTCTGTGTGTGTGTGTCTGTGCACCTTTAGGGGGTAGACAGGGGGGATGTTGCTGACTGTCAAAACAGAGGAGCACAGACGAGGTGACTTAACGGAAATTAATTTTCTGGAGGCAGCAGTCTGCAGTCATGGTCGCGGCCAGGCCGGCTTCTCCTGAGGCTTCTCTCCCTGGCTTGCAGACGGCCGTCTCCCCCCCGGGTCATCACACGCTCTTCCTTCTGTGTGTGCCGTGTCTAACTCTCCTCTTCTTAACGGGCATCAGTCAGTTTGGCTTAAGACCCACTTTAATGACCTCATGTTAGCTTAATTACCTCTTTAAATGCCCAATCTCCAAATGCTATCGCATTCTGAAGCTCTGGGATCAGTACTTTAACCTGTAAATTTTGGGGGGACACAATTCAGTGCAGCCCAGTGGGTATATAGCTTTAACAGCTTTATTGAGCTGTAATTTGTGTGCTATAAATTGTACCCATTGTAAGTTCAATGAGTCTTAGTAAATTTGTATAGCTCTGTGACCATCACCACAATTCTGTTTTAGAGCCACATGGTCTTGTCCTAAATCTCAAAGAGCACAATGATGTGATGGGAATTTTGAATGGCAGCCCAATTGTCATATTCTAAATTCCTGACTAAAATTTATGTTCTAATAAAGAGTTAAAACATGAGCAAGAGGCAGGAAACAGGTGGGAAATCTCTGCACCTTCCCTTCCTTTTTGCCATGAATCTAAAACTGCTCTTAAAAAAAAAAAAGTCTTGATAAAAGCAGAGCAAAACAAACACAATTGCTTCTTGGCCTAAAATTTTTCATCATCAGCGAGAATCTGAACCGCTGGGTCATCCACTGTGGTTTTTCATGTAAGGGGGAAGGCACAGTCCCAAACAGTGGAGGGTTTCATCTAACTGCTGAGAGCCAGTTTGATACAACAGTGAGAGCACTGGACCAGGAGCCGAGAGGCCCAGGTTTGCTCTGGGTCCCATACTTTTCCCCATGCCCACTCAACAAAACCTCTGATCACCATATGTGGTTGATATAAGCATCAAAGAAGATTACGCAGGTCAAACTCCTTGCAAATTATAAATTGCAAGGGGAGTGTGAAATGCTCTCACATTTTCAAGAGAAATAAAATGGAGTCCCTGATAAAACAGAATTAATTAAAAGACTCTTTTGAACTGTTAACAATTTACTCAGTTACTTGGAAGCAAGTATCTTGCTAGAACCTCAAACTTTATTATTTAAAAAAAATATTTTTTTCTGAAGTTGATTTACAGTGTTGTATTAATGTCTGCTGTATAGCAAAGTGATTGAGTTATACACATATATATACATACACACATTCCTTTTCATATTCTTTTCCATTATAGTTTATCAGAGGATATTGGATATAGTCCTCTGGGCCACACAGTAGGACCTTGCTGTCTATGCACGCTCTATATACCGCTTTGTGTCTGCTAACGCCAAACTCCCAGTCCAAGCCTTCCTCTGTCCTCTTCCGTAGCGGCCACGATGCGGCTCTCTGTGTGTGTGGGTCTGTTTTGTAAGTAAGTTCACCTGGGTCGTATGTTAGATTCCACATATAAGCGATGCATGGTGTTGATCCTACTGTCTGACTTACTTCCCTGCTATGATAACCTCTGGGTCCGTCTCTGTAACTGAAAATGACACTCTTTCATTCCTGCTCATGGCTGAATAGTCAGTCCATCTTGGTCATCTGATGCGAATGGCTGGGACACTGGAAAAGTCTCTGATACTGGGAGAGATTGAGGGCAGAAGGAGAAGAAGGCGTCAAAGGATGAGACGGCGGGATGGCATCAGTGATGCAATGGACGTGAACTTGGGCACACTTCGAGAGATGGTGAGAGGAACAGGGGGCCTGGCACGCAGCAGTCCACGGGGTCGCAGAGTTGGACACGGCTGGGTGACTGGACACCAGCACAGCGCACGTGTGTGCACTGCACCTCCTGGGGTGTCCCCCCCTCAGTGGACAGCTCCCTGGGTGACTGGACACTGGCGCAGTGCACGTGTGTGTGTACCGCACCTCCTGGGGTGTCCCCCTGTCGGTGGACAGCTAGCTTGCCTCCGTGGCTTCGGTCACTGTGCGCACAGCGGTGCCTGCATCGTTTTGAATCTCACTTTTGTCCAGATGTATGCCTAGGAGAGGGTTTGCTAGATCATATGGCAACCCCATGTTTAGTTTTTTGAGGAGCCTCCATAGGCTTTTCCATGGTGACTGCATCAATTCACAGTCCCGCTAACAGTGCAAGAGACTTAGCAGCAGCAGCAGCAACAGTGTATTTAATCCCACACAGCTGTCGGTGTGCACAGATCTCTTTAGCTTTTGTGAAAGAGTTCACCGAGGGGTTGAGTATGCCAACTGTGAACCAATGACGATTGCAACTCGAAGTACGAGGAAGTACTGGTCAATTATGTTTAGAACTGAGGACCATCAATTCTTAGATTGAATCACTCAAATTCTAAAACACTTGGTGTATCCTGAAGACCGTGAGATCTTATATACATGACGAAATGTCTTTCTTTCTAAATGAATTTGCTTTCTCAAATGGAAACCATTAGCAGAGCATTGAACCATAGGTGGAAAGAAATCAGATAACAGAAAGTTCTATTCGTTTCCCCAGGATGTTAATTTCAAGTGCTTTTTAACGAACAGATCTGTCTTAATAAGCTTGCTTTTCCTTTATTAAAGCTGAAGTCTGGCCCGGTAATGGGGCACAGTGTCTTCACACACATACTGTCTTCTGGAAAGCCACTGAAAACAGCTGGAGCTAAGAGTCCCCAGACACCAAGGCCATGGCTAAATGATAAAAGACAAGGGCAGGATCCCGCTGCAGTGTCTGCATTAGATGGGTGCCTCAAGGGAAGAGCAAAATGTTCTTTCTTCGGAATCCATAGAGTATATTTTGCTCTGTAGATAAAGGTGGGAGAGGGATGCTGGAATTATTTTAGTTATTAAGAGTTATGTGTGATTATGCTCATTAAACACAAACATGGGTGGAACCTCAGAAGTGGTACCAAGGCAGTGTATGCCTTTGGAGCATTTACGGTAAATCCAAAATCTGCTTCTGAAACTCCTAGCAAGTTACGTGGTTGGTGAAACTGACCTAAGCTTAGTCTTCTGTTTCTAAACAGAAACTCTGCGCTTAATTCTTACTCTTTTTAAAACAGGAGCGAATAAATACCTGACATTTTTTCCAAGCACAAGTTTCCCACCTTGTGGTCTCTTTTCATTAAAATTGTCTCTAACAGTCCCTCTAGATACTTCTCTGATTAGTGAGCTGTGGTATGTTATAAAGGCACCTACTTCTTACCGAGATTTAGACAAGTGCGTCAAGCAATCAGTTTTACCCGTGAACAGCGTCACAGGGGAAGCTGGGTTTGTGGATGATCACTCTGAGCAGTGTCCCTGGTAAGCAGTGGCCATGAACTTGGGAAGTTACATGCTTATTTTCTCGGCACGGTTGCGTGTCCCCGAACTATAAAAAGCTGCTGCTGCCCTCCAGGTTTCCGGTGGTGCCCACGAGTCCATCCTCATTCTGAGGGGGTCAGCCCTCCCCTGGTGGGTGGAAGACAGTTCCTCTTTGGTAGAAGCGTGGGCCGGTCGTCCCCTGATCCCTGTGCAGCTGCTGCCTGTGGGAGACTCTGGGGACATCTCTGTAGGTGGGAGAAGCCAGTGCGGGCAGAGGGGCGTCTCCTCGGGAGTGGCCCTGAGGAACACTTGCAGGGAAGAGGGGAAGGCAGGAGAACCTCAATCTGCGGGCCACCTTCAGTAGAAGCAGTGAGATAAACCACACATCAGTCTTAAGTACATTAAGGGCCAAGTTTCCTAAGTCAAATTGGTGCTCAGTTGTGCATGTCGAAAACTCGCGTCCTGAGGAGGGAGACAGATTTCTAAATGTGACTCACTAACATCAATGTGTGCTTGCGTTTTTGCTCAGCAAATGTTTATTATTGTCAAATGCAGTCCTGGGATCCTGTTCATTATTAGAGTGAGTGAAACTCGCTCAGTTGAGTCCGACTCTTTGCGACCCTTTGGGCTATACAGTCCATGGAATTTTCCAGGCGAGAATACTGGGGTGGGCAGCCGTTCTAGGGAAGCTGAGCCACCAGGGAATTATTAGAAGATCATGAATAAGACATGATCTGTGTCAAGATGGGACACAAATCAATAAAGGTCTTAATCTTAAAGGAGTATTTGAATGATTTTATAAAAGCATTCTTTAGGAAATGTCATTATAAGTACAAAGTATACACATGAATTGTAAATCTTTTGGTGGCTTCATCATGAAACATTAAACATGAAGATATATGTATATATATTATATAACAGTTACTATTTATTTGCTAAACCATAGTACTATGATATCAACTGTATATTAAAATAAGCTCATCTCTATCAGTGAAAATATGCATTTTTTTTCACTTTGATAATACTTGACAAAGACAACTAATCATTTTTAATAGATTTATTTTATTGGGGTAGAGCTGATTAATAATGTTGGGACAGTTTCAGGTGGACAGCAAAGAGATTCAGCCGTGCATATACATGTATCCATTCTCCCCCAAGCCCTCCTCCCATCCGGGCGGCCATGTAACAGGGAGCGGGGTTCCTGTGCTACACTAGGTCCTTGTCAGTTATCCATTTTATTTTAAAACATTCATTTGGTTTTGGCCGCGTTGGCTCTTGGCTGTGGCCCCAGGGCTCCTGTCTAGTGCCGCTCAGTGCTTGGGGCGAGAGGACTTTGTTGCCCTGTGGCATGTGAAGTCCTAGTGCCCTGACCAGGGGTCCAACTCATGTCCCCTGCACGGGAAGGTGGATTCTTAACCCCTGGGCCCCCAGGGAAGTCCCTAGTTACCCATTTAAAATCTAGCAATGTGTACATGTTGATCCCAGGCTCCCTAAATACCTCTTCCCTCCATTCTTCCCTCCCAGCAACCATAAGCTCATCCTCTAAGTCTGTGAGTCTGTTAAGACAACTAACCTTTAAAAGTCTTACTAGGACCCCTGGATTTAGTTGGATTTATACAGATGAGCACTTGATTAAATTTGAAGGTAACTGGAAATTTCCTAAGAGACTCGATATCCTATAACGTAATTAGCTTTCACCCTGTATCTTGACTTTAGACTGTGACGTGTACCATATCTGGATCTCCTTTGTAAATACTTTCTTGTTCTCTTAAAAGAGAAATAGAAAAGAGTTACTTAACCTTATGCTTCCCAGGCAATGCTAGTGGTAAAGAACCTGCCTGCTGATGCAGGAGATGTGAGAGACGTGGGTTCGATTTCTGGGTCTGGAAGATCCCCTGGAGAAAGGCAGGCAACCTACTCCGGTATTCGTGCCAAGAATGCCATGGTGGGCCCACAGGGTTGCAGAGAGTTGGACGTGACTGAAGGGGCCTAGCACGCATGTACGCCTTCTTATGCTAAGAACAAGCAAGTTCATGAACACAAATTCGGTAGCACTGACAATGACAGACTTCAGCTCGTGAGCACGTGAGTCCTGATTGCTCACGTGGGGCCGAGCCGCCAAGGAGGCACCGGCGTGGACGCTGAATCCCCACCCTAAAACTCCTGGTGGCACTTTTATCACAAGATCAGATGTAGACCCTGAGCTGCAGGGAAGTGAAAGGCTCCACAAACGCTTTGGATTAAGGACAAGCCCAGAGAAATGACTAGAATTCTTGAGTCTTTGTTGTTGTTAAAAAAGACATTTTATTTAGACTTTATTTTGTATTAGGGTATAGCAGATTAACAATGTTGTGACCGCTTCAGGTGAACAGGGCAGGGACTCAGCCACGCATATACAGGTGTCCATTCTCCCCCAAACCCCTCCCATCCAGGCGGCCACGTAACACTGCGCAGAGCCCCCCGCGCTGCAGAAGGTCCTTGTTGGTGACCCATTTTAAACAGAGCCGTGGGAACACGTCCGTCCCGAAGCCGCTGACTCTCCCTCCCCCGGCCACTGTAAGTTCTTTTTCTAAGCTGTGAGTCTCTCTTGTCAGTAACTTCATTTGTATCATTTCTTTTTAGATTCCACATATAAGGGATGGCATACGATGGTTCTCCTCTGTCTGACTTACTCCACTCAGCGTTCTTGAGTCTTAACAAGCTGTTCTGATCCTTGGGTCTGGTTTTCCTCTAAATTAAGTCAAGGAGTAAAATTTTGTCTAGAACAGAAATTCTATTCTTTAAAGCTTAACCTCTACTCCCCAAACCTACTCAAGGCTACATCCAAGTATCATGTGTTCAAGAGAGAGCATCTTTAAAATCTTCCCCCCAGTACTAAGTGTACTGGATTTAAGGTGCAACGGGATAACTAGCTGTAGAAATAAAACACGCAGGATATAGAGGTAAATTTAAATTTTTGTTAACTTATATTCAAGCTAAAAAACGGTTCCCCTGGTTCTTAATTGTAATTTAGAATAGATCATAAAAGACTGTCCCAAACCTCCAACTTTAATCAGGTCACTTATCAGAGTGAAAATTTTTTAAACAAAAAAATATCTATACAATTCTGCTGGAAGAGACCTCCCTCAAGTTACTCATTTGTTCATCTTCCCCCCACCCTGCCCTGCCTTGGTCACTGTTAAGGCCAACATTTTCAAGTTTCCAGAATGTTTTACGACTGGTAATCTCAGAGCTTTCTCAAGTAGGTCAGAAGAAAAAAATCCTTTAATGATGATCTTCATGCCCTGCTTTGATGGCAGGAAGCATAGAGGCCACGCAAAGAATAACCACTTTTGTGCTACGAGCCACACTTCTTTTAGTGTTTTGAGAAACACAGCACGCGTAATTCAGACTCAAGGTGTTTAGTCTTATAATTAGTCACAGAGTAGCAGAAACCTTTGCACTTTCTGCTGCCTAAAGCAGCACTTTCGGCTCTTAACCGCTTCTATTCTGACGGCTCCGATTTTGTCTGTATTGAAATGACTTTCACGTTNAACACAGCACGCGTAATTCAGACTCAAGGTGTTTAGTCTTATAATTAGTCACAGAGTAGCAGAAACCTTTGCACTTTCTGCTGCCTAAAGCAGCACTTTCGGCTCTTAACCGCTTCTATTCTGACGGCTCCGATTTTGTCTGTATTGAAATGACTTTCACGTTTCTTGACTGCTGAGAGCTCCGTAAATTCCTTGGTGTCCCATGTCCAGAGACGCTATGCCATGGAAGGGGAGACAGCCTTATTTCCAGAAGAATGTGGGACATATGGACGACAGCGTCTTTTACATGTGGCTCCTGGGAGGCGTGATTTGGATGTTGAAATATTGGTATCCCTGGGACATTTTCTTTTTAATTAAAAGACAAAATTTTCACCTGAAGTCTGGTTGATTTGCGATTGTTTTAGTTTCAGGTGCGTATCAAGGTGATTTTA
>SJYW01048600.1:0-10473 GCA_006410735.1 Raphicerus campestris
TGTGTGCTCCACAGTCTGGACCTCTCAGAAGTGGTCAGAGATTTATACCGGGAAGAGGAGAGGGATGAAGAAGACAGAGATGGTCAGGGGGATGAAAGAGGGAGATGAAAGGGAGGGATACAGATCCAGCCAATAACCAGTTCACTGAGTGTTCTCCACCTTCTGGAACACACAGAGATTCATTAAGTTGTGCAAAGAGAAGGAGGGGGAAGTAGGAGACAGAGGCCACCTGGTGGAGAGAAAAGAGGGTCTGATGGAGGAGAGAGGGGTCAAGCCAGTAATCTTGCACTCATGTAAAGTTGGGTACTAAAGATTAGGTTTTTAAATATACAAAATTGGCAACAAATACTAAAATGCAAAGATTAGAAATCTGTAGTAGAGATTGGATTTTCAAAAAGAAAATATTAATGGAAAGGAGAAGGGGAGAAAAGAGATGAAAAAGAAGGAAAAAAAAAAGAGAGAAAAGGAAAGGGAGAAAAAAAAAAGCCACCTGTATTATTAAAAGACAACAGCTTCCACCACGAGTAGACTATATACGGTGTTTGCTTTGAAAATAGGGTGTTTTTAAAAAATTTTTGAAAAGTAATAATAGGTTATAAAAATAATAAATAGGGATATAGAGGACTTAAAAATTTAAGATAGTTAAAAAAAAGAGACGAAAAAGGAGAAAAGAAAATTTTTTTTCAAAAAAAGAAAAAAAATTAAAAAAAAGTATTTTAAAAGAAAAAAAAAAGAAAAAGAAAAAAGAAAGAAAAAATCAGGCTTTCACATCAACCCTCTTTCTCCCCTCCAATTAAAAAAAAAATCATAAAAGTAGTAAAGGTATATTTGGCCCTTTCTCTGGCGTTGGGATCTGTGTGGGGTCGCTACCAAGGCAGTTCCTCCCTCTGTTTGATTTCCTTTGTTTGCTGGTCTCTTCCGTGTCTGATTTCAATCTTGACACAGTGATGGCAGTGGTGGACGGGGCCTGTCCTGAGCTTCATGCACCTTCCAGGTCTGAGCCACTCAGTTTCGGTGCTCAGGAAGCCCCCGAGGCGCAGACTTGGTTGGTCCTGTGCTCTGTTCCCTCCCCAAGTCCGAGTAGCTAGGGAGTTGGGCGAGCGCAATTGCCTCGATTTCTGGGCTTTTCGTGCTGCTCCGATTTCTGGGAGCGCCGCTGGGGCTCCTTCTCAGGTGGATGATGATTGTCCAGAGCACCCCAGAAGTTTTAGTAAAGAAATCTCAGTAAAGAAATCTCCTTACAGTTTGGTAGGTAATTCTCTTGCACTTCGATTACCCCCCTTCCAGCACTTGTGGCTCTTTCTGCGCGTCACCCGAGGGGGATGGTCTGCGACCAGCTATTTTCAATCGGTCCTTTGTTCTGTGTGCGGGACTGTCGTGGTGTCTTATGTTCGAGTGTCTTATGTTCGAGCGTTCCTCGTGGTGGCTATCTCACAGTCTGGTTTGCTAGTCCAAGTTAGTTCATTCTGGCCACGCACGGACCCGATTCTGGCCGCGTTACAACCCGATTCTCGATTCTCGCAAAAAGCCCTGAAGCCTGCGTTTCCACGGCCCGCTTGTTATAAAACTGGGGCTGGCGGGTCCCGCTCCTCCCTCCCCAACCTCCACTCGCTGGTGCCAGAGGCAGGCGTTTGCGCTGCTGATCCGTGGGTATTTGCTGTTGGATTCGTAATCTTTTAATTATTTATTTTTCCTTCCTGTTATGTTGCCGTCTGTGCTTCCCAGGCTCGACACAGACACGGCTGTGAGAATGTTTCTTGGAGGTTGGAGACCTCTCTTTTTAAGCATCTCTTCCCAGGCTCGACACAGACACGGCTGTGAGAATGTTTCTTGGAGGTTGGAGACCTCTCTTTTTAAGCATCTCTTCCCAGGATGGGATTCCCTTCCTGGGACGGGGCTCCCTCCCTACCTCCTTTGTCTCTTTTCTCGTCCCTTATATTTATTCCTACCTATTTTTGAAGCCAATGATCTGCTTTGCTGGATGCCTGATGTCCTCTACCAGCATTCAGAAGTTGTTTTGTGGAATTTATTCAGCCTTGAATTGTTCTTTTGATAAAGTAGTGAGGGAGAGAGTGTTCTCCCCGTCCTATTCCTCTGCCATCTTTTTGGAGTATTATTTAATTTTTAGTTCAAATTTTAATATAGTTGTAGCCATTACCTAATCTTTACTCTTGTTTCCTCCTAATTTATTCTATTCTACATATGAATAGATTTTACCACTTTGTGTCAGTAATTGTTTAATCTTTTACTCCCAAATCATTCTTTGGAAGGTTTCTAGGAAATACATTCCCTGAAAATTTGCATGTTGAAGATATTTATTTGCAGTATTTATACTTGAAATGCAGTTTAAGTGTAAATGAAAGCTTTGAGTGATTTTCTTTTTTTTTTTTTGGTAAATATCATTAAAATATTCACAATTTCTTCTACTGAGAAAATTTATTACATATGAATTTTCTTACACTTCCAACTCACTTCATTTCCCTGTTTACTTGAAGTTACTTGAAGCATTTTTCTTTTCTATTCCTTTCATGTAACAATCAAAATTTACTATAATATTTCTTAATGTTAGACACTTATGTAGACTGTCCAGGTATGTGTCATTGTACTTCTTCAATATGGGGCTTTAAACCTTCTGTAATTTTGATTTCATAAACATTTGGAAAGTTTTAGCCCTGATCTGATTGTTTGCTTCCCCTCCTCTTTGCTCTGCTGTTCCTAATATATGGAAGTTGGATATATACTTTGCTTGTCTTCAATGTTTTCATTTTTATCTAACTTCTTTCTTCAATTCTTTTTTTTTCTTCTACTTTTTAATGCATAATCTATGTGTGTACTTGTTTTTATGTTGTCTCTAGTCTGCACTTTTATTTTTTATTATGAGCATTCTATGGTATGTATTCAGCTTGATTGCTGTTCCTTTTCTTATTTGTGTGCATAATTATTTTTCTGAACTTTTAGATAGATGGCATAAGACTCTCTTTTTTTCCCCTAATTTCATGATTTTAGAGTTCCCTCTTCTAAAAAAATTTTAAATATATGTGGCTAGATTTCTTGGGTCTTCCTTGCCTTGTTCCCTCCCCCACTTTATCTGGATCTTCTTTTTCCTTTTTTTCTATTGTCCCATTGTGATACATTTGGAACCTATGTTTAACAATTTTTTCCTCAAAGATGCTTTCTCCTGAAAACCAGGAGAAATCATTTTCTAACCTACAGCCTGGTTAGTTCTGAGAATTCATAAGACACAAACTACTTTTTCCTCCTTCAAATCTCATCACAGCCCTTTATTCCTACTTGCTGTTAAAATGTTAACCCCTTACAGTTTTCAAGTCAGCTTACTGAGATTTTTGAGGGAATGGTGATTATCCTGAAAATTTTAGGTCTCTTGGTTATTACAACAGTTCCTGCTACTTCCTCATGTACAAACACTGATTTCATGTAGATTCTGTAGTTGATGGTGACTTATCTCCTTCCACTCATGCTTTTTGTGTTATATGAGAATGTTCTCTACCTAACACTATTATATTCATTTCCCATGAGTTTTCAGTTTTATTCTGGCTTGTCTGTCCTACTTTTTTGTTTGATTTTATTGGAGGATTTAAACAATTTCAGAAACTATGCTGCCCCTCCCGCTTTCTAGCTTGAATTCTATTTCCAAGATTTTGTTAAAGGACTTCCATCTTTGCCCTTTATGTCTCTATAGTCCAAATAAGTTCTTGCGTCAAGGTCACTATGTTGTCTTTTTTTGTGTATGTTTATTGCTTGTGCTTGTTTTTAATCATTCAGTTGTGTCTGACTATTTGTGACCCACATGGACTGTAGCCCACAAGGCTCCTCTGTCCATGGGATTCTCCAGGCAAGAATACTGGAGTGGGTTGTTGTGCCCTTCTCCAGGGGATATTCTCAACCCAGGGATCAAACTGAGGACTCCCTCATTGCAAGCGTATTTCTTATCATCTGAGCCAAAAGGGAAGACCTTACTTAGTGATAATTTGTTGAATGACATCTGAAACTCAGGTTCTTTTCTAAGTGCTATTGAAATAAAAAAATATTTTTCATACCTATCCTTGCTCTTAAGTTTAGGGTATGGTATATGAATTAGAAGTATTAACAAATACTTTTAATTCAACATGTTAAATACACATAGGTTGTTTTCACCTTGTCTACTAAGTAACTCCTTTCATTTTTTCAGAACTTGTTGCAGACATCTCATCCCTGAAAAATTCTTTAAAATCCTTTCTTCTCACAGCTCATCACCACCAGCTCAAAAGGCACACTCTCCCACTGAGGTCTCTCTTCACTATTTCTTTTTTTAGAGAGAGAGAAAACAACCAGTAAATGCAATATACCTGTCTTTCTTCTCTTTTAGATTTTAGATTTCCTAAATATAGTGTTTGCAAATATCTCCAACACATAGCTTTTGATAATGTCCACTGAATGAATGATTTTAATAGATAAAAGAATTTTAATGAAAAAAAAAGAGGCAAGTTTTACAGAGAAAGTACATTTGATCTGGGTCTTGAAATCTTGTATTAATCAATAGGTGTTTGGCAAAGGTTTTTTTTTTTTTTCCTTATAATCATTATCTTTCTTCAGAGGTAGGTTGTTTTACTTATTAACTCAAGTTAAAATTCACTACAATGAATCTTCTCTGTGGACTGGTTCCCCAGTAAATTAAATAATGTTCTAAAGCAACTGTCAAGTGATACACCCATGCTAACTTTTAAAGTTCAAAATTCAGTGAAGCTATGAATATAGTATTAACTGAAGTTTAACATATTTGTGGGAATATGCAGTTGATTCCATTACTGAAATAATGTCACAATGAACAGCTACAGTAATTTCACACTAACACAAAAAATCCCTTTTGAGCTCTCAGTTTCCTGAGTCTTTTTATTTTTTAAAGACTAAGACCATTTTTTTTATACAAGTGGCTCAAATCCATTATGTTTTTTTTCTTTACAAAATCTCTATAGGGCTGCTCTTCTTCCCTTTAAATTTTCTCTTAATACTGACCAGTAACTTCTCATTCTTTCTCTTTAAACATGAAAAATCATTTTAAAAATCTTGTGCCTTAGCACTCAACTAGCTCAGTCAGTAGGACATGAGACTTAAAATCTTGTGTCTTATACTTTCATATATTGAATATACTGAATCATTTTTTGCAAAGATCACTCCATATGAACATTTTGCTTTTCACTCAGAAGCTTGCCTAAATAGCTATTTTTCTTTATAAATTTTTATTGATTCAATATGTCTACTGTGTTTTACACAAAGGTAAGTCATAACTTTTGAGTATTAAAAAGCCTATGATGATTAATGTAGAATGTATTTGTAAGTCCGTGGCTCTATAATTCTATAACCTTTTACTGAACTTGGAAAGCTTATCAGAATCAGATATAAAGCCTTTTTAAATTATACTCACATCATTATCACTTAATCCTCTTTCACCAACCCACACATATTCAAAATTATGCAAAAATATTGCTAAAAGTTGTTTTTATCTCTCATCCAACTGGGACACAAAAGTACTGAGCATTGTGGTATAGGGTAGACTTCCAAGAGTTGGAGGTTTCCATTCTGACTTACACATAATCTTTGAATTATGTAAACATTTTTTTGTGTACATGTATCTTCTGGAATTTGCATAACAATCATGGGATCTCTTCTGTCTCCTAAAATTAAATTCACTTTACAAAACGAAACAAGAAAGAAAAACCCATATCACTTTGGAAATATCTTTTTATATGTTTATCCAAATATGTTTAAATAAATGTTTTATATGTTTATCTAAAGAGATGCTGGGAGGGATTGGGGGCAGGAAAAGGGGATGACAGAGGGTGAGATGGCTTGATGGCATCACCGACTCAATGGATGTGAGTGTGAGTGAACTCCAATAGTTGGTGATGGACAGGGAGGCCTGGCATACTGCAATTCATGGGGTCACAAAAAGTCGGACACGATTGAGAGAGTGAACTGAACTGAAAGCTTATAAACATAAAAATAAGGTAAATAATAGCTATGATGAAGTCTTTATACAATTTATTAAAAATTATAGTTAACTATTGAATGCATTATCTAACTTAAATTTACATAAAAAGTTTTCTTTAAAAAAAAAACCAAAGATATTACTAAAATTCATAAAATTTAATTAAGCAGTTAAAGGTCATGAAACCAGTAAATGCTGGTAAAATATTTAACTCATCTCTAGTTTATTACACAGCTCTTATAACCCATTATTTGCAGAATACTATGAGCAACTCAATCACTGAAGAAATTTTAACTCATAAGTTTTCAAGTCCCAAATTCCTAAAACGAAGTAAAACCTGCTTCATTTTGATTGGTTCAACATTTGTCACCTGAGACACTCTGCAAAAATAAACAGCATGATGTTACAAAATTATTTTACATTACCCAGTACTTCCCGAAGTTTTGAGATCACAGAGTATTTTTTTTTGGTGTGTGTGTTGCACACTTCTCTGTTGCATAGCTAAGGATCTTTGGAAAATATTGTATGAGATTAGTTACCTATCTGCCTCACTGAATTACCTTTATCTTGAGTTCATGTTCATTAAAACTGTGTCCAAGATGTTCATTAACACATTTTTATTTTAAGAGATTTAATTGAAAATAACACCTTAATTTTTTCCTTGGAAATGATATTATTACCATTAAAGTTTCAGGTGTACAATATTATTTTACATGTGTATGCACTACAAACTGATCACCCCACAAGTTGAGTTACCATCCATTATCATGCAGTTGGCTCTCTTTACTCATTTTTCTGGACCCCCAACTTTCTCTTCCCCTGATAAACACTAATCTGGTATCTGTTTCTATGCATCAGTCTTTACCTTTTTTAAATTTTATTTTATATGTGAGTAAAATCAGGCATATTTGTTTTTCTCTGACATATCACATAGCATAATATTGGATTGGCAAAGAAGTTCATTTGGGTTTTTCTCTAAGATACTACAGAAATCCAATTGTCAAATCCAATACTTTGAAGAGATATCCATGTTCCAAATGGAAGAATCTGTTTTTTTTTTTTTTTTTTTTTTTTTGGACTGAGTAGTATCCCATTGTGTATATACACCTCAACTTATTTATTAATTCACCCATCAGTGTACAGGCAGTTTACTTCCATATCTTGGCAATTGTAAATAATGTAGCAATGAATACAAGGGTGCATATATATTTTCAAATTGGTGTTTTCGGATTCTTCAGATAAATACCTAGGACAGAATAACTAGGTCATATGATAGTTCTTAATTTTTTGAGCAATCTCCAAACTGTTTTCCATAGTGACATCATCAGCTTTTAGTAGCAACTGGATAAGGATGCCTTTTTCTCCACATTTTATCCAACATTTGTTATTTAATAATAATCATTTTAATAATAACCATTCTGAGCTACTGAACTGATTCTATCACATGTGAGGTGATATTTCATGGTGCTTTTGATTTGCATTTCCCTAGTAATTAGGGATGTTGAACATCTTTTCCTGTGCCTCTTGGCTACCCATATGTCCTTTCTTGGAAAAATAACTCTTTAGGACCTCAGCCCATTTTTAACTGGGTTGTGTCTTTTTTTCTTTAGTCATATGAGTTCTTTTTATATTTTAGATATTAACCCTATATTGAATATATGATCTGTAAATAGCTTCTCACATTCTGTAAAATACCTTTTGTTTTGACATGTTTTCCTTCACTATTCAGAATTTTTTAGCTTGATGTAGTCCCATTTGTTTATTATTGCTTTGTTTCCATTGTCTTTGGAATCAGAACCACATAAGCTTCACTAAAGATGGATATCAGTGAAATCAAAGCTTATTTATTGTTATTTTAAAAGAATTTAATGGTTTCACATCTTACACGCAAGTCTTTTGTTGTTGTTGTTTTTTTGTTTGTTTTTAATATTTTGGAAGCATTGCATGTCATGTGGGACCTTAGTTCACTGACCAAGAATCAACCATAAGTTCCCTGAAGTGGAAGCTTGGAGTCCTAACCACTGGACTCTCAGGGAAAATCCCCACATTCAAGTCTTTAACTCCTTTTGAGTTAATTTTGGTGTATGGCATAAGAGAATTGTCTAGGTTCATTACTTTGCATGAGACTGTCCAGTTTTTCCAACATCATTTACTGAAAAGACTCTTGTTTTTCCATTGTATGAGCTTTGCTTATTTGTCATAAATTCAGTTCAGTTGCTCAATTGTGTCCGACTCTTTGAGACCCCATAGACTGCAGTACATCAGGCTTACCTGTCATCACCAACTCCCTAAGCTTGCTCAACTCATGTCCATCAAATCAGTGATGCCATCCAACCATCTCATCTTCTGTCATTCTCTTCTCCTTCTTTCAGTCTTTTCCTGCTTGAGAGTCTTTTCCAATCAGTTGACTCTTCCCATCAGGTGGCCAAAGTATTGGAGTTTCAGCTTCAACATCAGTCCTTCCAGTCAACATTCAGGACTGATTTTCTTTAGGATTGACTGGTTTGTCATAAATTAATCGACCAAATACATGTGGACTTATTTCTGAACTCTATTTTGTCTATTCCTCCATGTATCTGTGTACATGTCAATTTTTGATTGCTATAGATTTGTAGTATAATTGAAAATCAGGGAGTTTAATGCCCCCAGCTTTGTACTTCTTTTCCAAGAATGTTTTGACTAATTGTGATCTTTTGTAATTCCATAAACAATTTAGAATCACCTGTTCAATTTTTATGAAATATGTCATTGAAATATTTAAAGTGACTGCACTGATTCTTCAAATTGCTTTGGAAGGTATGGACATTTTAACAATAATGAATTATTTAAATTCATGGACACAGAATATCTTTTAAGTTATTTGTATCTTCTTCAATTTCTTTCACTAGTGTTTTTAAATTTTTGGTATCAGATCTTTCACTACCTTGATTACATTTGACACAATTGTAAATGGATTATTTTCTTAATTTCTCTTTATGATGGTCTGTTATAGGTACAGAGAAAAACAAAACAGATTTCTGTATATTTAATTTTGTGAGTTTTAATTAATGTTTTCCTATTTTAATGTTTTTTAATTCCCCTTTCTTCTCCAATTGATGTGGATAGGATTTACAATCCTATTAACAAACTCAGTCCAACAATTGTATATGGAATGAAAATAATCACAATGGGCATCCTTATCTTGTTCCTGATTTTAAAGAAAAATCCTTTAGCTTTTTGCGGGGGGCGCTCCGCAGAAAGAGTTGAGGCAGTGGAACTTCCCTCAGCAAAGCCGAGGGGTCCCGAAGAGAGGTGAGCCTGCTGTCCGCCAACCCAGCCCCTCGGCGAGTGAGACACAGGGGCTCTGTCGAAGCAGTTCCACTTTATTGTTGCAAACTCCCAGCTTATATAGACAAACAGGAGGGTTTTTAGGAGGGATTTTCCATAGTTGTACCAATTACGTTAAAGGTCAAATTGGCATGTCCCTTCATTATAACAGGAGTCTATGGAGATCACACACTGTCTACACGCACAGAAATCAAGAGAGCCAATCAAAAACTTTGACAGACAACATAGATCCTGCCCCCATCTGTTCCGCCAGGCGTCATCTTAGGTTTTTGACCAAAGCTAGCCCCTTTGTTTTCTGAGGTTTCCCATTTAGGGCCCAACATATCTCCCTTTTTTATTTTATTTTATTTAAGCCCTTGAGACATTTGTATTGATTTTCTGTAGAGCAAGGCGTAAAGCTATAGGTGGCCAACCTCCAGCCTCGCCAGCCCCTCTCGTGGCTGTGCCTGTCTTAGATTGCCCTCCTCTGAGGGTCTTACCCATCATTGGCTATCCAGCCACCTCTTGGGGGCTAGGCGGAATCTCTCTAGATGATGGGCATCTAGAACTCTTATTTTTATTTATCTGTCTTGGTTAATCTCTTGAAGGGCTAAATTAATACAGGGGTTTTGTGGGTCCCCAATGTGGGGCTCCTCTTCCATGACCTGGGCAAGCATAACCTTTTTTTAACACTACAACAAGCAGAACAACAAAAACAAGCAAATAGAAGACATTTTTAAACCAGATAAATGGACTTTGTATCCAGTCCCATAAATCTGTTGCTCCCTTTTTCACCTGTTAAGAGTCTCATTCAACACTGGAAAAGCTGTCAGACAAAAGCTGGGGTATCTCTCTCACAGTCTATGCGCACCAGAACACTCAACGTCTCGATCGANTCCCATAAATCTGTTGCTCCCTTTTTCACCTGTTAAGAGTCTCATTCAACACTGGAAAAGCTGTCAGACAAAAGCTGGGGTATCTCTCTCACAGTCTATGCGCACCAGAACACTCAACGTCTCGATCGATCTGGCATGGAGATCAAGCTGTTGTTCGAGTCCCGTTATGGATCTGAGGTGTTTGAGCTGGTTTGAAATCCCTGAGTAGAGGCAGTGGATATGTTGTTTATAACCTCGATGGTCTGAGCTTGTTGAACTCCCAGCACGGATGCTGACACTGTTGTA
>SJYW01048602.1:0-30771 GCA_006410735.1 Raphicerus campestris
GAAGAAAAGAAAAGCAAACCAAAGGTGGTAATGAACACTGCAAAAGTGGACTCAGGAAGACACCAGGCATCAAAAAAATTCCTAGGTTTCACAGAGGATAGTGATTTTCACAGGAAGGAACTCTTGATGTGACAAAGAAAAGTACACTGTCATGAAAGATAACTTTTGGGTGGAAAAACACAAAAAGTTCAGAAGATCATCATACTCACCATAATCCTAACGCATGGATCCAAAATTGGTCCCACTCACCTATTATGGCATTTCTGATACTTGTTTTTTTGTTTTTAATGTGGGCCATTTTTAAAGTCTTTGTTGAATTTGTCACAGTATTAATTCTGTTTTACATTTCTTGGTTTGGCCCTGAAGCATATGGGATCCTATCTTCCCGACCAGGGATCAAACCCACAACCCCCTACATTGGAAGGCAAAGTTTTAAACTCTGGACTGCCAGGGACGTTTCCTCTGATAAGTTTTTGATAGAAGTCAATGCAAATACAGAATTCATATCCCAGTATAGCACTAAAATGTCACTCTTCTGGAAAATGATTCAGATGACCTTTTTTTCTCGGCCTCAGAGCATTAGCTCCCTTTTTTGCTATATGCAGCATCATTATTTTCCGTGGGATTTCAGCTAAATATCTGCATAGATGCAAGAAGAACAGGAATTCATTCTCAGGGGGAACGAGCCAACTGCCGCAGGAAGCAGCGGCATTTCCTCCCTCCCCACTTCCATCTTCCACTAAGCACCATAGGCTTCCAGGTCACACAGGCCATTCTAAGATCAGGGAAGCAAAATCAGTGGATTGGGAGGGCGTGGGGGAAGTGAGGCAGAAAATAAAACTTGTAGCGTATGTGGAAAAAAAAACACTGAGATAAGAAGCCGTATCTCTCATTAAGGGCTACTCAAAGTTATGACTGCAGACAGCCTACTGATTCCCAGAGAAAAGTACAGCCATTAAAAGGAAGCATTTAAAATCTTCTGTAGCAATCTGAATATAAGATATATCTTGTTTCCAATCATAAAAATGAGGGTTTATATTTTCTATGAATTTAGGTTTCTTACTTAATTTTTGTAGTAATTCATTTGTACTATATTTTAGAAACCTATCAATATGCAGCATACTGGAAATTATTGAAACTGATCCTTGACCACAGGGAGTTTAGGAAGTTCTGTCCTCTATGACTGATGAACATTTAAAAAGACTGGTGTTTTGCAACTTGCAAGTAACAATTTTCCTATTCATACAGAAAGTTGTAGATTCCCTCAAATAATCCAAAGAAAAGCACTCTGTTTGAAAGATAGCCAGCAAAAGACTCCAGCAGCAAAAAAGCAGGGGAAATGTATTTGTTTCCAAAAAAGTTGAAAGCTATAAAACTGGGGAGTCCCATCCTGGTTTTTGTCATGATGTTCATGGGCCCCTTCCCTAGTGGCTCTGACAGTAAAGCGTCTGCCTACAATGCAGGAGACCCGGGTTTGATCCCTGGGTCAGGAAGATCCCCTGGAGAAGGAAATGGCAACCCACTCCAGTACCCTTGCTTGGAAAATCCCATGGACAGAGGAGCCTGGTAGGCTACAGTCCACAGGGTCGCAACGAGTCAGACACGGCTGAGCGACTTCACTTCACTTCTTCACAGGCCCCTGTGCCCCAGTTTCAGCATCACAGTTCACCAGGACAAGTTTCCCGAAACCAGGGATACACAGGCTTCACCACAGCCACGTGATCGCTAGCACCATTACGCACTGCAGGCTTCTGGGTGCTGGAGAGGCACATTCCCCATCATGAAACCTCCATCCAGATGGCCTCCAGGAACCAACGGCACCTTGAAACTGGTAGCAAGAGAGCAGACTTGCTATCAGAGAAATAGGGATGTGCCATCTGTTCGTAAAGAAGGGAGAGAAACACATCCACATCTGCCACAGTCTTAGTCCAAGGATGGACTTCAAAGGCGTGTGGTAGGGGATCCAATCCGTAGGTCACAGTTGTCTTTGTTAAAGTCCTGGTGTTGGCAAAGGATACACCACCCGGGGTGACGGCATGGGAGGAAGAAGGAAGTTGGGAAGTGGGGAGGGCAGAAGCGAGGAAGCTAAGCATCCAGGCATGGTGCTGCTTAAGGCATCACAATCTTCATTCCCAAGGAATTCAGCGGCTCTGTGAGTCATAGATACATTTATGATCATCATCACCAACCAGAGATGCCAGTCCCAGCTCTGTCTTACATAATACCGAGTGGTCACTTCACGCCTCTGTACCCATTTTTCCATCTGCAAAATGAGAGCTTTGAGCTGTGTGATCTCGACAGTTTAATCAAGCAACACATAGTTATTAGGTATCTATCATGTGCTCTGAGCCAAACAGGAAGGCTCCCTGGCGGGCTCACAGCCAGGGAAACTTGCTAGTCCCTCCCCTTATCTCTAGCATTAGAGGACTCTGTATCAGGTACTTGCATTTCTACCCTCTAATGTTTTTAGGGTCTTCCCTGGTGGCTCAGCTGATAAAGAATTCTCCTGCAGCGCAAGAGACCTGGGTTCGATCCCTGGGTTGGGAAGATCCCCTGGAGAAGGGAAAGGCTACCCACTCCAGTATTCTGGCCTGGATAATTCCACAGATCATATAGTCAATGGGGTCGCAAAGAGTCAGACAGGACTGAGCAACTTTCACTTTCTATTCAGATTTTTTTTACCAAAAGTAAGAAAATACAAGGAAAAACCAAGTATCATGCATTACACAAAGAAGACAGATATTCTTGAAGAAAACTCACTATATCAAACTCTAATTTATAAAACAAATATAATTCAGAACTGGCTAGTAACTTTATAAATTCATAAAGGAATTCATTACAACGTTCTCCCAAATAACAAATCGTATAGTTCCCATATTAATGATTATAGTATTTATTGAGCATCAATTATGTCCCAGGCACTGTGCCAAGCCATGTCATATGCAATATCCTTTATAAGCTTGTGATGCAGGTAACAACTCATTCCTGTCTTACAGGAATGAAAAGGATGGAAAAAGATGAGGCTCAATATGCTTAAGACTGAGGTGCCCAGAGAGCCACAGTGGGTAAATGATGGAACCAAGATAAGAAGGTAGCACTTACATGCTTAACTTTCTTACCTGTTCACAATCTGCCCATCAAAACATAAATTATATACTGTGTGCGGGCAACTTGTGGTGATGGTGGTGTTTGGGGAAGGCAACTGGCATTTTCTTAACTACTCAGAAAGCTGCTGAGAAACCAAATGACAAGCCCTGTATGTCATTTACATGTCTTAAATTTGCACACACAGCTCCCAGCTCACACAGGGACACTGCAGGATCTTTATACTGTCCTCCAGCTTTACAATACTAAGTCTTTCAGTGCTCTGTGGACTCTTCCTTTCTATCCCCTACTTAATGGGAATTAAAAAGCAAAGCTGATTTAACTGATAACAAACTTTCGCTTTGAATGGCAAAGGACATCAACCTCTAATAAACATGGCCTTCAAAATACAACCTTAAAATAAGACAGTAATGATCTAATTTACTGAATTCCAATGTATACTTATTTTCCTTGAACACCTCAGCTCTGCAAAACTAAGTACAGCAGTTGCCCCTCCACAGACGACTAAATGCCATGCAGTGAGCCGAGGAGGGAGACGGAAAAGTTCCTCGCGGCTACTTCACCACACAGGTGCCTATGGAAGCCCATTCACCTCTTCGGAAGACTCTGCCTTCTGAAAAGCAGGAGGCCATGGCCTCCCCACCAAGTGGGCCTGAGGGCCACCAGGCGCCAGACAGATTGGCCGCCAGGCTGGTGCAGGGCACAGCATTTTAACACAACAGGCTTGTCGTTGATGGTAGCAAATGATAAATCTTGACTCTATTTAAACATGCTCCGCAGTGCTTCTCAAACTTTAATGTCTGAACCACCTTGAATCATTTGACTCACCTTGGTATCTTAATAAAATGCAACTTCTGCCTCAGTAGGTTTGGTGTAAGGCTTGGGATTCTGCATTCTGCAGTTTTGAGCTGCCAGGTGATGTCATGCTAGTCCTTAGACCACACTTTGAGTAACAAGGTACAATAGAATGAGAACAAGGGCTTCCGCTTTAATAAGTTGTGCATAATATTTTGCCACGCCCAAAATTTGAGATCTGTCTGACTCCATGATTTTTCTACAAAGTATTCTATCATCATTACAATGCTGGCTATAACTTAAGAGTAACTATGTACCAAGCAAGCTCTACAGAGTCATTCATTCCTTCTGGGCTCTGGGAACCTCGTGCAGATGTGGCTTGATCATTGGTGTTATGTCCAGCACCTAAAATGGTGCTCGACATTTACCAAGTGACTAACAAATGCTGGCTGAAGGAATGTCTTTAATCCCATTAGTGTCCACAGACGAGACGAAGATGCTAACTCAGGAAGCTACAAACCCTACAAACAGGGCCGCAAGTGTATCTCCACTTCTAACAGATGCCCATAGGATGATGATGGTTGCCTGGTGTGCTATGGAGAGTAGACTTCTGAGGCTTCACTAGGGTTCAGTGAAAAAGAGAGCCATGGCCAAGATCAAGAATTAATGCTTATAACTTGGGAGGAACACAGTGAAAGCACATGTGCCATATATTTGCCACCATTTCTAGATCAGGATCTTCCCAAGTCTAGATAACAAAGGAAGGCAGTGGTATACATAGATTTGCTCTGTAATGTACACAAATTACAACTAAAGAGTATTGTCTCCTTAATACCATAAAATATTTTTGTTAAGAACTACACTCTCAAATGTCCTTGGTGCCTTCTCTCAGAACAATTTACCAAATTCAAATTTTCTGCTTCTTTTCCTAGAAAACTCTTTCATCTCTTTCCACCATAGTGCTTCTCGTCCATTAATCACCTCCAAGTTCTCTCTTCCCCTGCTTTTCATATTTGGAATCCAGGACCTCCAAAGCCTTGTTGGAAACTCTCCTCAGAGATTCTGGACTTGGTGAAAACACCGCAACTTGGCTCTGTGAATTTTTTAAACTTTCTTAGCAAGGATATTTTGGATGATTACATCCAGTTAATCTCAGAAATCCGAGGTCCTTTTTCAAGTAGCTTTGCCACTTGTTTTATTAAACCACCGGGTATTTTGTTAAATTTCTCTAGTTATCTCTTAGTTGGTTGATACCAATCCTCTAGTACCTTCTTCAGGAAGAATTTGCTAGTACAATACTCCCTGAGTTTTCGTATGATTAAAATGTCTTATCATGTTGATACTTTCAGATTAACTGGAAATCACATCCCTGGCTTACATTTTCCCCAAGTTTCTTGACAATATTGTCTCACTGGTGTCATGTTCTGCCTCTGCAGCTGACAGTCCTGATGCCAACCTAACTTTCTGCCTTTGTTAAGTGACCCGGTGTGCTTGCTTTTATTTCCATCTATTTATTTGTGGCTGTGCTGGGTCTTCGTTGCTGTTCAGTCTTTCTGTAGTCACCGTGTTCAGGCTTCTCACTACTGTGGCTTCTCTTGTTGCAGAGCACAGGCAATCGGTGCGTGAGCTCAGTAGTCACAGTTCCTGGGCTCTAGAGCACAGGTTCAATAGTTGTGACGCACAGGCTTAGTTGCTCTGAGGACTGTCAGATCTTGCTGGATCAGGGATCAAATCTGTATCTCCTACACTGGCAGGCAGCGTCTTTATTACTGAGTCACCAGGGAAGCCTTGATGTTTTGCTTTGTTGGATCAGGGGAAAGTTTTTGTTTTATTTTAATTGGAGAATAATTAAAATAGGATGGTTTTTGCCATATATCAACATGAATCGGCCATGGGTATACATGTGTCGCCTCCATTTTGAACACCACCACCACCACCCTCCACACCCCATACCTCTAGGCTGTCACCGAGCACCAGCTTTGGGTTCCCTGCATCATACATCACACTCCCACTGCTGCTGCTGCTGCTGCTAAGTCGCATCAGTCGTGTCCGACTGTGTGCGACCCCATGGACGGAAGCCCACCAGGCTCCTCTGTCCCTGGGATTCTCCAGGCAAGAACACTGGAGTGGGTTGCCATTTCCTTCTCCAAAGCATAAAAGTGAAAAGTAAAAGTAAAGTCACTCAGTCCTGTCTGACTCTTTGCGACCCCATGGACTGTAGTCTACCAGGCTCCTCTGTCCATGGGATTTTCCAGGCAATAGTACTGGAGTGGATTGCCATTTCCTTCTCCAAAGGATCTTCCCAACCCAGGGATTGAACCCGGGTCTCCCACATTGTAGACAGACGCTTTACTGTCTGAGCCACCAGGGAAATGGTTGTTATGGCAATGTTTATATATCAACACTACCCTCTCAAATCATCCCACCCTTTCTTTCCCTCACTGTATCCAAAAGTCTGTTCCTTATGTCTGTGTCTCCTATGCCACCCTGCACATCGAATCATCAGTATTATCTTTCTAGATTCCATATTTATATGTTAATATATAATACTTGTCTTTCTCTTTCTGACTTACTTCACTCTGTATAATAGGCTCTAGCTTCATCCACCTCATTAGAACTGACTCAAATGCATTTCTTTTTATAGCTGAGTAATAGTCCATTTTCGCATGTACCGCAATTTCTTTATTCATTCATCTGTTGATGAACATCTAGGTTGCTTCCGCGTCCTAGCTATGGTAAATAGTGCTGCAATTAACACTGGAGGCCAGAGAGCTGTTTTCATCAACTTCCTCCCCTCTCTACTCCTCCTCCTTCTCTTCCTCCTCCTCCTCCTTCTCTTCCTCCTCCATATTATCACCTCCTTATCCTTTGCAACCTCTACATATTTTAAGATATGTTTAGACTTCAAGCATTCTCAGTAAACTTTCCCCAAAACATGTAAATTTTTTCAGTATACAGATTCTCATCTTTTTCCTGGAAAGTATTCTTGGATTGCAATTTTTAAAGCTCGTTTTATTCCACTGATCTGCTTTTTCTTCAAATATTTGTGTGTTGGATGTTCTTTGCCTATCTTTTGCATATCACTTTGTCTCTGATCCATTTCAGCTCTTTACCTTATTTTTGTTGTCTTGACTTATTTTTCTCCTCTTCTCAATATTTGCAGTAGAATCTGAATGTCCTCTTGTAACTCTGTCTTCAGTTCTGAGATGATTTTGTCTTTTTCTTCAGTCTCTCTCTTGCATGTCACAATCTCTAGTTTTACATCTTCCACTTCTTTTGTTTCTATTCTGAGATTTTCAATTTCCTGATTTGAGGTTTTTTCCTATTTCTTCAAATGCTTGTTCAATGATAATCAGTTTGTGTTGGAAGCAGTGTTACAGTTTTCATTTGAGTTGTGATTGTTTTTAGAAGGAACATTTTATTCCTTCCACTGAAAAGGTTTTATTCTCTATTTCTGTTTCCTTCTTATAGTCAACTTTTATGCATGTTACTTGTCATTTTCTAGTCATTCTTAAATAATCTGGATGGTCATCATTTGGGTAGCTTGTTAATTACTTAATTCAAGAATGCCTCTTCTGTTGCTAAAGTGCATATCTTAACAAAGGCACATTGGAGAGTGAATGGAGGAGGGGACTGAGAGGTTGGCTCTACTGGTTCTGGATGTTTATTTCCCCACTTACACATGTCTGGTTTATCGTATTCTTTGTCTCCTAGTTACACTTTAGAAGTAGATTATGAGTGCTTTTATTCTCTCTTCTTGTTGATCTTTATACAGACCAACAGAGAAATTTGGAAAACAATAGAAACTGAGATACAGATGGCAGGTCCTTTAAGTCTAGAGTGACACTTCCATTAAACAATAATCAAACACTTCCCTCAACAGCACTTTGAACAGTCACTGTGCCCATCACTTATAGACTATGATGAGGCTGATAATGTTGGAAAGTATACATGAACACAAAAAGTATACATAGAATTAATGGAAAACAGAATGGCCAAGACCAAACAAAGTTCTCGTGCACCATCAGTGAACAGACTAAATTTTGCTCTAGAGTATAGCTCTATTTTTTGGGCTTCCCAGGTGGCTCAGGAGTTAAGAATCCACCTGCAATAGAGGAGACATGGGAGACTCAGGTTCGATCCCTGGGTTAGGAAGATTCCCCGGAGGAGAAAATAGCAATGCACTCCAGTATTCTTGCCTGGAGAACCCTACTGATAGAGGAGCCTGCCAGGCTATAGTCCATAGGGCTGCAAAGAGTCGGACAGGACTAAGACAACTGACTACAGGCACACATAGCTCTGCTCTTACCTATGAAAATCCACAAGCTGAAAGCTAGTAGGTCCTGAGCTCCTGACCGTCAGGGATTGGGCACTGTATCCACATCATTCTAGGTAGAGAGAGTATACTGCTGCTAAAAGATCATATGGAAGAAAAATTTGAAACTTCCCCTGAAAATACAATTTGGGACTTTGACAATATATTCATTCAGAGAGGTATGGGCTAAAAAAAAAAAAAAAAAAAAAAAGCCCTGTAGCTGGAATGTAACCTTATTTACTTTTGTCAAAGCCCTCAGGCTACTTTTGGCAGATGGTATCCAGTCATGGTTGGAGGGTAAGTTCTGGAGCCAGGCAAACCTGGGCTCTGTCTCCCTTCCACCACTGCTAGGTGTGTGACCTCCAGTGCTAAGTCCCAGCTGTAAAATGAGGATGACATTATCTCCTAGGACTATTGTGAGGATTAAGTGAGATAACAGATGTAAATCTCGAGCAGTATATCCTGCACATAGTAAGCAATTCAACAACTGCGTGTTTTGTTGCCATTATTAATACTATTACTCTTTCCTCTAGTCCTAATATGAAGGAAACTTTATAATTAAAAAGGAGAAATTGACCATTGTTTCTTAAATCAGAATACATGGGATGATAAGGACCTAGAGATAGCTCTTAAAAATATGTAGACACAGGTCATTTCAGTTATGGAAATAGTTAACTATAGAAAATAAAGAAGGCCACTAAGGAGCTGCTAAGACGGTAAAAGAAGCAGTGGAAAGTGAAGAGAGATGTCTTCCTAGTCTCCCTATTTTCTGTAGAATCCATGTTGTAGGGACTTCACTGGTGGTCCAGTGGCTAAGACACTGAGCTCCCAATTCAGGGGGCCCAGGTTCAATCCCTGGTCAGGGAACTAGATCCCCCAGGCCACAACTAAGAGTTCAAGTGCCACAGCTGAAGATTCCATACATTCAATAAGGACTGAAGATCCTGAGTGCTGCAGCTAAGACCCAGAGCACCCAAATAAACAAATAAATATTTCTTTTAAAAAAGAATCTATATACTTTATATGACCCTGCTAGTATAAATGGCTTTTGAAGGAAGGTCTACAAATTTTACATCATGGATAAATACAGTCAGCATTTTAAAAGAAAAAACTACAAAAGGATTTTTGGGAAATAACCCAAATACATCAAAGCCTGCAATAGTAGTGGCTCAGGAAACAATGTGTCTAAAATTCTAACATGTTCATCCCATTCTCCTGTTGTTATTGATTTTAAATTCCACACACTGGAACAAAGCAAGGAGCAGGGTGAGACGGCAGTGGCTCTGCACACGAGGAATCCAAGATGCACAAGCATCATTAAAGTGCCACGTGAGTGGGGTAAAAAGGAAAGAAGAGAGAGGGATCAAGGAGGAGAAGGGAGGCCACAGCCTTAGGCCTGGGTACAGAGGCACAGCTGGGCTTCCCTATCAAGTTGGTGTACCCGTCGCCTTGTGCCAATGACATAGGTGAGTCGCTCAGTCATGTCCGACTCTTTGTGACCCGTGGACTGTCCTACTCCACGGGCTCCTACTAGGCTCCTCCGTCCATGGGATTCTCCAGGCAAGAATACTGGAGTGGATTGCCATCTCCTTCTCCAATAGGCAAGGCTCTGTCATGCTGTTGGTTTTAGCAGACTTGAAATCCTCTGGCTGTGGAATAAAAGGGCTTCTTCTTTTCTTTACCATACAGGGAAGTAAACAGGGACTTATCTCATCACGGGGACATCCACCCTTCCTTTCAGACCTGTATCCATGGCTCAGTTCAACCAGAAATGCAAGCCCCTCAGCAACTGGCTCTTGGTAATAATGTCACCTGGTACTGAAAAAGAAGTGGCCTGAGAGCATGTTAAAGGTGACACAGGGCTGACCTAAATCCAGGGGTATTAAGTTCATAGCTTGCCATTCTCTACAGTTCATTCAGAGAGAACTGCCTGAATTTCAAGAATCTGAAATACACCACCTGACAAACCAGTGATATGGACCCAGATGTCTGGAACAGCCTAATGGAGAACAAAAACAAACTTCTTTCCTTAGACCACCTTTACAGACAGAAGGTGAGTCTCTGCTTTCTTAGGGCAAATTAGAAGCTTAAACGCATGACATCATCACAGTAACTACAGGGCAGCCTGTGACTCTGCAACAACACTGTTTTCTCTCCAGAACTCCAAGAGATGCACGCTCCCCTGGAATACACACTGAAGGCTGAGATACCCAGGCAAGTGTGGCCAGGACAGAAAATGAGCCCCCAGATGGCTGGGAAGACCCTCCTTTTAGTCTCAGCTGGGAAAGTCAAAGTCACTCATTCATGTCGGACTCTGTGACCCCGTGGACTGTAGCCTGCCAGGCTCCTCTGTAGCCTGCCAGAATTCCTCTGGAATTCTTCAGGCAAGAAAACTGCGGTTGGTTGCCATTTCCTTCTCCAGGCGATCTTCCCAACCCAGGGATTGAACCTGAGTCTCCTGCATCAGAGGCAGATTCTTTACAATCTGAGCCACCAGGGAAACCCCTAGGCTGGGAGGAGCTCATTAAATAAAGAGAATGTGTGCTGGCTGTGGGAGCCTAGCTGATCTGCAGATCCTCATTTTTTTCATTTCACAGCTGGGGAATTTTAGGAGGAAAAGCCGTCACTGTTGAACAAAGCCTGGATTCCAGATCTTCCCCATTTTATCCAAAATTCCTACAGGCAATAAGGACCCTGGGCTCAGAACTGTTGACCTGGTAGGGAATGGGCTCCACTCCCCACCCCCTCCCCACCACCCAGACTGCCTGGATTGTAGTGAAGATTAAGTGAGATAACGGGTGTGAATCACCAGGCACCACTTCCTGCACACAGCGAGCACTCAACAATTGTGAGAACAGTAGTTGAGCACCAACAGCACCCTTGTTCTATTTTTTTTAACACAACATGTTCAGTGAAACACAAAACAAATTTGCCAAGTGCCTGTTCCCTTAATCCCGAACTCCTTGTGCGTTTTAAGGGAAACTAGACCATATGGTTCAGATTTCACTCACAAATAAATCAGCATAATGTTTGTTCAGTTAAAGCTGTTTTATGCTCTCATTTTTATGGGCCTTTTTATCCCAAGTCCTAAAATAATAATAATAAAAGCTAGTTCTGTTTTGCTAAGGGCAAATAAACTCTGGCTTAAACCTTTCTGTCCCCTATGGACTGGGGGTGGGCGGTGCCTCTGAGCATAGCTAAATGAGGCCTTGCGTTATAGGACTTGGAAGCCAGGGGAANGATCAAGGAGGAGAAGGGAGGCCACAGCCTTAGGCCTGGGTACAGAGGCACAGCTGGGCTTCCCTATCAAGTTGGTGTACCCGTCGCCTTGTGCCAATGACATAGGTGAGTCGCTCAGTCATGTCCGACTCTTTGTGACCCGTGGACTGTCCTACTCCACGGGCTCCTACTAGGCTCCTCCGTCCATGGGATTCTCCAGGCAAGAATACTGGAGTGGATTGCCATCTCCTTCTCCAATAGGCAAGGCTCTGTCATGCTGTTGGTTTTAGCAGACTTGAAATCCTCTGGCTGTGGAATAAAAGGGCTTCTTCTTTTCTTTACCATACAGGGAAGTAAACAGGGACTTATCTCATCACGGGGACATCCACCCTTCCTTTCAGACCTGTATCCATGGCTCAGTTCAACCAGAAATGCAAGCCCCTCAGCAACTGGCTCTTGGTAATAATGTCACCTGGTACTGAAAAAGAAGTGGCCTGAGAGCATGTTAAAGGTGACACAGGGCTGACCTAAATCCAGGGGTATTAAGTTCATAGCTTGCCATTCTCTACAGTTCATTCAGAGAGAACTGCCTGAATTTCAAGAATCTGAAATACACCACCTGACAAACCAGTGATGTGGACCCAGATGTCTGGAACAGCCTAATGGAGAACAAAAACAAACTTCTTTCCTTAGACCACCTTTACAGACAGAAGGTGAGTCTCTGCTTTCTTAGGGCAAATTAGAAGCTTAAACGCATGACATCATCACAGTAACTACAGGGCAGCCTGTGACTCTGCAACAACACTGTTTTCTCTCCAGAACTCCAAGAGATGCACGCTCCCCTGGAATACACACTGAAGGCTGAGATACCCAGGCAAGTGTGGCCAGGACAGAAAATGAGCCCCCAGATGGCTGGGAAGACCCTCCTTTTAGTCTCAGCTGGGAAAGTCAAAGTCACTCATTCATGTCGGACTCTGTGACCCCGTGGACTGTAGCCTGCCAGGCTCCTCTGTAGCCTGCCAGAATTCCTCTGGAATTCTTCAGGCAAGAAAACTGTGGTTGGTTGCCATTTCCTTCTCCAGGCGATCTTCCCAACCCAGGGATTGAACCTGAGTCTCCTGCATCAGAGGCAGATTCTTTACAATCTGAGCCACCAGGGAAACCCCTAGGCTGGGAGGAGCTCATTAAATGAAGAGAATGTGTGTTGGCTGTGGGAGCCTAGCTGATCTGCAGATCCTCATTTTTTTCATTTCACAGCTGGGGAATTTTAGGAGGAAAAGCCGTCACTGTTGAACAAAGCCTGGATTCCAGATCTTCCCCATTTTATCCAAAATTCCTACAGGCAATAAGGACCCTGGGCTCAGAACTGTTGACCTGGTAGGGAATGGGCTCCACTCCCCACCCCCTCCCCACCACCCAGACTGCCTGGATTGTAGTGAAGATTAAGTGAGATAACGGGTGTGAATCACCAGGCACCACTTCCTGCACACAGCGAGCACTCAACAATTGTGAGAACAGTAGTTGAGCACCAACAGCACCCTTGTTCTATTTTTTTTAACACAACATGTTCAGTGAAACACAAAACAAATTTGCCAAGTGCCTGTTCCCTTAATCCCGAACTCCTTGTGCGTTTTAAGGGAAACTAGACCATATGGTTCAGATTTCACTCACAAATAAATCAGCATAATGTTTGTTCAGTTAAAGCTGTTTTATGCTCTCATTTTTATGGGCCTTTTTATCCCAAGTCCTAAAATAATAATAATAAAAGCTAGTTCTGTTTTGCTAAGGGCAAATAAACTCTGGCTTAAACCTTTCTGTCCCCTATGGACTGGGGGTGGGCGGTGCCTCTGAGCATAGCTAAATGAGGCCTTGCGTTATAGGACTTGGAAGCCAGGGGAAGAATCCACAGCAAGGGACTCCAGGACTTAGACAGGTGAGGGGAGCCCAACAGAAAAGTAGCTGCTGATTTCTAAAAGGAACTGATGAATGGCGGGAGCCACAGGCACGTCCATTCCTCTTTCCTGATGCAGCCAGTATAAGCAGCAGAAGTCTGTTTTCTCCATTACCCTCCTGCATAAGGTCAGAGATGTTCTTCACAGACAACTGGAGCCTCAGAAGACTTAGATGCAAAGAGACTGGACAGTAAAATTTTGCTGCCACAAATAGTGATATTCTAGGAAGTGTTTTACTATTAGAAAGAACCCCCTGTGTGGTACTGCTCTCCTGGTTTTATAAAACAGTGCTTTTGAAAATTAATTAATTAATTTTTGTTGTGTCATGCAGGCTCTCTGCTCATGCATGCAGGCTCAGCAGTTGCACTGCACAGGCTTAATTGCCCTGCAACATGTGGGATCTTAATTCTCCGATCAGGGATTGAACCTGTGTCCCCTGAACTACAGGGCAGACTCTTAACCACTGAGCAACCAAGGAAGCCCCCCAAAAACAGTGCTTCAATAGAGCTCTCTGCACCTTATATCTAGCCATGCAGTTATTCCAGTTCCCTGCCACCCCCACCGCATCGCTGTCATTTGAACCTTGCACTCATTACTCGATTCTTTGCCTATTCATATTGTATTATTTCCTCTATATGAATCCTGAAATTGAGTGTGTGTGAGAGAGAGATAGCTGTTTTGACCTTATAAAAAGGCTAAAATACTTTCATACATTGTTGGGGANAACCAAGGAAGCCCCCCAAAAACAGCGCTTCAATAGAGCTCTCTGCACCTTATATCTAGCCATGCAGTTATTCCAGTTCCCTGCCACCCCCACCCGCATCGCTGTCATTTGAACCTTGCACTCATTACTCGCTTCTTTGCCGATTCATATTGTATTATTTCCTCTATATGAATTCTGAAATTGAGTGTGTGTGAGAGAGAGATAGCTGTTTTGACCTTATAAAAAGGCTAAAATACTTTCATACATTGTTGGGGATTTAAATAATAAACTACTTTGGCAAACCATCTGGAAGTTTCTTACACACGAAACATATACACCCACACTATGACTAGCCCAACTCAATGCCTAGGAATTTACCCCAGAGAAATAAAAACATGCTTACAAAAAGATCTGGAAACCATACCCTATGACTTATACACTCAAGGCCCATAAGGTAAAAACAAAATAATTACTCAAGAGCCAGAATCTCGTTCTGCAGAGGACCAGGGAAAACGCAGATACAGAGATAACCACTGACAGCCCCTTTGCTTGAGCATCACACAGGCGCACTGAGGGACTACAGTGACCACTAGTGAACTCTGGATATCACAGGATGAAAATCCACTACATGTAAAATATAGAACTTGCCCACCTCCAAAACTGCACATGTGATCCATGTATAGATATGAAGGACAGTCATGCCTGTGCAAAGAACTCTTGAAACTTGAAACTTCCCCTTATTTCCCACCAATCACTTCCAAGCCCCTTTCCCTCTTACTCCCTACTTTCACTATAAAAACCCCCCTCAAAAGTCATGGGCATACAGATCTGAGCATTGCCTCCTGTTCTCCTGCTTGGCCAACTTGCAATAAAACCTTTCTCTCTGCAAAAGACAGTTGTCTTGGTTTTTGCAATAAAACCTTTCTGCAAAAGACAGTCAATTGTGCTCAAAAGACAGTTGAGCACAGGGTAACAAGTCTTGCTCGGTTACAATTTATACAAGAATGTACATAACAGCTTTACTCATAAGAGCCAAAATCTGGAAGGAGATAGATGTCCATCAGTAGAATAAACAGCCTGTGGTATATTCACACAGTGAGATACAACTCATTATAAAAAGGAATAAGCAACGCATACAGTAACATGGTATATCTTAAACGCAAAGTCAGCTGTGTTCAAAGGTTTTGGTCTCAGGATCACTTTACACTCTAAAGTACTGAGGACTTTCCAAAGCCTTTGTTTTGGGGGGTTATATTTTATAGCAACAAAAGTTAAAATGAGAAAATTCTAGTATCTGTATCAATTTATTTAAATATAATAAAATAAGCTTATTATAAATTATACTTTTAAGAAAAATAATTATATTTTCCTAAGCAAAAAAACAAGAATGGCCCCTTTCTTTTTTTCCTTTTACATTTTTGCAAATCTCTTTAATGTTGGACTTAATAGGATATAGTTCAGGTCTCAAGTCTTCTTGAGTACTCAGTCTGTTGTGGTAAGTTTTTGTGGTTAAATATCTAAAGTAAATTCAGCCTCACACAGAGACACAGATGGAAAATGGAGGAGTATTTTAATAGTCTTTTCAGATAATTATGGGTATCATCTTTGATACAAACCAAAACCTCACAAGGGGTTCTATCGTAAAGGTTAGTTATAATGTGGAACCTGAAACCATATCAAAAAGCGTTTTGCTCTGTTATTAAATACATGAGAACTCATTGGTCTGTTGACACTTGGAGTGGAACTTTTACCCATGTCCGATGTAACATCATACACGGGACATCTGGAAAAGAAGAATTCACTGAGTTATGCAGAATTCCCAAATGTTGACACACATCATGACACACTATTTCAAAAACCGCATTTATTAAAATCACCACCAATCTCAGCAGAAGAGCCTGTAGTTGTTGGGAAGCTCTCGAGTTCGTCATGATACAATTTTCCAAATTCTTAATTTTTATATGAAAGTTCAAGTTCTATCAATAGCAACAAAGGCCGTTAGTTATTTCAAGTGACAGGCTCACTCTGCCACATACTCAAGTCCAAACCAGAGTTTGTCTGCCATTTGTTCTTCCAGGTGCAAATGATGTCCCATTAAAAGAAGAAAGCTAGTTCAGCTGCAAATCAAATAATGGGGCGCCGGCTGTTCCTGGAGACACAGCAGCAGCACTTCGCACTGGCTTCCCATTCTGTCGCTAAATACTTAGAGGACACATACGCTGGGGCCAAGATCGAATAAAATTCACTGTTTTTACAGCTTCAGCAGGGGCATTCTTAGGCCATTCAGGTTTCTTCTTCTACAAGTGGAGGTGGAGAACAATAACTATGAACAGTTTGATGTCGCTGCTTCCATTCTCAGAAACCAGCAGCTTTCCGCCCACCTCCTCTGCCTCATCAACGTGAATGTCAACCACAGGATAAAGAGTGAAAAAAGTCTCCGTGTTATTATGAAATTACTGTGACATCCAGACCCCCTGAAAGGGTTTCAGATGCTCCCGGAGATCCATAAAACACTTTACGGTCTGCTGTGCTATGTACCTGAAAGAAGTCTCACAAAGAAGGATATTTATTTTATGACTTCATTTATATGCAATTCTAGGGCAGATAAAAGTAATCTATGGTGGAAACAATCTGAACAGTGGTTGCCTTGACAGACGGGGCGGTCTGAGAAGCTTGGCCAAGGAGGGACCATGAGAGAGCCTTCTAAGGCAATGATCTATGAAACGCATCAAGAAATAAGATAGATTGACGCAGGGCTTCTCAACCTCAGCACAAAGGAACGTTGGAGCTGGATAATTCTCTGTGGTGGCACCTGTCCTGTGCAACGTAAGATGCTGAGCAGCATTTGGCCGCTCCCCTCTAGAGGCAAATAACACTCTTCCTCAGATGCAGTCAGATGTTCCCTGAGGGAACCACTGCATCAACAGGAAGGATGGATGCATACTGTGTATGTAAAGCAAGTACAGTAGAATGTTAATTGTGGAAACTAGATAGTGAGTGAACAGGTGTTCACTGTGAGTGAAATTCTTTCAACTTTAACGTGTGAAATGTTTCATATTAAAACTTGGAGCCAATATGCTATCATTTTTGTTGTATACCTGAAACTAAACNAATTTTCCAAATTCTTAATTTTTATATGAAAGTTCAAGTTCTATCAATAGCAACAAAGGCCGTTAGTTATTTCAAGTGACAGGCTCACTCTGCCACATACTCAAGTCCAAACCAGAGTTTGTCTGCCATTTGTTCTTCCAGGTGCAAATGATGTCCCATTAAAAGAAGAAAGCTAGTTCAGCTGCAAATCAAATAATGGGGCGCCGGCTGTTCCTGGAGACACAGCAGCAGCACTTCGCACTGGCTTCCCATTCTGTCGCTAAATACTTAGAGGACACATACGCTGGGGCCAAGATCGAATAAAATTCACTGTTTTTACAGCTTCAGCAGGGGCATTCTTAGGCCATTCAGGTTTCTTCTTCTACAAGTGGAGGTGGAGAACAATAACTATGAACAGTTTGATGTCGCTGCTTCCATTCTCAGAAACCAGCAGCTTTCCGCCCACCTCCTCTGCCTCATCAACGTGAATGTCAACCACAGGATAAAGNTACAAGTGGAGGTGGAGAACAATAACTATGAACAGTTTGATGTCGCTGCTTCCATTCTCAGAAACCAGCAGCTTTCCGCCCACCTCCTCTGCCTCATCAACGTGAACGTCAACCACAGGATAAAGAGTGAAAAAAGTCTCCGTGTTATTATGAAATTACTGTGACATCCAGACCCCCTGAAAGGGTTTCAGATGCTCCCGGAGATCCATAAAACACTTTACGGTCTGCTGTGCTATGTACCTGAAAGAAGTCTCACAAAGAAGGATATTTATTTTATGACTTCATTTATATGCAATTCTAGGGCAGATAAAAGTAATCTATGGTGGAAACAATCTGAACAGTGGTTGCCTTGACAGACGGGGCGGTCTGAGAAGCTTGGCCAAGGAGGGACCATGAGAGAGCCTTCTAAGGCAATGATCTATGAAACGCATCAAGAAATAAGATAGATTGACGCAGGGCTTCTCAACCTCAGCACAAAGGAACGTTGGAGCTGGATAATTCTCTGTGGTGGCACCTGTCCTGTGCAACGTAAGATGCTGAGGAGCATTTGGCCGCTCCCCTCTAGAGGCAAATAACACTCTTCCTCAGATGCAGTCAGATGTTCCCTGAGGGAACCACTGCATCAACAGGAAGGATGGATGNGTTTGATTCTCAGGTCACCATGTTCCCCTGGAGAAGGGATAGATTACCCACTCCAGTATTCATGGTAAAAAGGAAACCAGCTCAGATGGTAAAGAATCCACCTGCAATGCAGGAGACCTGGGTTCAGTCCTTGGGTTGGGAAGATCCCCTGAAGGAGGGTATGGCAACCCACTCCAGTATTCTTGCCTGGAGAATACCCATGGACAGAGGAGGCTGGCGGGCTGCAGTCCATGGGTTTGCAAAGAGTCAGACATGACTAAGCAACTAAGCATGGCACAGAGCACCCCATCACTTTTATAAACAGAGAGATTTTAATTTCCTACTTAAATATATTTTTTTATAAATTATGAAATTTGCTTTTTAAAGAGCAAAGCATGAGGGAGCAGAAGTGGCCTGCAGTCAAAGGGCTCATGGGAATTGGCCAGTCCTATCTCGTGATGGTCTTACCAGAGGGACCACCGACTGACACAGCTGCAGTGGACCCGATCCAGGGTCAGAGCCAATGTGTCCAGACAGTCCCCAGGATTCTCCTGGCCTCCTTCAGTAGAGATGCATCTTATTCCTTGAAGCAGCCATTGAGGTTAATTCTTCAGATCAATAACTGCGTATATTGCTATGTGCAACAGTGCCTTAGGCTACTCCCCAGCCTGAAGTTGGTCTTTTAATGTCAATAATATATCATTGCATAAAGAAAACACATGATTTGATTCAACAAATGTCTTCTATTTCCACACCCCTTCCCCACTCACCAGGAATGTTGATTTAAGACATATCACATGGGATTTCCCTGGTGGTACAGTGGATAGGAATCCACCTGCCAATGCAGGGGACAGGGGTTCAATCCCCAGTCCACATGCTGTGGCAACTAAAGCCCGTGCCCCACAACTACTGGAGTCTGTGAGCTCCAGGGCCTGTGAGCCACAACTAATGAGCCCTTGAGCTATAACTACTGAAGCTCGTGCGCTCTAGAGCCCATGTTCTGCAACAAGAGAAGCCACTGCAATGAGAAGCCTGGGCACCACAATTAAGAGTAGCCCCTGCTCTCTGCATCTAGAGAAAGCCTGGGCGCAGCAATGAAGACCCAGTGCAGCCAAAAATATAATAATCAATATTTTTAATTAAAAAGACCTATCACATGAAATGCATGCAGTGATGGGGTGGGGGGGGAGCAGTTCCAGGGACAGAGGCAACAGAGAAAGAAGTGGGGACTACACTGGGTGTGGGTACAGTGAAGTTTCCAGGCTCCACATCCCATTTCTCTACCCAGTGACCCCATTTCTTCCTACCTGAGCAAAAGATTTCCACAGAGTTATGCCTTCAGTCTGTCCAGGGAGCTGGAGAGTGAGCAGGGGCTTCAGATGCACCAGGACACTGAGCTGGAGTAAAAAGGCGGGTGCCCACAGTAGCACTCGACAGGGACAGACTCGAGCCACCTCGGCCGGTTCCCCGAGTGCAGCCAAGTCCGGATTCAGAAGCATTTCCATGGGAAGGCTGCCCTGTGAGCCCAGACGAGATATGGTGCTAGGGCCATCTTAGAAGGAGTGTTACGCGGGAAGACTTGCTGGCTAGTCTACCAGCAATGTCACAGGACTATTTTACTTTCCCAGTGGAATGTAGCAGTTGTCTGATTACTGCGGAAATGTAGCTTGCAACCACATCATTCTTGTGTATTTGGTGTTGCTGGTTGTGCATATTACTGTTATTATTCTTGTGTACTTCAAGCACTATTTCCCCTAGATTCTTATGAGAAGATTCAATAAAGCAGCCATGAGTTCTGGGCCTTAGTTATTTCATTCTATAGGATAAACAGGAATTAGCATGCTTTCCACATACCTTAACAACGATAATCACTATGAATTATAGAAATAATTCTGGTGTACTCTAAGAATAAACTGCATTATAAAACAATTAACTATAGTAATGTTCTTTTTAACAGACTCCAATAACTCTGGCAGACACACTACCTGGTGAGGTAGGGAGGCTGGGAGCTAGAAGGTATGCCAGTGGCCTGAATTTACGGCAGATGCTGCACAAACACATCGACTCCTTTTATTAGCCCATCTTAAACAATTAAGAAACACCTCCCCAAATAAAGTCCTGTAGAAGAAAAAGATAAAAACTTGAAATTTTAAAGGGAACCAGTTGTTTTGAGGTTTAGACAGAACAAAACAGGAATTTAAGAGATCCTGACAACACAAAAGATGGCATTTCACTACAATTTCAAATGAATAGTTTCCAAGGTGATGCTCCAGGTAGCATTTATACTTAGGACTCTAGCTGGAATATTCCATATGTGAATTATTATCACCCATGAAGCTCCAGGGTGGCTCTTGCTTATCTCTCCTTCCTAGACCTTAAGTATCTTCCAGGCCCCTCATGAGACTCCTCTTCAAGCCCCCACCCATCAGTTTTCCCAGCTTCCCTGAAATCCAAGCCTGGTATGACAATAATTGCAGAAGGATATACGAATTAAACCTAAAATATCTCTGTGTAACGATGTAGGCTAATTGCTGACTCCCTGCAAGCTATTCATGCATTGGCACGATCAGCAGGGAGATTTAACCTTCTCTCAGGAACTGGACCCAGTTCTTAGCTACAGTCAAGAAGCTCTGGTTGACATCAGTTCCCATGAAAGCTTTATCCATAAGCTCTTTAACCACTTAAGTTCACGTGGGAGCACCAACCCTCTTCTGCCTCTTTTGGGCTCCAGCCATTGGCATATGAATGTGGCCACAGAGCATTCAGAACATTCTCAGATTCATAGGAATAAATACACCAGTGGAGATGCCAAGACACTGGCTACCAGCAGTCAGGGTATGGACAGGGAGGCCAGACCCTCAGGGAAAGGGACCCTCTGGCTGCACCTCCAGGGGGAGGCAGGAGGAAATGCATCGTGGAAAACAGCGCTGGCAAGAAAAAAATCCACTTTCTGATTCAAGATAAAATGAAGGTAAGAAAATCTTTCCAATCTTTAAACGTGAACAAACGCTAGTTGTGTGGTAACTGAGGATCCCATAATGCATTCCACACACAACCATAAACATCTGCCTCCTGGTCTATTGCGACAACTTGAAACCCTTGCTCTTAGGGCATTCTCCCAGTTAAAATTCAAAGGCACCCATCCTAAACCACCATAGGATGATCAACAAATGTTTATTGGGTAAAAATCTATGAAAAAAGGAGAGGGAGAGGAACTGAAAGTGAACTTAAAAGTTGCTCAGTCATGTCCGTCTCTTTGCAAGCCCATGGACTCCAGCCCATCAGACTTCTCTGTCCATGGGGATTCTCCAGGCCAGAATACTGGAGTGGGTAGCTGTTTCCTTCTCCAGGGGATCTTCCCAACCCAGGGATCCAACCCAGGTCTCCCTCACTGCAGGCAGATTCTTTACTGTCTGCTGCTGCTGCTGCTGCTAAGTCACTTCAGTTGTGTCCAACTCTGTGTGACCCCACAGACAGCAGCCTACCAGGCTCCCCTGTCCCTGGGATTCTCCAGGCAATAACACTGGAGTGGGTTGCCATTTCCTTCTCCAATCTTTACTGTCTGAGCCACCAGGAAAGTCATCAGGGAAATAATGTATATGTATTCACTTTTACTTTGATTCAACATCAGGGGCTTCCCGCGTGGTGCTAGCAGTAAAGAACCCGCCTGCCAATGCAGGAGACGTAAGAGACATGGGTTGGATCCCTGGGTTGTGAAGATTCCCTGGAGGAGGCCATGGCAACCCACTCCAGTATTTTTACCTAGAGAATGCTATGGACAGAGAAGCCTGGGGAATTATGGTCTACCAGGTCACAAGGTTTTGGACATGACTAAAGTGATTTAACATGCATGAATGTGGCAGAAACCATCCTGACTACAATTCATGCAAGAAGTAACTATCTTCTTAAGGGCACCATAGTCAGTTTCCTTGTCACTTCAGCCCACTTTGAAACTGAGAAACTGATGTTTAAAAGAGTTACAAAACTTTTCCCAAGCTCAGACAGCTAGGTCAAGATCTGGAGCTTGATCTGTTAGACTTCAAAGCCCATGTTCTTTCCAGCAAACCCTATTAGTCTGTGTCCTCCAGCATAAGTGAATTTTTTATTTTCTTGGAGTACATTTAGTACAGACAGAGGTGCACAAGAGCTTGCCTTCTGCAGTGAGTATGCTAGAGTGTTGCAAGGGACCAGTGACATAAATTTGAGCTCTCCCTGCCGACAACAGTTTCCAAGTCTTACTGAAGGTGTATAATAACAGTGAGTGGCAGCCTGCACGGAAGGGCTTGGGGGGAGACATGGTACAAAGGACCAAGTCGTTCAAAATGGCATAATTGAGTACATATGGCCTGCCTAGCAATCCTAAATAAAGCTGCTCTGTAATTCTAACGCCCCAAGGCCAACATAACATAGACCAACAGGCCTCCTGCCTTTCAATATTCAGGCAGACTTATAAAACAGCAACCACCTAAACAAGAGCAACTTTAAAACCCCGACAGGAAATAAAAGGCTTCTCCCCGAAGCAAAAAGTCAAGCTGCCTTCTCAGATACAATCATACCCCTGTCGTGAAAAATAGCTGGGGGTAAAAATTCTCCCTATTAAAAAAATCCCTACAGAAGCCTGGCAAAATTAGAAATGGATCCCGTTACCCCACTCCCCCCTAAAAAGGAGGCTTGTTTTCATTTTAGAACTTGCTTTAAATAGTAGATAATGACTTCTGGTAATGTTTAGCTTTGATTTCTTCAGGTTGTGAATCTAAGGAAGTGGAAAGCTGGTTTTATGTGAAAGCAAAGATCTAAGACCTAGAATTACAAGTCATTTATTGTAGCTATCCTCTGCCTCTAGGTGGTTGTCTTAAAAGTTATAAAGGTGCAATTATCCAGATGGCTAATAACCTTTCTGAATTCAGAATTCCCATGGTCATGGAAGAAACCACAGACAGAGCTGAATGTTAGAAGGCAAATGGGACCAATCTGAAAATGCCAAGAATTCAGAACCCAGGAAAAAAACAACCCCTGGCAGGCACCTGAAGATTTCTGCACCCTCTCTCCTAACACATCTTAAGGCAGGTAACTGTGCTGCTGCTGTGGCCAGAATTGTCTCGTCTCAAGCAAAATATTATCTACATTCTAAGAGCTGTTATTTCAAAATGGAACTGACCTGGCCTGCTTGTATATATAACTTGTAATAACTTGAAAATCAGGAGGTGAAGCAGTGGTGATTTTGAGATTGTATGTTACTCATGTAGATAATCCAACCCAAGAGCTCCAATCTCAAGCCCAACTCCAATTCTTACCCATACGGGTTTGAGCATGGCCCTTAATTGCTATAATCCTTAGCTGCCTCACACATAAAANAGACTTCAAAGCCCATGTTCTTTCCAGCAAACCCTATTAGTCTGTGTCCTCCAGCGTAAGTGAATTTTTTATTTTCTTGGAGTACATTTAGTACAGACAGAGGTGCACAAGAGCTTGCCTTCTGCAGTGAGTATGCTAGAGTGTTGCAAGGGACCAGTGACATAAATTTGAGCTCTCCCTGCCGACAACAGTTTCCAAGTCTTACTGAAGGTGTATAATAACAGTGAGTGGCAGCCTGCACGGAAGGGCTTGGGGGGAGACATGGTACAAAGGACCAAGTCGTTCAAAATGGCATAATTGAGTACATATGGCCTGCCTAGCAATCCTAAATAAAGCTGCTCTGTAATTCTAACGCCCCAAGGCCAACATAACATAGACCAACAGGCCTCCTGCCTTTCAATATTCAGGCAGACTTATAAAACAGCAACCACCTAAACAAGAGCAACTTTAAAACCCCGACAGGAAATAAAAGGCTTCTCCCCGAAGCAAAAAGTCAAGCTGCCTTCTCAGATACAATCATACCCCTGTCGTGAAAAATAGCTGGGGGTAAAAATTCTCCCTATTAAAAAAATCCCTACAGAAGCCTGGCAAAATTAGAAATGGATCCCGTTACCCCACTCCCCCCTAAAAAGGAGGCTTGTTTTCATTTTAGAACTTGCTTTAAATAGTAGATAATGACTTCTGGTAATGTTTAGCTTTGATTTCTTCAGGTTGTGAATCTAAGGAAGTGGAAAGCTGGTTTTATGTGAAAGCAAAGATCTAAGACCTAGAATTACAAGTCATTTATTGTAGCTATCCTCTGCCTCTAGGTGGTTGTCTTAAAAGTTATAAAGGTGCAATTATCCAGATGGCTAATAACCTTTCTGAATTCAGAATTCCCATGGTCATGGAAGAAACCACAGACAGAGCTGAATGTTAGAAGGCAAATGGGACCAATCTGAAAATGCCAAGAATTCAGAACCCAGGAAAAAAACAACCCCTGGCAGGCACCTGAAGATTTCTGCACCCTCTCTCCTAACACATCTTAAGGCAGGTAACTGTGCTGCTGCTGTGGCCAGAATTGTCTCGTCTCAAGCAAAATATTATCTACATTCTAAGAGCTGTTATTTCAAAATGGAACTGACCTGGCCTGCTTGTATATATAACTTGTAATAACTTGAAAATCAGGAGGTGAAGCAGTGGTGATTTTGAGATTGTATGTTACTCATGTAGATAATCCAACCCAAGAGCTCCAATCTCAAGCCCAACTCCAATTCTTACCCATACGGGTTTGAGCATGGCCCTTAATTGCTATAATCCTTAGCTGCCTCACACATAAAAATGAAGATAAGCCTCCTTCTCAGGTTTGCTACTGGGCACACAGTATGGGATTAATTCACCTTTTACTAAAACCCTGTTACCTTTTCCACAAATAAGTAAAAGAAGCATCAACAGAACGCATCATATAAATACGCCTCTTAAATAAAAAGGCAACAGCACAGGGGTCTTAACTCTATTTGAAAAATTCCCAGCATTGTAGCTTCACCAGCGCAAACAGCATGATGCCTGTACACACGCACCGTGACTTCAAGACTGCTTGGAAAATCCTACTACCCCCAAATCAGACCTGCACATATCTAAATTTAACAATTAGGGAGTCATTCCTTTGGATTAGATTTAATTTCCATGAAAGAGCAAGTTCCCTTAGAAGAAAGAACAATAATTCAAGTCTCTATCAGTCATTTACAGTGACAATTTTTTATGCTGTTCTAAAAATGAACATTAAAATGTATATTAATCACCAGTCCAGGTTCCATGCATGAGACAGGGTGCTCAGGGCTGGTGCACTGGGATGACCCTGAGGGATGGGATGAGGAAGGAGGTGGGAGGGAGGGTCAGGGTGGAGAACACATATGCACCCATGGCTGATTCATGTCAATGTATGGCAGGAACCACCACAATATTATGAAGTAATTAGCCTCCAATTAAAATAAAATTTTAAAAATGTATATTAAGGTAACCAGGGACTGCAAGAGAAACATAGGTAGCCCCAAAGAGGAAAGAAAGACATATTTGGGAGGCTGAAGAAATTTATGAGTATACATGCACATTTCCATATACAAAGATACTGACACATTCTCTTGGGATAAAGATTGTGCTGAACAGCATCTGCTGTGTAACACTTGCATTAATTATATTGAAAAAATTTAGGATTTCAGCCATGATATTCCTTCCTCAAAGTCCCTAGAGCTACAGAAGATTTAAATATTTTGTCTCAGAGATTATCAGGGCTCTAGACAAGATCAACCAGACTCAAGAGACCAGAAGGGAAATAAAAAAAATGGTTCACGAAATTCTGTTCCTCATTGAATGCCATGTGCTGCTACAATAGTCTCCCAATCCTTCACTGAGCATCTATAAAAATGAGGTTTAGGAAAGAAATCAGATTTGGGACCATCACTGCCCTTATCCTAGAAATTAAAGATAAGCCAGTGAAAAAACAGCCCAGTGGGATCAACAAGACTGTGATCTTGTGGGTCTGTGTGAAGCACAACAAACTGTGGAAAATTCTTCAAGAGATGGGAATACCAGACCACCTGACCTGCCTCCAGAGAAACCTTTATGCAGGTCAAGAAGCAACAGTTAGAAACGGATATGGAACAACAGTCTGATTCAAAGTTGGGAAAGGAATATGTCAAGGCAATATATTGTCACCCTGTTTATTTAACTTATATGTAGAGTACATCATGTGTAATGCCGAGCTGGATGAAGCACAGCTGGAATCAAGATTGCTGGGAGAAATATCAATAACCATGGATATGCAGATAACACCACCCTTATGGCAGAAAGTGAAGAGGAACTAAAGAGCCTCTTGATGAAAGTGAAAGAGAAGAGTGAAAAAGCTGGCTTAAAACTCAACATTAAAAAAACGAAGATCATGGCATCTGGTCCCATCACTTAATAGCAAATAGATGGGGGAAAAGTGGAAACAGTGACAGACTCTATTTTCTTGGGCTCCAAAATCACTGCAGATGGTGACTGCAGCCATGAATTTAAAAGATTCTTGCCCCTTGGAAGAAAAGCTATGACCAACCTAGACAGCATATTAAAAAACAGAGATATCACTTTGCTGACAAAGGTCTATATAGTCAAAGCTATGGTTTTTCCAGTAGTCATGTACAGATGTGAAAGTTGGGCCATAAAGAAGGCTAAGTGCCAAAGAATTGATGCTTTTGAACTGTGGTGCTAGAGAAGACTCTTGAGAGTCCCTTGGACAGTAAGGAGATCAAATCAGTCAATCCTAAAGGAAATCAGTCCTGAATATTCATTGGAAGGACTGATGCTTAAGCTCCAATACTTTGGCCACCTGATGCAAGAGCTGACACATTAGAAAACACCCTGATGTTGGGGAAGATTGAGGGCAGAAGAAGGGGATGACAGAGGATGAGATGGTTGGATGGCATCACCAACTCAATGGACATGAGTTTGGGCAAACTCTCGGAGATAGTGAAGGACTGGGAGGCCTGGCGTGTAGTCCATGGGTTGCAAACAGTTGACTTTACTTAGCAACTGAACAACATGAAGTGAACTAGCTGCCCTTGGGCCCTGCACAGCCTGTCCTACGTGAGATTCCAGCCTTAGCTCACACACTTTCCCTCCTCACCCCTCCTCAGGCCTCCTTCCCACCCCTAGATGCTCATTATGCTTCCTTGACCCCCCAGTCTAACTTGGAGCCCCATTAGTCTCTCTCACAGCATCCTTCATCTCTCCATTACAAAACATATCTCAGTCTATAACTTCATATTTATTATTTTTTAATGCCTGCCCCACCCTGATTACAAATAATAACTTGTGCTTATTGAACATTTACCAAAAATTGGGCTCTGCTCTAATTGTTTTACAAGCGTTGTGCTCACTCATTTGTGTCTTTGTGACCCAATGGACTGTAGCCCACCAGGCTCTCTGTCCATGGGATTTTTCCTAGGCAAGAATATTGGAGTGGGTTGCCATTTCCTACTCCAGGAGATCTTCCTGACCCAGGGATCAAACTTGAATGTCCTGCATTTGTAGGCAGATTCTTTACCACTGAGCCACCTGGGAAGCCCTTACAAGAAATATTTATCTTACTCAATGGGCTTCCCTGGTGGTTTAGAGGGTAAAGTGTCTGCCTGCAATGCAGGAGACCCGGGCTCAATCTGAGACTGGGACCCGGGTTCAATCCCTGAGTTGGGAAGAGTCCCTCCCTGGAGAAGGAAATGGCAACCCACTCCAGTACTCTTACCTGAAAAATCCCATGGATGGAGGAACCTGGTAGGCTACAGTCCATGGGGTCACAAAGAGTCTGACATGACTGAGTGACTTCACTTTCCTTTTCCTACAATAAGCTTTGAGACAGGTGTTTTTACTATTCCTATTTTATAGATTGGGAAATTGAGGGCCAGAGACACAGGTAACCTGTCTGGGTGCACTCAGTTTAATAAGTGCCTGATCTGAGACTTGAACTCAGGCCATCTGACTCCAAAGACTGCCCTGAGCCTGCTATTATGATCTGAACCTTTCCAAAAAGCAGACATTGGGTCTCTTGCTCACCACTGTATTCCTGATGCTGAGCACAGGGCCTGAGTGCAAGGCAGCAGGGAGTAAAGTACTCAGTGATAGTCTGTAGGAAGAAGGATAAAGCGGGGGAGGGGGAAGTCACAAAACAGGATTTCATTCCTTAGAGTTTTCTTTCCCACAATTTGATTAAGGGCATCTGTGTGAGAGAATGCTGGCTGAAGCTGGAAACCACTGGGAAATAACCAAATGTGAAACTCAAACATACTTGTGAAATTCAGCTATGTACAGGAGTACTAATAATTTTGAGGACATCAGAAAAACATAGTGATTATCCTAGATAACAAAACTGTAGCTGGTTGTTGTCTATATTACAAACATTGTTTATTTTACTTTTGAGGCATTAGGTAATTATAAAAATATACTTACAGGTACTTTAACTTTTGGCTGTATCTATTTTTGTACTGTTTTCATTGTTTACCATGAACATTTGTAATGTAAAGAATTACAAGGAACATTTTATAAAGTCAAAAAAATTTTTTTAATCTTTAAAAATATATAGACCTCTTCTCACTTGTGTGTCCCTGATTCTCCAGTCTTCTCAATGGGTAGGTACACAGCTACCATCACTGGCTATAAGCAGCTTCTGAAGTGTGTGTGTTTTAAAGAACGAGGTTATTATAATTATACTGTGCTGAAATAAAAGATCAGTCTTCACTGCCCTCTTCAAAGTGCTCTCCTCTGGAAAAGTAATAACCTGAGGATAAAGCCTGCCCCACCCCTCCTCAGATCTTCCTGGTTGATGGATACCATTCAAGGCTAAGGGATGAAGGATAATAAATAGGTTTAAACTATGCCACACACCAGTTCATTAAAAATAATAAATGTTCTCCAAGAAGACCCATAGTTCCTAAGCGGATTACAGGCATAAAAGCAAGACGGCTATGGAGAACTTCCTCCTGGTTTCTCAGGCCTGCATCATCTTGAGTATTTAAGCTTGTTATTCATTCAACAAGTATTTGTTATGGGCCTACTACAGGGCAAGGAATTGGGTGCTGCAGGGGATTCAAATATGAGTAAGATATAATCCCTGCCCTTTAGGAGTCTCAAAGCACTTGCCAGAATCTTTAAACATAGAAAAGAATCAACTCACAGTAACATTTCTTATTTCAAAAATTGCTTTTCCACCAAACACTGAAGGAATTATATTTTCTTCCTCTCAAAGAGTTTACCATTCAGGCAGGGAAAATAAGGTGGAACATAAGTAACTGGGTGCCTGGTAGGTTCCGATGGCAGAGTGATAGGATCATGGTCAGTCAAAGGAGGATGCGCTTAGAGCCACTTGGAAGGCTTGGCAATTACTTCCTTAAGACAGTGGCACTAGGAAAAGTTCTGAGGGAAGTGGAGGATCTGGGCAGGCAGAATGGGCCAAGGACAGTATTCAAAGTGAAGAAAGAAGCACTGAAATGAAATTCGAAGGAGAATTCTGAGATCTGTTAAACTACAACTCTAGTTTGGCCTGTGCAGTAGTTCTCAAAGCATCACCTGGTGACCTGTTAGAAACAAGCTCTCAGGCTCATTCTAGACCTCCTCTGGGTCTGAGGTCCTGCAGTCTATGTTTTTTTCCATTTAATTAATTAATTTATTAATATGACCTCAGTGTGTGGCATGCAGGATCTTAGTTCCCCAACCAGGGATTGAACCCATGCCCCCTGCATTGGGAGCAGGGGCTTAACTACTGGGCAGCCAGGAAAGTCCCTTCAGCAATCTACATTTTAACAAGTCTTCCAAGTGATCCTGCTGCTGCTGCTGCTAAGTCGCTTCAGTCGTGTCTGACTCTGTGCAACCCCACAGACGGCAGCCCACCAGGCTCCCCCGTCCCTGGGATTCTCCAGGCAAGAACACTGGAGTGGGTTGCCATTTCCTTCTCCAGTGCATGAAAGTGAAAAGTGAAAGTGAAGTCACTCAGTCGTGTTCGACTTTAAGCGACCCCATGGACTGCAGCCCACCAGGCTCCTCCATCCATGGGATTTTCCAGGCAAGAGTACTGGAGTGGGGTGCCATTGCATTCTCCGTCCAGTTGATCCTAGAGCAAGCTAAAGTTGAAAAACGATGGGTTTAGAGTATAAAACACATGAAGGAGTAAATCTTGGAAAGGTAGGTAGGAGACCCGGAGGTCTAAGGAATTTATATGAAGTTTACCATTCAACAGAAAGCCAATGCAGGTTTTTAGGAAGATAAATATTTTAAGAGCTATACTTGAAAATATACTTGAAAAGCATGGTGAGAGTTGTATTTAAAGCCATTAGGGACAGAAAGACAACAGAATCGGGAGACCAGGCAGGAGGAGGCTGGGGTGCCACCAAGCTAAGAGACAGGTACTGACGTACTGATTGTTACAAAGTGGGAATCAATGGCATTTGGATTTGGCCACAGAATAACTTCTAGGGAGGAGACCTTCCCCCCCAAAAAAGCCACAAATATTATATTTGAAATCTTACTGACTGGGAGAATAGTGGTTTGGGTAAATCACTGTTGGCCCATCTACCATGGTCTTGCCATGGGGACAGCATC
>SJYW01048602.1:33861-68866 GCA_006410735.1 Raphicerus campestris
GACTCTGTGCAACCCCACAGACGGCAGCCCACCAGGCTCCCCCGTCCCTGGGATTCTCCAGGCAAGAACACTGGAGTGGGTTGCCATTTCCTTCTCCAGTGCATGAAAGTGAAAAGTGAAAGTGAAGTCACTTAGTCGTGTTCGACTTTTAGCGACCCCATGGACTGCAGCCCACCAGGCTCCTCCATCCATGGGATTTTCCAGGCAAGAGTACTGGAGTGGGGTGCCATTGCATTCTCCGTCCAGTTGATCCTAGAGCAAGCTAAAGTTGAAAAACGATGGGTTTAGAGTATAAAACACATGAAGGAGTAAATCTTGGAAAGGTAGGTAGGAGACCCGGAGGTCTAAGGAATTTATATGAAGTTTACCATTCAACAGAAAGCCAATGCAGGTTTTTAGGAAGATAAATATTTTAAGAGCTATACTTGAAAATATACTTGAAAAGCATGGTGAGAGTTGTATTTAAAGCCATTAGGGACAGAAAGACAACAGAATCGGAAGACCAGGCAGGAGGAGGCTGGGGTGCCACCAAGCTAAGAGACAGGTACTGATGTACTGATTGTTACAAAGTGAGAATCAATGGCATTTGGATTTGGCCACAGAATAACTTCTAGGGAGGAGACCTTCCCCCCCAAAAAAGCCACAAATATTATATTTGAAATCTTACTGACTGGGAGAATAGTGGTTTGGGTAAATCACTGTTGGCCCATCTACCATGGTCTTGCCATGGGGACAGCATCTAATCATTGTTGCCTAATCTGTAGACCTAATACATAAGGTCGTAAAATGTGACAAAAGGACACTAGAAGCAAATGCTTCTAAGAATCTCTTCCCATAGAAAGACCTCCTCAAAGGACCTGGAAGACAAGCTCAGGTTCCAAGCAAGGGTTCCAGTCCATTCATGTTCCCTAAGGGAGAGTGACAAGCTAATGACTCTTCCCCAAGGCACTCTACACAGGTCTGCCTCCTCCCCTCTGCACTGAGGAGGCACTCAGGAGGCACAGAAGATCCACCTGGGAAGATGAAAGGCAAAGATGGAAAAGTAGAAATGCAGATACCCAATCCTGAAAAAAAAAAAAAAATCACAGGTTCATGGTTATATGACCTATTTCTCCTAAGGAATTCAAGAAATGTGCAGTGCAAAGACTGTAACCACCCAGCACATCTCACACCCTCAGGTGGGATCAAGGCTGCCCCCGATGGCTGCTGCACACCCCCTACCAAAGGATGGTGCATGGACGCAGAGCCAAAGGAGAATGTCATTCCCAGCTTAGAAAGAGGAAAAGACTCCCCTGACTGCGAGCCAAATAAACAGCAGGAAAACACAGGCACAATCTGGAGATGCTGCTGGACCAAGTTTTGTTCACTTGAGTAAAAGCAATATGTGACAGTGGAATCTGCCTAGATTGTCAGTGGACTAAGGAGACTTATGGGTCTACATGTCAACAGCAACTAAGCAGGAACAAAATGGTGGCTTTTTAGAGGCAGTCTGTTAAGAAATCCCACCCACTTCCAGATCACTTTGCTTCCTGCATAAAATCCTCCAGGAGCCCATATAGAGCGACAATCACTGAGGCCTCCTGAGCAGCTGTCTTTAACACCAGTCTCTCCTCCACTTTTCTCCACATGCTAAGTGCTTTGGAGCCTGACATGTTTGAATAAGATAATAACCATTTTTACAATGGTCAATTGTAAAAATCTACAGCCCTCTCCAAACACAACACACACACACACAGAGTGAGGAAATTACTGACATTTCTATTACGAACAGCGTTTGGCTCTCCAAGAAAACACTATTACTTGATTACAAGCATCTCTATTTTTCTCAGTGTACAGGCACCCAGGCCAGTGTTTTTCATCTAAGTGAGTTAAGCCTTGTTAATATTCTGAGGCTAAAATGTCAGTTTCTAAAGTGAAAAATGAAATAATCTGTGATTTCCATATACTGAGTTTGCGGTGTCACAATTTTACCAGAGACTACACAACTGTAATCCTGTGCAGCTTTCCCAGGCATAACCATCTCCTGCATCAAGCCATCTATGAAAGATGAAACTCTGAATCAATTCCAAAACAAGGTGGGAATTTTCAAAATGCATTTAGCACAAAGATGAGAAATGCGGTCTCTTCCAAAGATAAACTAGGACAGAAATGAGGCGACCAAAACTGTACATAGAAGGAACTATCTTATTTCTCCTCCTACAAAAATCAAATTACCTGGCATCCTGCATGGGCTGCTTTAACAATTAGGTTAGTATTGGCTCGGTATTCTCAAAAGTCCATGCAAAATTCATAAAAGCTCATTTTAAAGCAAGAAGAAACTTTCAAGTGCAGATGTAATTCTCTGTCTTCACAAAGCTCAGCTTCTTGAACAATAAATAGCCACAGCCATGTGCGTGCCGTGTATGCTAAGTCGCTCAGTCGGGTCCAACTCTTTGTGACCCTCTGGACCTGTATAGCCCACCAGGCTCCTCTGTCCACAGGATTCTCCAGGCAAGAATACCAGAGTCGGTTGCCATGCCCTCCTCCAGGGGATCTTCCCAACCCTGGGATCAAAACTGCAGCTCCTGCATTGCAGGATTCTTGACCGCTGAGCCACCAGGGAAGGACACAGATGTATCTCTGCCCAAATTTTCTCTCTGCCATCAATTGCTAGATGCTTCATCAGATGCCAGCCTTGGCCACTCTATGCCAGAGTTGATTCCTTCACAAAGTACATGTAAATCACCAATAGACTTGGCACAGTGGTGGAAAGACTCTGGGGTCAGACTACCTTGGTTTGAACACGGGCTTCTCTACTTACCTCACCCCAAGTGCCTATTTCCTCCTCTACACCACAGGAATAATTACAGTACCATCTTCACGGGACTGCTGTGAAGAGTAAGTGATGTAACCAATGGAGTGTTCAGCACAGGCCCCTGGCTCTTAATAAACCCTTAATAAGGTCTATCTATTGCTTCCCTAAAATGAGGGAAGAAATATGGAATTTAGGAAAAGTTATTTTAAAATTAAAGCATGAGCTTTCTTTTTCCAAAGTCAATTGAAATAGAGTTCATCATATCTGACTGAATTCAAATACATCAACACTGCTATATTTAAAATGGATAACCAACAGGGACCTACTATACAGCACAGGGAACTTCGCTCAGTTATGCGGCAGCCTGGATGGGAGGGGAGTTTGGGAGAGAATGGATGCATGTATATGTATGGCTGAGTCCCTTAGGCCCACCTGAAATATCACAACATTGTTAACTCCAATATAAATTAAAAGGTTTTTTAAAAAGGAATTCAAATACATCAGAGATGACAGTTCACAAACTCATGACTGGTGACTTATCTTTGACCTCATTTTCACAGAAGGAAAGAGTTACTGTGGGCTGTGCACACCCCTAAAATAAACATAATCCTTCCCACTCTTCTGGAAGATTACACTATTTTAAAAAGTCATCAGTATAGATGCTCATTCAGCAGGATACAGTTTGAAAATTAAGTAACTTCTCATAGGATGGTTTATACAATAGGAAGAAGAATTCCCAGAAAAGGATATGTGAGAATCAAATTTTTACCAAGTGAACCAAAATTTTAAATACTTTGTAAAGTATTATCTGCTTTTTGTGAAAAATTTAGAGAACAGTTTACAGGAGATTAGCAGCCATCCAGAGAAGGCAATGGCACCCCACTCCAGCACTCTTGCTTGGAAAATCCCATGGACGAAGGAGCCTGGTGGGCCACAGTCCATGGGGTCACCAAGAGTCAGACACGACTGAGTGACTTCACTTTCACTTTTCACTTTCATGCATTGGAGAAGGAAATGGCAACCCACTCCAGTGTTCTTGCCTGGAGAATCCCAGGGACNCGGGTCCAACTCTTTGTGACCCTCTGGACCTGTATAGCCCACCAGGCTCCTCTGTCCACAGGATTCTCCAGGCAAGAATACCAGAGTCGGTTGCCATGCCCTCCTCCAGGGGATCTTCCCAACCCTGGGATCAAAACTGCAGCTCCTGCATTGCAGGATTCTTGACCGCTGAGCCACCAGGGAAGGACACAGACGTATCTCTGCCCAAATTTTCTCTCTGCCATCAATTGCTAGATGCTTCATCAGATGCCAGCCTTCGCTACTCTATGCCAGAGTTGATTCCTTCACAAAGTACATGTAAATCACCAATAGACTTGGCACAGTGGTGGAAAGACTCTGGGGTCAGACTACCTTGGTTTGAACACGGGCTTCTCTACTTACCTCACCCCAAGTGCCTATTTCCTCCTCTACACCACAGGAATAATTACAGTACCATCTTCACGGGACTGCTGTGAAGAGTAAGTGATGTAACCAATGGAGTGTTCAGCACAGGCCCCTGGCTCTTAATAAACCCTTAATAAGGTCTATCTATTGCTTCCCTAAAATGAGGGAAGAAATATGGAATTTAGGAAAAGTTATTTTAAAATTAAAGCATGAGCTTTCTTTTTCCAAAGTCAATTGAAATAGAGTTCATCATATCTGACTGAATTCAAATACATCAACACTGCTATATTTAAAATGGATAACCAACAGGGACCTACTATACAGCACAGGGAACTTCGCTCAGTTATGCGGCAGCCTGGATGGGAGGGGAGTTTGGGAGAGAATGGATGCATGTATATGTATGGCTGAGTCCCTTAGGCCCACCTGAAATATCACAACATTGTTAACTCCAATATAAATTAAAAGGTTTTTTAAAAAGGAATTCAGATACATCAGAGATGACAGTTCACAAACTCATGACTGGTGACTTATCTTTGACCTCATTTTCACAGAAGGAAAGAGTTACTGTGGGCTGTGCACACCCCTAAAATAAACATAATCCTTCCCACTCTTCTGGAAGATTACACTATTTTAAAAAGTCATCAGTATAGATGCTCATTCAGCAGGATACAGTTTGAAAATTAAGTAACTTCTCATAGGATGGTTTATACAATAGGAAGAAGAATTCCCAGAAAAGGATATGTGAGAATCAAATTTTTACCAAGTGAACCAAAATTTTAAATACTTTGTAAAGTATTATCTGCTTTTTGTGAAAAATTTAGAGAACAGTTTACAGGAGATTAGCAGCCATCCAGAGAAGGCAATGGCACCCCACTCCAGCACTCTTGCTTGGAAAATCCCATGGACGAAGGAGCCTGGTGGGCCACAGTCCATGGGGTCACCAAGAGTCAGACACGACTGAGTGACTTCACTTTCACTTTTCACTTTCATGCATTGGAGAAGGAAATGGCAACCCACTCCAGTGTTCTTGCCTGGAGAATCCCAGGGACAGGGGAGCCTGGTGGGCTGCCATCTATGGGGTCGCACAGAGTTGGACACAACTGAAGCAACTTAGCAGCAGTAGCAACAGCAGTCATCCATTGCCCTTCCCTGGTGGCTCAGTGGTAAAGAAGCTGCCTACCATGCAGGAAAACAAGTTTCATCGCTGGGTCAGGAAGATCCCTTTGAGGAGACAATGGCTACTCACTCCAGTATCTTGCCTGGAGACTACCATAAACAGAGGAACCTGGTGGGCTACAGTCCATGGGGTCAAAAAGAGTTGGACACCACTAAGTGGCTAAAACAAGTCACCATCCATATTTCTCTTTATCAATATTTTAGCCAACGATCACTTTTTTACCTTGACAAGTTTTTAATTATCTAGACTAGGACATACTCCATATGTAATACCACATTTTGCTTTTTGTTCACTTAGCGTATTTATAAAAAGCATTTTCCCTGAAACACTGGAAACATTTTATAAATGTCATTTTGAACAACCACATAGTATTTGATCAAGTTGATCAGAATTTATTCAATCATTTCCATAATACTGAACATGCAACTTCTTTTCAATGTTTTATAATAATAATGTCTGAATGAAATTCACTTCATGCATTTTCCTTGCAGTTATGGTTACTTTCTTAAGATAAATTCTGAGAAGTGAAACTATTAGGTCATAGGCTAAGAATAATTCTAAGGCTCATCAAACTGCTTTCTAAAATAGCCGCATTAATTTACTCTGTGCTATATGAAAAAACATCACATTTTTAAAAATATTCACTAAGCTGGGTCAATTTTTGGTAACTTGGTTCAGTTCACTCGCTCAGTCATGTCCGGCTCTTTGAGACCCCATGGACTGCCATGCCAGGCTTCCCTGTCCATCACCAACTCCCAGAGCCTACTCAAACATGTCCATCGAGTTGGTGATGCCATCCAACCATCTCATTCTCTGTCATCCCCTTCTCCTCATGCCTTCAATCTTTCCCAGCATCAGGGTCTTTTCCAATGAGTCAGTTCTTTGTAGCAGGTGGCCAAAGTATTGGAGTTTCAGCTTCAATATCAGTCCTTCCAATGAATACTTAGTATGATTTCCTTTAGGATGTACTGGTTGGATCTCCTTGCAGTCCAAGGGACTCTCAAGAGTCTTCTCCAGCACCACAGTTCAAAAGCACCAATTCTTCGGCACTCAGCTTTCTTTATACTCCAACTCTCACATCCATACATGACTACTCTCAAAGTTGTTTTAATTGGCGTTTATTTTATCTCTAATAAGGCTGAATGTTTGTTATATTTGTCAGCCATTGAGTTTCCCCTTTTGCAAAGTCTGTTCATTAACTTTGTCCCTTTGTTAACTGGGATTTTTATAGGCACTTCCCTGGTGGCTCAGTGGTAAAGAATCTGCCTGCAATGCAGGAGACACAGCTGACCTGGGTTTGATCCCTGGGTCAGGAAGATCCCCAGGAGAAGGAAATGGATACTCACTCCAGTATTCCTGCCTGCAGAATTCCATGAACAGAGGGGCCTGGCGGGCTACAGTCCATGGGGTCACAGAGTAGGACATGACTGAGAGACTATTATATCACATACTACTTTAACAACTTGTAAAAAAATTTATACATCAAGTATACTAACCCATTTGTAATTTTTTACACCCTCTACTGATTGACTTTACTGATCAAGTGTCCAGTTCTTTCCTGATATACACAGTTTAATTTTTACGTAGTCAAACATGTCCCTAATTTTCTCTTGTGATACTTTCTTTTCTTTCTTTGGTCTTTCTTTTTTAAATCAAAATATATTTGACATATAACACTGTATATGTTCAAAGCTTTTCAATCTTTTAAGCTTAGAAACTTCTCCATCCACTGATTAGATAGTCACCTATACTTTTTCTATATTTTTTTATTTTTTCTTAAATTTAGTTCTCTTACTTAGAATTTATTTTAGTATATAGTATTTTAATTATATTTTGAGGACAACAGTAACAGTAATTTAATGGTAAGATAATTATTAAGGTGATTAGTTTAATAGCTTTTGTAAAATTAATTAACTGTTTTCAAAAACACAAATATTGTATTCACCTCGAACAGGCAAATTCCAGAAACAGAAAGTTATCAGTGGCTGAGGGGGAAGAGGCAGTGGGGAGATGCTTTAAGAGGTTTTTTTTTTTCCTAAATTGTATTTATGTATTTACTGAGGCTGTGCTGGGTGTTCATTGCTCCTCCAGCTTTTCTCTAGCTGTGGCAAGCAGGGGCTACTCTCTGCTTCCAGTGTGCGGGCTTCTCCTTGCGGCGGCTTCTTGTTGCAGAGCACAGGCTCTAGGGCGCATGGGGTTCAGGAGCTGTGGCTCCCAGGCTCTAGAGCACAGGCTCAATAGCTGTGGTGCACGAGCTTAGCTGCTTCACAGTGTGTAGGATCTTCCCAGACCAGGGATCTAATCCATGTCTCCCGCATTGACAGGCGGATTCTTATCCACTGAACCACCAGGGACGCCCAGGAGTCACTATTTAATGGGTACAGAGTTTCAGTTAGGGAAGATGAGAAAGTTCTGGAGGTGGATGGTTGTGACGGCTGCACAACACCATGAATGAATTTAATGCTAATGAATTGTACACTTAAAAATTAAAATAGCAAGTTTTATGACAGGTACAGTTTACCACAATAAAATCAATCAACAGTGTTTTATTTAATCATGGTTTACAGAGTTAGAAGTTGCGGTTAGTGAATTGCGCACTAAGCAGATTGCAGGGGTGATAGTTAAAATACTAAACACCTGGCATGACCTAGTCCCCAAATGATCATAATTAGAGGAGATGCTTAACCCATCAAAAAGATGCCCAGTACATCAAGAAGGACAATGGCCATAAACAAACAGGTAAGCCTTACTGATATGCAACAGGTGAATATCTGCCCTACTTCCAGGGCTAATTTTATTCATATAACCACTTTGGCCACTTCATGCAAAGAGGTGACTCACTGGAAAAGACTCTGATGCTGGGAGGGATTGGGGGCAGGAGGAGAAGGAGACGACCGAGGATGAGATGGCTGGATGGCATCACGGACTCGATGGACGTGAGTCTGAGTGAACTCCGAGAGATGTGGATGAACAGGGAGGCCTGGCGTGCTGTGATTCATGGGGTCGCAAAGAGTCGGACACGACTAAGCGACTGAACTGAACTGAACTGAACCAACTGTCAAGTACATTCACCCCTGGAAGTTTATAAGGTATACTGACAAATGCCATCCAGTTCTCCTTTTCTTTGGTCAGTCATGGAACCATCAACTAATGGTCACACATTACAATACAAGTGAGATGATTATGAATTCCTCTTCATAATAATGATACAGTTATATCTTCCAGAGAGCATGACCTGGCCATACAGGTGCATCCAAGATCAGTCATTTCTTCAGTTGGGTTTGTTTGAAGGTTTTCTGCATGTGGGTAACATTATCTATCAGCTGTTGATTTTACAGCTTTCCATGTTGGGAGGAAACTTCTTTCCAAGTTTTAGTGTCATCTTATAGGAAAAACTAGGGTCACAAACAAGCAAATGTTTATCTTTATATAAGTTTGGTACTTGGGCTTCCCTTGTGGCTCAGCTGGTAAAGAATTCACCTGCAATGTGAGAGACCTGGGTTCAACTCCTGGGTTGGGAAGATCCCCTGGAGAAGGGAAAGGCTACCCACTCCAATATTCTGGCCTGGAGAATTCCATGGACTCTATAGTCCATGGTGTCGCAAAGAGTCGGACACAACTGAGCAACTTTCACTTTCACTTTTGGTACTTAAGGCATCATGAAACTGAGGAAAAACGGCCACTTCCTTCAAATCAAAGAACGTCTTACAAAGGTGCTGAAGTTTTAGGGTTGGTTTTTTTTTTAAGTTTTTTCTATCAAACACAATGTTAATTTTTTTTTTTTTTTTTTTTGCAGCACCACACAGCATGTGGACTCTTAGTTCCCCAACCAGGCATGGAGCCCACACCTTCTGCATTGGAGTCTTTACCTCTGGACCACCAAAGATGTCCCAAAGGTGTGGAAGTTTTAGTGATGTCTGGGAGAAATTTAAGAAAATCATTTTGGGAAACTTACAGGAAAAGACATCTTATGTACCAGAGGAAAATGGAGGCCAGCACAGGAATTAGGACTCGGTGTTTTCCGAAGCAGCAGCAGTTGCTCCCAGGGAAATGAGAGACTGTTCTCAGTGTAGCCACAGAGCCCATGACTGATTCCAGACTATGCTAATGGCAGCTGTAAAGCTACCACCCTACATCCTCCCTTATACAGTCCAGACCACATGCCAAGTAATTCTAGGCAAAAGATCCAGAGGTGAGGTGAGGTCGCTCAGTAGTATCTGACTCTTTGCGACCCCGTGGACTGTAACCTACTAGGCTTCTCTGTCCATGGGATTCTCCAGGCAAGAATACTGGAGTGGATTGCCATTTCCTTCTCCAGGGGATCTTCCCAACCCAGGGACTGAACCCGGGTCTCCTGCGTTGGAAGCAGACGCTTTAACCTCTGAGCCACCANCAAGGCAAGCAAATCAGAACCAAAAGGCTGTGGGTCCTACCCCTTCATGTCACAGGGAGTGAGATGGCATTCACACAGAGGGCTGAGGAGGAGGCTGGCCTGGCTCCCCCAGCTGCTCACAGGACATTCATCAGTGTCAGCCATCTGCAATGTCATGTTAAAACATACCCACAACAGCCCAGGATCTTCACAAGCATTTCATCCCACAGTCTTCTCCCCTAAAAGAAGCCCTAAATAGGGTTACTTAGCACTGTTCCTTTATTAAGAGATAGTGTTATCTTAGAGGGATTTAGGGATCAATAAACACAGCGTTATCTTTAAAAAACAGAGGGAGTGCCCACACCCCTGTGTGTCCCTGCAAAAAGTTATAGCAGATGACCTGCAGAAGTGACCGCAGAGCTCTCTGCAAGCCATCTAGTCACAAGAGCACCGGCAAGAGGTAAATGCTTCAGACCTGGCTGTGTTCAGAAGTAGACTTCACCTACAAAAGTCACAGGAAGAATCATCTGAAAGTCAGGGGGCCCCGAGGACCTGCTGACCCATCCAGTCAGCCATACTTCTTTCATTGCAGCTGAAGGTACCATTAAAGGAAGAATGGACACACCAGGTGTGCCTGAAGCCCTTATGCCTGTGTCCATGCTAAGTCACTTCAGTAGTGTGCAACTCTTTGTGACCCCATGGACTGTAGCCTGCCAGGCTCCTCTGTCTTTGGGATTCTCCAGGCAAGAATACTGGAGAGGGTTGCCATTCCCTTCTCCAAGGCATCTTCCCCACCCAGGGATCAAACCCACATCTCCTATATATTCTGCACTGGCAGGCAGGTTCTTTCCCACTAGCACCATCTGGCAAGCCCAAAGCCCTTATACTGAGGATGAAAGAGCTGAGCTAGACTCCCCCTGCCTATCTGATGTCTCTGTGGGGGTAGCTAACATATGACTCATTCTACAACACCTTTCAGAACCTTCCCTACCTTCTAGGCCTTCAACCGGCAGCCTCGCATCAAGTCTGTGCAGTTTAAGGGACTTCCATGGTGGTTCAGTGCTTGAGAGTCTGCACCGGCAATGCAGGACGTATGGGTTCGATTCCTGGTTGGGGAACCAAAATCCCACATGCCTCGTGGTGTGGCCAAAAAATTTTAGAAGGGCGTGTGCAGCTTAAGATACAAACTACTCTATATAAAATGGATAAACAACAAGGTTCTACTGTATAGCACAGGAAGCTATATTAAATGTCTTATAATATACCATCATGGAAAAGAATATGAAAACGAATACACACACACACACACACACACACACCCCCACAAAGGATGCATCTTTCCTTAACCCTCTGGACCCCTTCCATAATATATGACACTCCGCTTACTAATTAATCTTCATATGACCTTCATGGATCTGAAACTACTTCTTTCCAAAAGAAAAAAAAAAGAATGCCAATATCTCACAGAATAAATATTGAGATAAAATTTCACCACTTTGAAATAAAGTCATGCTTCTAGCTCTCCCCTTTAACTCTAGGCTGGAAGAGAAAACTTTAAGAAATGGAACAAGTAAAAAAGGCTTCTGATGAAACATTAATACAATAAGATAGAGCTTTGAACTTGGATCATGGCTTCTTTGTTATTTTCAAATCATGGCTGGATTCAGTGACTTTCTATACTGTGCCACAAAATTACGTCTTCTAATTTCTGTATCTTTATTTATTTATTTATTTATTTTTTTTTTTTTGTCAAGTCTCAACAGAGTCTCAAATGATCTCAGCCGAAGGAAACTTGCCCTTGGCTGGCATTTGTACAAAGAACCACCTAGTACCTCAAAATAAAAAGGTTGCCCTGCCTCCTGTCCACTTTCCCTCTTCCAAGTTCCCTGCCCTGTGATCATGTCACCACCTCAGCTGAGTCATGCACCATAACTCACAGCACAGGTGACCTGCCAGCCACCCACAGTGAATGAGCCTGAATACAGGGCCCTAAGACTTGGAAAGGAAATGGGTTTCAACCTTCTGAGATTCTTATTCCAGACCTATATACTCATTCTTTAGTGGAGCTAAACAATATTAACTAAGATTTCATCCTCTCTCAAAACTGCATCAGGGAAAGGGGAAAAAATGAATCTGAATCTAACTACTCTGTAATTCATATATATGCCCACTCTATTTGTTCACATGTAATAGGCACAGAGATTGTAGCCATATGCAGCCTATATTCCAGGAATATAGGATTACATCATTGGTATTTTTGTATTAACATAGGTGGTGGCTTTTACAAAAACATGTGCAGAAATGGAAGCTCCATTCCTGGATTTTCCCATACCTATTTCGAGCTGCTATCTGGTGTATACATCACCCTATCCTGCTTCCTTTCTCTGCTGAAATACACCGGAGTCTGGAGTCTGATTGGCTCCAAGATGTAATGGAATATGTAGCCTTTCACCTCTGGGTCATAGGACCGAATCTGGGTCACAACAGCAGCATCTGAAAGCAGTTACTGTACTATCTATGGCCTTGCTTAAGACAAAAGCCACTGTTAACAGCTTTTCATTCTTGTGGAAAGCCTCAACTAGGAAAGGCAGAAAGGAATGAGAAATAGGCTCCCGAAAGAAACTCCCAGTTAGCCAGAGTCCATGAGAATGGTGTGAAGGAGCCGTCTGCAAGAACAGCTTTGGTGCTTTATGGCCTGATGGCTGTGTCACGTAATCTGTGGGTACAGTCACCGGGAATGTTATGCTTTGGTAAAATTCCCTTTCCTCAACCTGCAAAGTGTCAGACACCTGTAAAAAGGCAGAAATTTCAATAACCTCTGAAATTCCATAAGCTCAGAGCAGCAGTGCTTCAGAAAAGGAGTCTTAGGCCTGACCTAAACTCATGGGTGACACTGATCAAGAGTCCAGAGCTAGAATAGTGACCAGCACAGAGCAGATGCAGTATTAACAGCTGCTGAATGAATGGGAGGCAGGGTGCGGGGCGGGGGGAACGTCTTGGTCTCTCTTTCTTTCACCTATTAAATGAATTTAAGACAGACTATCTTATATCCTTCCCTGGAGGCTCAGATGGTAAAGAATTTGCCTGCAGTGCAGGAGTCCCATGTTCAATCCCTGTCTGGGTCAGGAAGATACCTTGGAGAAGGAAATGGCAACCCACTCCAGTATTCTTGCCTGGAGAATCCCATACACAGAGAAGCCTGGCAGGATACAGTCCATGGCATCACAGAGAGTCAGACACGACTAAGCAAAAAACACTTAACACCCTACATCCAGCCATGACATTCCTTAAAGAGAGGCTGTGAGAAAGACGGGGAAAAGTGGCCAAGGCCCAGTACAGTAACCTGAAGAAAGCAACTATATAAATAGAAGGTTTTATGAACCTATCTGATCTTTAAAAATGTCCATTTGGTCTAACTCCAAAATAGCAATACACACAAAATGTGTTGGCCAATTCAGAAAAGTGATGCTGCCATTGAACATACTGCTGTCAAGAACCCAAGCACTAATAAGTCATTTTTCTAATTCACTGCAAAATGTGCAAAGCAATTATAGTAACGTATTAATAACTATTACACAGGGAACCATTGAATATGTTGTCCTCACAAAGATTTATTTGCTAGCTTAATGTGTTTACCCAGTGATGATAACTGCCAGTGTAAAACTTTCAGACAATTCCAGGCACAAGTAAAACAATTGCTTTGCACTGGTGCCTGCAGAAAAGAGTAACGTGGGTTCTGCCCGTGACACACCCTCTCCCATGGCACCTGCAGAGGGAAGAGCTGCCGGGCTTCTTGCTGGCCACGGACAGGCCTCTTCTCAGAAGGCAAGTGGAAACAAGAGAAGAGACAGCAAGGGCGAGGAGTATTCCAGCATCCCTTCACAGGCCACTCACCTGGCCCACATGTGCAGGATCTTCCACCTTCCCCCTAAGGGGCTAGAACAGGGCTCACATGGACGCAGCACAGCGAAGGGGGTGAGGAGGGGTAAGGATGCTGGTCCAGACACCTAACCTCACTGAGTTTTCTCATCTGTAAAATGGGGACAGTAACTGTACCTCATTCCTAGGATGACCATGAGGATTCACTGTGATATTGCACATTACATGCTTAGGAAGATTCAGTGGTTAGATCGATCAGTGTCATCATGCAGTGTTCAGGACCCCTTCCTGGATGCAATGTTCCCTGATCAGGCAGTCCACAGGGATAGCTAGTCCCTCAGAACACCATTTTGTGACACAGTTTGTACTGCTATCTATATATGCTTGTGTGTTGAAATATACAATGCAGAAAACTGATCTTTTTAAGTATACAGTTCAGTAGCATTAAGTACATTCTTATGGTTATGCAATTACTACCACCATCCACCTCTATAACTTTTTTTTCTTCCCAAACTGAAACCCCTCACTCACTAAGCAACCCCCTTCCCCCAGGCTCTGGCAACCACTGTTCTGTCTCTGTGAATGTGGTGACTCTAGGTACCTCATATAAGTGGAATTTGTCCTTTTGTGACCAGCTTATTTCACTCAGCATAAAGTCCTCAAGGTTCATCCCCACTGTAGCACGTGTCAGAATTTTCCTTCCTTTTTAAGGCTGAATAATATTCCACTGTGTATATACCATAGTTTGTGCATCCACCCATCCACTGATGGGCACTTGGGTTGCTACTGTGAATAATGCTGTCATGAACATGGGTATTATACTGCTATGCTGATGTCTTACGTTGTATCATCACTTGTATTTTTCTTCCTTTACTTTTGGCTGAGCTGGGTCTTCAATGCTACACATTTAGGCATTCTCTAGTTTTGCTGGCTCTCTGTTGTGGGGCTCGGGCTCCTTGTTGGGTGGCTTCTCTTGTTGCAGAGCACAGGCTCTAGGCGTGCTGGCTTCCATAGTTGCAGCACGCTGGCTCAGTAGTTGGGGCAAACAGGTTTAGTTACGGCAGCACGTGAAATCTTCCCAGTCCAGAGNGCTCCTTATTGGGTGGCTTCTCTTGTTGCAGAGCACAGGCTCTAGGCGTGCTGGCTTCCATAGTTGCAGCACGCTGGCTCAGTAGTTGGGGCAAACAGGTTTAGTTACGGCAGCACGTGAAATCTTCCTAGTCCAGAGATCGAACTTGTGTCCTCTGCATTGACAGGTGGATTTGTATCCACTGGACCACTAGGGCAGTCTCATTACTTGTTAACATTGATTTATAAATCTAATGTTGCCATCTAACCTCTTATGAGGGCAATGTGGTTGGCTGGTTGCCCTGCAAATTCTCAGGGGTTAGGAAGACTCTCAAGGCTTATGCTTTCTTCATAAGATTCCCTGGAATGTCTCACCTTCTTCAGCCTTCACTTACCAGTTCTTACTCATCTCATTGGCCTCAATTCAGCTGTCACCTCTTCTAGGAAACCATCTCATCCCACTCTACATCATGCCATGACACATCTTGAAGGGTGCTGTGAAAAGCGGGTGCCAACAGTCCAGCACAGTGGCCTGGAGTAGTGGAACCTGCTCCCTGTGTGCCCCTAACTCCACCCTCGGCCCACTGATTCTCGACCAGCTCCACCCACCATGTGGTCCCTGCGAGGGACCCAAGGGCAACACTTGTCTTAACCACCTTTCTACCCTCAGCACGGAGTCCAGGACCATATGCCTAGATGTGTGTATGCATGCTTAGTCACTCAGGTGTGTTTGACTCTCTGTGGCCCCATGGCCTATAGCCTGCCTGGCTCCTCTGTCCACGGGATGTTCCAGGCAAGAATACCAGAGCAGGTTACCATTTCCTACTCCAGGGAATCTTCCCAACCCAGGGACTGAACCCATGTCTCTTCCATCTCCTCCACTGGCAGGCAGATTCTTTACCACTAGTGCCACCTGAGAAGCCCCATATACCTACATGGGAAAGGCCAAAGAAATGCTGGCAGGCAGATGAACAGATAGAGAGATACAGAGATGGATAATGAGAGAATGAAAACCAAATGTTCATTTTGTAGAATCAGTCTGGGAAAAGGAGGTCACCCTTTAGATATGTAAGTTTTACTTTTCTCTGCTATAAGATGGTAGTTTGGATACTAACATTTAATGAGTGCTTACCGACTTTGTGCCAGATAAAACATGCTTACAAAGCAATTTTTTAGATGTTAATCTTATTTTTTAAGTGCATTTTTACTGAAGTGCAGTTGTCATATAATAGTATATTTTACAGGCATACAATACAGTGATTCACAATTTTTAAAGGTTATATACTCCATTTATAGTTATAAAATATTGGCTATATATAGTTATATAATATATCCTTGTATTGATAGTTTGTTTTATAATTTGTACCTCTTAATCTACTATTCCTATTCCTTTCCCCTCTGGTAATCTCTAGTTTTTTCTCTTAATCTGTGAGTGTGTTCTTTTTTGATATATTCACTAATTTGTTGTATTTCTTAGATTCCACATATAAGTGATATTATACAGTATTTGTCTTTCTCTGGCTAACTTATTACACTTAGCATCAATTCAGTTCAGTTCAGTCATTCAGTCGTGTCTAACTCTTTGCAATGCTCTCCAAATCCATCCATGTTGCTGCAAATGGCAAAATTTTATTCTATTTTATGGCTGAGTTGTATTCCATTGTGTGGAATGAAACTGAAGATCTTAAACATCTTTATCCATTTATCTGCTGATGGACACTGAGGTTGCTTCCTTACCTTGGCTATTGTAAATAATGCAACAATGAACACTGGTATGCGTGTATCTTTTCAAATTAGTGATTCTGTTTTTTTCGGATATACTAGGAGTGGAAATGCTGAGTCACACGGCAGTTCTATTTCTAGTTTTTTTGAGAAACCTCCATACTTTTTTCCACAGTGACTGCACCAATTTATATTCCCACCAACAGTGTAGGAGGGTTCCTTTTTCTCCACATCCTCCCCAACATCTGTTATTTATGTTCTTTTTGATAATAGCCATTTTGACATATGAGGTGATATCTCATTGTGGTTTTGACTTGCATTTCCCTGATGATTAGTGTTGATTAGCATCTTTTCCATTTGCCTGTTGGCCATTTGAGTATCCTCTTTGGAAAAACATCTATTCAGTTCTCTATGAAGCAATTATTACTAACACCATTATATAAGTGAGGAAACTGAGGCAGAAAGCAATGTCCTTGAAGTTCAAGAGCTGATAAATGACAGAACAAAGACTTAAGCCACATGCTCTGGCTCCAGGCTTCTAATTACAAAAGTAAAGCAACACTGCATAACCTCTAAGTTTCCCTCTATGCTCTCATTCTATGATTATAAAATGCTAATGATTAAAAAGGATATTCTGAAGTCTCCAGGAGGAAAGGTGATGTACAGTGTTAAAAATAATGGCATCCATTTAAACTGACATATTATATTGACTTTTGCCCAATGTGAGAATTATAGAGAGGGTTTGGAAAGCCTAGGATCCCACTAAAAAGATACTAATGGGTGCTCTTAAATGGAGTGATGAACACAAACTCCATTTCTTTCCAGAATTATCAGGACCTCATTATGCAGTGGCACCCCACTCCAGTACTCTTGCCTGGAAAATCCCAGGGACAGAGGAGCCTGGAGGGCTGCAGTCCATGGGGTCGCTGAGAGTCGGACACGACTAAGTGACTTCACTTTCACTTTTCACTTTCATGCATTGGAGAAGGAAATGGCACCCCACTCCAGTGTTCTTGCCTGGAGAATCCCGGGGATGGAGGAGCCTGGTGGGCTGCCGTCGATGGGGTCACACAGAGTCGGACATGACTGAAGTGACTTAGCAGCAGCAGCAGCAGCAGCGTTACTGTCTGTCGGAGGAGAAACCACCCTGCTTCCTTGTTACTCTGCAGTGAGTGACTGGAAACCAGCCTCTCACCGACTGCATTTCTCCTCTCACCTCAAACTGAAGCGATTCCAAGCCTTTAAAGGGAGAGAGTCCTTTACACTTCCGGACCCCACGCCATCCTGGGTGTGATCATATGTCACCATCTCACCAAGCAGCGGAGGCAGAGCAGCACCAACAGTATCAACTATCAGATAAAGGGAGAGATTAAATTGGAGGAGCCCGTGTCTGGGGAAGTAGCCTCAAGCTGCCCTCTCAGTTTAGTTCCTGATGGTGCCAACAAGTTTCCTCCCTGATTACCTGGGACATCATGTTAAGCATCCAGTGAGCGTTCTCATCCTCTCTTATTCTGCCAGATGAGAAGTGAACCGAACAACATTAAACTAAGCAAAAACCAAGGACTTAACCACTAACAAGAAATTCAAGGTCCCCCAAGATAGCCAGCCCATATAAATCCTAGACCAACATCCACTTGGATGAAGGAGCTGCTCACAATCTGATCCCTGGGAAGATGAGAGTGGATCTCACTCTTCTAAGAACAGGAGGGCCTGACAGTGGGACAGTATCCTGACTGTTCCCAGGAGTAACCCAGGCATCACCTCCCGCCCTCTACATACTGCCAACATCCCCCTCCTCTCTCACCTTGCCTTATCCTCAGTGAGGTTTTCATCACACAGCAGTGGAAAGGCGATTTTTTTTTTTTTATTCCAAAGGTCAGACATTTTTGGAGAATTCATGTAGTGGAGAAAACAACCACTGTCTACTGGGTAAAATTAATAAGATTTGATTACTGTACTCCCAGGGTTCAGAGTCAAGGAGAGCCACATGGGCAAAACAACTGCGTAAATAAATCCTATTAGAAACTGATGGAGAGGCAGGAGCATGAGGTTCTCTGGGTGACCCTGGGCAAACCTCCTGAACCTTGCCATCATCTTGTCACACTCTTCCTGACCAACAAAAATGGGTATTACGGAGATTTGCTAATAACCATGAATACTCTATTTTAAAAAGTAAATTAGCACAAACTGCCACCACAAAAATGCCCACAACCAGCAACTTCCTCCCCCAAGTGGATGCCTCTCACAGGAAGCCGAGAGCTGATTAGGCACGTTAAAACAGTGCCTTTGTATTACATTTACCACCCTGGCTGCAAAAAAAAAAAAAAAAAAGCTCGTGAAGCCATCATTAGCAGACTCGCAGCTGTCAACCCTTCCTGCACTCCCAGCCCTCGAGACAGTTAGCCATCCTTCTGTGCTGAATGCCCTTTCAATTGCACACCCCACTTTATTAGCTGCCTTGACCTCCAATAAAAAGCTTCGGCCTAACAATGTCTGAAACCTGAGACAGGATGTCTACAGTGTCATCAACTTGTAGGCTTCCTGGAGGGTTCCTGCCAAGTGTGTACATGCACACACACAGGCACATGCACTGCCTGTTAGAAAGACTTCTTCCTAGAAACTTCACAACTAATTACATGTGCGAACTTAGGAAGAAAGAGCAAGAGGAAAAATAAAGGATACGGTATCTGAGAACAGAATCGAGGGAGACACACATAGGGTTTGCTGGGCTGCAGGATACACTGTGAGTGCCCCCCAAGGGGCTTCCCTGGTGGCTCACTGGTAAAGAATCAGCCTGCCAAAATGCAGGGGACCCAGGTTCGATCCCTGGGTTGGGAAAATCCCCTGGAGGAAAGCACGGCAACCCACTCCAATATTCTTGCCTGGAGAATCCCATGGACAGAGGAGCCATGGGCTACAATCCACAGGGTCACAAAGAGTTGGATACACCTGAGCAACTACACAGCAGAAACAACAGGGCACCGGGGAACTGAGCTGGAGAACTAGGGCAACAAGGGGTATGCCTGCCGCGCCCCTGTCCTGCGCCTGCTCCTGCTGTGTCTGCCCCCAAGTCCTAACGTGCTTTGGTCTGGGAAAGGCCAAATGAAGGCCTGCTTTTAATATCTGTCCTCCCTGAGCTGTGTTTAGACTATAACAAAAATATAAATTATTGTCGTTGAAAGAAGAATTAGGAAAACATTTCCCAGGAAGAGGACAGTTTAAACAGGCAACCTAGGCTGATGCTGAAGATGAAAAATGAAACTGTTAATAGCTAAGTGGGCCTTGTTCACTCAGCATCTGCTACCTGCCATCTCCTTTGCAGACCACAGCATCAAACAACAGGATTATGAGACCCAAGTCGTGGGTGTGGGCTGTATAAATACTGGTCTAAGTAATTATGACCTTGTCTAGAGATTTGAACGGAGAAGGCAATGGCAACCCACTCCAGTACTCTTGCCTGGAAAATCCCATGGACAGAGGAGACTGGTGGGCTGTAGTCCACGGGGTCTCTAAGAGTCGGACACAACTGAGTGACTTCACTTTCACTTTGCACTTTCATGCATTGGAGAAGGAAATGGCAACCCACTCCAGTGTTCTTGCCTGGAGAATCCCAGGGACAGAGGAGCCTGGTGGGCTTCCATCTATGGGGTCGCACAGAGTCAGACACGACTGAAGCGACTTAGCAGCAGCAGCAGTAGAGATTTGAAGGAGCAGAAAAGAGAAGAATAAAGCAAAGGGGGAAGAAGATTTTCAAAAACCATTATGATGTAGATTTTTTTAAGAATAATGAATGAAATGATTGGAATTCTGGTGCTATCTAGTGAGACCCCTCACAAATCATTTCTAAAACCTAGTTAGTATGGCAGATTTCCTAATGGAAGATTAACTATAAGCAACCCTTATATCTAAGGCAATCCTTTTTCTCAAAATTCCTTGTCAAGTTGCTCTCATAAAATCAAATGTCCTTTTGTTTGCCAAGTTGATTTCCACTCACAAATACAGAAGACAGTAGATAGCTTCATTAAGAAACAGCTATATGGCTTTCTGTTCAAGATGGTGGAATAGAAGGAGTGCACTCATCTCCTCTTGAGAGAGCACCAAATTGCAACTAGCTGTTGAAAACCATTGACAGGAGGACACTGGAGCCCACCAAGAAAAGATACCCTGTGTCCAAAGACAAAGAAAAGCCTCAGCGAGACAGTAGGAGGGGTGCGATCATGATAAAATCAAATCCCATACCCACCAGGTGGGTGACCCACAGACTGGAAAACAGTAATACCAAAGAAGTTCTCGAGCTGTTGTAACGGTTCTGAACCCCATGTTAGGCTTCCCAGCCTGGGGATCTGACAAAGGGACTGGGAATTCCCAGGGAATCTGGCCTTGAGGGCCAGCGAGATTTGATTATAGGCTTTCTAGAGGGCTGAAGGAAATAGAGACTCCAGTCTGGCAGGGCACAAACAAAACTTTGCACATACCCAGACACAGAGGAGAGGAGCACTGACCCCACGGGAGACTGAACCAAAACTTCCTGCTTGTGTTGGAGAGCCTCCTGTGGAGGCATGGATCAGCAGCAGCTCACCAGGGACAGGGGCACTGGGAGGTCCCCCTTGGCATAAACCCTCTTGAGTTAGCCATTAGAACTCACCACTAACCCTACTATAGACCCCAGGGCTGGGTCACCTCAGGCCAAACAACCCCCCACCCCCCATCAGCAGGAAATTGCATTAAAGCTTTACTGAGTAAGGCCCTGCCCATCAAAGCAAGACCCAGTTTTTGCCATCGACAGTCCCTCCCATCAAGCAGCTTACACATCCGCCTCTTAGCCTCATCCGTCAGAGGGCAGGTAGAAGAGCCAAGAAGAAGCACAGCTTCACAGTGGCTAAAACAAAAACCATATTACAGAAAGTTAATCATGATGAAAAAGCAGAAAGTTATCTCCCAGATGAAGGGACAAGATAAAATCCCAGGAAAACAATTACATGAAATGGAGATAGGCAACCTTCCAGAAAAAGAATTCAGAATAATGATAGTGAAGATAATCCAGGATCTCTAATCGGGAAAAGAATGGAGGCAAAGATTGAGAAGATGCAAGAAATGTTTACCAAAGACCTACAAGAATTAAAAAACAAACAAACAGAGACAAATAATATACTAGAAGGAATCCATAGCAGAATAACTCAGGCAGAAACACAGATAAATGGCCTGGAGGACAGAATGGTGGAAATCACTGCCACAGAACAGAATATAGAAAAAAGAATGAAAAGCAATGAAGACTAAGAGACCTCTGGGATAACATTAAACACACCAACATTCTCATCATAAGGGTCCCAGAAGGAAGAGAGAGAGAGAACGGCTCTGAGAAAATAGTTGAAGAGATAATAGCTGAAAACTTCCCTAATGTGGGAAAGAAAATAGTCAACCAAGTCCAGGAAGCACAGAGAGTCCCAAGAAGATAAGCCTAAGGAGGAACACACTGAGACACATAGTAATCAAACTGACAAAAATTAAAGACAGGTAAAATAGTAAAAGCAACAAGGGAAAAATGACAAATAACATACAAGTGAATGTCCATTAGGCTATCAGCTGATTGCTCAACAGAAACTCCAGAAGCCAGAAGGGAATGGCATGATATATTCAAAGTGATGAAAGGGAAGAACCTACAACCAAGAATACTCTACCCAGCAAGACTCTCCTTCAGATGTGATGGAGAAATCAAAAGCTTTCTAGACAAGCAAGATTTAAGAGAATTCAGCACCACCAAACCAGTTTTACAACAAATGCTAAAGGAACTTCTCTAGGCAGGAAACACAAGAGAGGGGAAAGACCTACAGAAAATAAATCCAAAACAATTCAGAAAATGGTAGTAGGATCATACATATCAATAATTATCTTAAATGTAAACGAATTAAATGCACCAACCAAAAGACACAGGCTGACTGGGTGGATGAAAACCTGTGCATGTATGCACTTCCACTTGCCACATGACTCTGCTTGATCCCCTGCTCTCCCACAGACTGCATGTATTTTATATTGTTAAGTTAATCTTGTTCCCATTGCGGCTTGCAAGTATAATTACCTTTAATCTTTTGTTTGGCTATTGATTGTGAAAATTGATAAACGTCTTTTACCATTGTGATTATGTAACTATTACTTACTTAATACCACTGTATCATAATTGATCAACAGAAAAATAATAGAATTCTGTATCACCAAAACTAGAATCTAACAGAAAAACCTGTAATCACTTTTTAAAATTCAGATGTATATCAGAATTATCTTGAAATTTTTTGAAAAATACAAATGCTCAAGTATTATTTTTTTCTCCAGAGCTGCAGATATGTTTCTAATGACCAGTCATGTTTAAAAACAACTGGACTATATGATCTTTTACTTTTTTCTAGTTTGCTTCACTTTTCCTATTTCACATTCAGTGCTCCCATTTATGTTCTCCAATTTCTCCATCTCTTCCATTTTTTTAAGGTTTTTGCTCAAGATTTTATCAAGTGTAGTAAAAAAACCTTTTGTATACATGTGTGTGTATATATATATATATATATATATATATAACTTGGACTGTGAAGAAAGCTGAGCGCCGAAGAATTGATGCTTTTGAACTGTGGTGTTGGAAAAGACTCTTGAGAGTCCCTTGGACTGCAAGGAGATCCAACCAGTCCATTCTAAAGGAGATCAGTCCTGGGTGTTCACTGGAAGGAATGATGCTAAAGCTGAAACTCGAGTACTTTGGCCACCTCATGGGAAGAGTTGACTCATTGGAAAAGACTCTGATGCTGGGAGGGATTGGGGGCAGGAGGAGAAGGGGACGGCAGAGAATGAGATGGCTGGATGGAATCACCGACTCAATGGACATGGGTTTGGGTGAACTCCGGGAGTTGGTGATGGACAAGAAGGCCTGGTGTGCTGCAATTCATGGGGTCGCAAAGAGTTGACACGACTGAGCAACTGAACTGAACTGATAATATATATATATTAGAAAACATGAATTTTTGCCTAACTAAAAAAAATTATGACATTTTGATTCCACTTGTTTGACTTAGTATGAATAGAATGCTAGATTTCTAATTAAGAAATAGATAGGCAACAAAGGTTTACTGTATAGCACTGGGAACTATAGTCAATATCTTATAATAATCTATGATGAAATAATTTTGAAAATAATATATGTGTATTTGTATAACTGGATCACCTTCCTGTGCACCTGAAACATTGTAAGTCAACTATACTTCAATAAAATATATATGTTAAAAAAAAAAGAAACAGCTATATGACACAGGGAACACAAATCTGGTGCTCTGTAACTGACACAGGTAAGATGGGGTAGGAGATGGAAGGGAGGTTCAAGAAGGAGAAAACATATGTATACCTATGTCTGATTCATGTTGATGCATGGCAGAAACCAACACAATATTATAAAGTAATTATCCTCCAATTAAAAATGAAAATTTAAAAATTATATGCAAATAAACTTAAGGGGAAAAAAAAAATAGGAAGAATCCTGTCCGTCAACTTATTAATCTAATCAAAATTCCAAAGGCAGAAATATCCAGCCACGGTGATGTCAACAAGTATCTTCCTCTGAATGGGAAAAACAGTGACACACCTTGGCTGACAGAGGGTGGGATTCCCACAGATGTGCCAACCGGTGGAACAGCTTCAGGCTCCAGATTCAGCCAGTAATCCATCTAGGACTTTGTCAAGCACATCCCTCTAGAATCTGGGGACAAAGGTTAGGCTCCATGAAGTCTTGAGGCTTCCCTCCAGCTTCAGAGACTCAAAGGCCTGGAAGCAGTTGCTGCTGCTGCTGCTGCTAAGTCGCTTCAGTTGTGTCCGACTCTGTGCGACCCCAGAGACGGCAGCCCACCAGGCTCTCCCATCCCTGGGATTCTCCAGGCAAGAACACTGGAGTGGGTTGACATTTCCTTCTCCAGTGCGTGAAAGTGAAAAGTGCAGTCGTGTCCGACTCTTAGAGACCCCATGGACTGCAGCCCACCAGGCTCCTCCGTCCATGGGATTTTCCAAGCAGTTAGAGACCACTAATTCCACCCCCTTGGTTCACAAAAGAACAAAGCACAAGCTTGCTGGGTGACTCGCCCAAGGCCACAGTGCTTATTACTGCCAGAGGCCCAACTGCACCTCAACAGCTGGGACTGTAGACAGCCTCCAATGCCTACAGCCACTCACCCTTTTATTTCTGTTTCTCTCACCCACTCTCTTGTCCTTCCTCCTTCTCCTTCTATCCACATCCTCTCCCTTCTACCCTTCTCTCAGTTTCCATCACCACACTGCCCGGCTGGGCAGAAACAAGGGATGATCAAGTTCACAGCTGTGGGTCCACAGGGAAGACATTTAAGGCCACCTCTTCAGCTGCTGTGCTCAGGATTGAGACATCCTTCTAATCACCAAGCAGGTGATTATTTTTCATTAAATAATGGCAGTTACTAGTCACTTGCCTGAATTCAACTACGGATTTTCTGTAGAGGCTTCCCTGGTGGCTCAGATGATAAAGAATTTGGCTGCAATGCAGGAGACCTGGGTTCGAGACCTGGGTTGGGAAGATCTCCTGGAGAAGGGAATGGCTACCCATTCTAGTACTCTTGCCTAGAGAATTTCATGGACGGAGGAACCTGACTGGCTACAGTCCATGGGGTCACAAAGAGTTGGACACAACTGAGCGATGTATAACTCTTTGGTTAGATAGCTCAGTAGCTTTTGGTTGTTATTGTTGGTGGTGGTGGTTTCTTATCAGTTAATTAGTAAGTCTCCTCCTGCTGCATGAAACCNGGGGTCACAAAGAGTTGGACACAACTGAGCGATGTATAACTCTTTGGTTAGATAGCTCAGTAGCTTTTGGTTGTTATTGTTGGTGGTGGTGGTTTCTTATCAGTTAATTAGTAAGTCTTCTCCTGCTGCATGAAACCATCAGGTAGATGGAGGAGGGAGTAGAGAAATAGTGATTACAACTTTAAAGAAAGCAACCACTATAAATAAGATGATAGCATTTCATGGGAAAGTGTAGCTGCTCATCACCACTCGCTAATTAAAAGATGGAATAACTTCACAGGAAAACCTCAAGCCCTATAAATTTCTATGTTATCTTTGAAGAAATCCTGAGTTAGCAACTACAAATCCCAGACAGCACTCAGATTAGATAAAGAATTATTCAACGTTTACATTTTTCACCCCTGTGGTGGCAACGTAGATTTAAAATGGTTATTTGCAATTCATGCTTGAAAAATAAAGATATTTTGTGTAAGAACTAGGAAAGCTTTTAAAAACATGCTGTGTGGAAAACTGAAACTTTTAACAAGAACTTTTTGCAGTCAACGACAACAGTGAGCTTAAACCCCAACAAGTAGAAAAGATGTATATAAGTAGTCCTTCCTCTGTAAATTAGTCTATAATACTTAAAATACATTTAGATATAGTTTTGCTTATCAAAAGAACTTACTCTACCCCAGAGCCTTCTGAAATGTTCACCTATCGAGTAGCATAAGAACATCGATTCTCTCTACCTAAGAGTTTACAACACCGTTCTCTACCCAGGGCAGCTACAGCACTGAGAGCTGAGATTATGGGCAGGAAATACTACTTGGCGGGGGAGGGTGTCTTTATTTCCAGACTTCTCCACAGGGTCTGGGCGGAATTCATGCGATAGGATCAGCAAAGTATAACTGCAAAGAAAACTGTCTGAGAAAGATAAAACTGGATTGGGAGGCAGATAAACCCAAATTCCTGGTGCCGCTCATTTTGCAGATCGCATGCGCAGTCACTGGGGGACGTCTGGTCTCCCTCACTCAGCCTAGCGGAAATGCCAAGTTCGGTGTCTGCGGTGCTCCCTAGGGGGGCCTCCGAGAGGAGCAGGGTTTAAAGGGGAGGATTTCCATCTGTGACAATGAATCTCAATCCATATTCATGGCATCTCAACTAAAAGAAGAAATTTTCCTCAAACAAGCTCTGGTTCTGTGGACACCCTATAAATGAATAAGTAAGTATGAGATGCTTGATTCACTTGCAGTTGAAGAAATACAAAGGAAATGAGCTGAATAGTTCCATCTTCTCTGACAACTGCTTTCCCATTTTGGTGTCAGATCACTGGCAAATGGAAAAAGAGAGAAGAAGAAAGAAAGGGAAGAGAAAGAGGAAAGGAAGTCATTTTCATAAAATTCAACTTCCTGTGGGGAGTCATTGGAATAAAACAGAAAGTGATGATTGGATATCATCTTACAATGTCACTGTCTCCTCACAACAACCCTGATGGGGCCCCAACATTGTCCTCATTGTAAAGATGAGAATAAACAGGTTTGGAAATGCTAAGTGACNCACTATAAATAAGATGATAGCATTTCATGGGAAAGTGTAGCTGCTCATCACCACTCGCTAATTAAAAGATGGAATAACTTCACAGGAAAACCTCAAGCCCTATAAATTTCTATGTTATCTTTGAAGAAATCCTGAGTTAGCAACTACAAATCCCAGACAGCACTCAGATTAGATAAAGAATTATTCAACGTTTACATTTTTCACCCCTGTGGTGGCAACGTAGATTTAAAATGGTTATTTGCAATTCATGCTTGAAAAATAAAGATATTTTGTGTAAGAACTAGGAAAGCTTTTAAAAACATGCTGTGTGGAAAACTGAAACTTTTAACAAGAACTTTTTGCAGTCAACGACAACAGTGAGCTTAAACCCCAACAAGTAGAAAAGATGTATATAAGTAGTCCTTCCTCTGTAAATTAGTCTATAATACTTAAAATACATTTAGATATAGTTTTGCTTATCAAAAGAACTTACTCTACCCCAGAGCCTTCTGAAATGTTCACCTATCGAGTAGCATAAGAACATCGATTCTCTCTACCTAAGAGTTTACAACACCGTTCTCTACCCAGGGCAGCTACAGCACTGAGAGCTGAGATTATGGGCAGGAAATACTACTTGGCGGGGGAGGGTGTCTTTATTTCCAGACTTCTCCACAGGGTCTGGGCGGAATTCATGCGATAGGATCAGCAAAGTATAACTGCAAAGAAAACTGTCTGAGAAAGATAAAACTGGATTGGGAGGCAGATAAACCCAAATTCCTGGTGCCGCTCATTTTGCAGATCGCATGCGCAGTCACTGGGGGACGTCTGGTCTCCCTCACTCAGCCTAGCGGAAATGCCAAGTTCGGTGTCTGCGGTGCTCCCTAGGGGGGCCTCCGAGAGGAGCAGGGTTTAAAGGGGAGGATTTCCATCTGTGACAATGAATCTCAATCCATATTCATGGCATCTCAACTAAAAGAAGAAATTTTCCTCAAACAAGCTCTGGTTCTGTGGACACCCTATAAATGAATAAGTAAGTATGAGATGCTTGATTCACTTGCAGTTGAAGAAATACAAAGGAAATGAGCTGAATAGTTCCATCTTCTCTGACAACTGCTTTCCCATTTTGGTGTCAGATCACTGGCAAATGGAAAAAGAGAGAAGAAGAAAGGAAGGGAAGAGAAAGAGGAAAGGAAGTCATTTTCATAAAATTCAACTTCCTGTGGGGAGTCATTGGAATAAAACAGAAAGTGATGATTGGATATCATCTTACAATGTCACTGTCTCCTCACAACAACCCTGATGGGGCCCCAACATTGTCCTCATTGTAAAGATGAGAATAAACAGGTTTGGAAATGCTAAGTGACTTACCCAAGGTCACATACTCAGTGATGCAGCCTAGTTTTGCACCTATGTTTGTTGACCCCAGCACTTCATTTAAGGTCATAAGAACCTCAGAAAATGCATCTCTCTTAACCTCTCAGTGTCCTCAACAACTCTGAGCTGCCTCAGACGTCCTCATCACTCCTGGATACACAATGACAATTGCCTGCCTTTCTCCAGAGTGCCAGAAACTTCTAACAAAAATCCCCAACCTCCCCCTGATTCCTGATTCAGTAGAAACCTCAGCTCTTACCTCCTCAATCTCTCCAAGGTATCTGACCTTTCATCACCCTACCTTCTGAAGCTCACCCCTCCCTCAGTTTCCTTGACACCACCTTCTCCTATTTTCTTCCCTCTTTTCTGGCCTCTCCTTGATTTGTCTCCCTGCCTCCTCAAGCTGCCTGTCCCTTCAACAGCAATGGATCCCACAACTCTATGCTTCACCGTCTGTCACCATACACACCCTCCTTGAAGAGTTCACCCCATCTGTGGACTCCACCAGCATCCTCACCCTGACACTTCCCAGATCCATGGCTCTAGCCCTGAATCTACTCTAGAGCCCCGCTGGACCCCACTGGAACATTCCACCTTAAGCTTTAGAGAGCCCAAACCAATCTTAGTATCCACACCCATCCCTGAAAATCAGACCTACAATAACAAAACCCACTCTTTGCCTGTATTCCCCATCTCAATTAAAAGTACCACCACCTACACACTTGCCCTGCCAGAAATCTGAAAGAACTCCTCAACTCCCTCCTCTCCTCTCCTCCCCACCCCATTTCTCAGCTGCCATTGCCATGGGTTTTCTATGGACAATCTTGTCCGCTCTGGGTCCAGGCTTCCTCCTCATTCCCACTGCTACTATCTCAGTTAAGTGTGCACCAGCTTTCACTCAGGCCACAGGGAAGGGCCTCTCCACTGAACTCCACCCATCACCTTTCCAATCCAGCTTCTCTCTCCCTATCAGAGCAATCTTTCTTAAATGAGTATCTGATCATTTCACTCCCTTCCTGAAAGCCCTTCAATGGCTGCCTGTAGAATAACATTCAGATTCTTTGGCCAGCAAGGCCTTCATTCTCTCCCTGCCACATTCCCAGCCTGTCACTCACCCATGCATGCACTGCGCAATGTCAGAAATGCACCACTGTGATTCCCCCAGGATACTGAGCGTGCCTTATGCTCACCATTCCCCTTTCCTGGAATGCCGATGCTTCACCGCAATGCTCCTACTCTCTCTGTCAAAGTCAGCTCAAGCCTTACCTCTCTGTTCACCCACTCCAGCAGCCTCCATAGCCCATGGTCCAGCATTTAATATGCTACACTCTCTTTGGTTTCCTGTCTATCTCTAATACTAGGCTGGGAGATACTCTAGGGCAGGAAATTTTAGTCTTTTTCATATCTTGGTTATAAGGTGGCATAGTACTGTAGCTTGTACATGAATGGGAATCAAAAGTGCTTATGGAATATGAATATGACAGGAAAAAACCATAAATAAAATATTAGCAAACTGAACCTAGCAGCATATTCAAAAAACATGTTGTGACCAAGTGGGGTTTATTATGAGAATGCAAGGATGGTTCATTATCAGGAAAGCAATGATAATATTTCACAATATTAATAGATCTAGGGAGAAAAATCATATGATCATCTCCATAGATACGAAAGAGATATCTGACAAAATATAATACTTATTTCTGACTAAAAATACTAAATAAAATAGGAACTGATGGATACTTCCTTAACTGTTAAAGATATATATATAGACCTCAGTCCAAAGGTCAACATCTTACTTAGTGGAAAAAGCTATACATATGCCCACCATACATTACCATTTAACATTGTAAATGGGGAAACAATGGAAAGTGTGTCAGACTTTATTTTGGGGGGCTCCAAAATCACTGCAGATGGTGACTGCAGCCATGAAATTAAAAGACGCTTACTCCTTAGAAGAAAAGTTATGACCAACCTAGATAGCATATTCAAAAGCAGAGACATTATCTTGCCAACAAAGGTCCATCTAGTCAAAGCTATGGTTTTTCCAGTGGTCGTGTATGGATGTGAGAGTTGGACTGTGAAGAAAGCTGAGCACCAAAGAATTGATACTTTTGAACTGTGGTGTTGGAGAAGACTCTTGAGAGTCCCTTGGACTGCAAGGAGATCCAACCAGTCCATTCTGAAGGAGATCAGCCCTGGGATTTCTTTGGAGGGAATGATGCTGAAGCTGAAACTCTAGTACTTTGGCCACCTCATGTGAAGAGTTGACTCATTGGAAAAGACTCTGATGCTGGGGGGATTGGGGGCAGGAGGAGAAGGGGACAACAGAGGATGAGATGGCTGGATGGCATCACCAACTTGATGGACGTGAGTCTGAGTGAACTCCGAGAGTTGGTGATGGACAGGGAGGCCTGGCGTGCTGCGATTCATGGGGTCGCAAAGAGTCAGACACGACTGAGCGACTGAACTGTACTGAACTGGAAGCATAAATCAATATAACAAACAAGAGAGAACTACCAGAAGAATAAAAATAGCAAAGGAGAAGAGTTATAATATCTGTATTCATGAAAGAAAATCCAAGAATACTAATTTAAAAACTAATGAACACAGTAATAGGATCTAACAACAGCATATACAATTAATATACTGTCCTTCTTATATATTAACATCAATTAGAAGAGATAATGGAAGTGAAAAGCTCACTTATAAAAGCAACAAAAGGTAGTTTTAATACCTAAAAATAAATTTAACAAGAAATGGGCAAAGCCTCTATGAGAAAAACCTTTAAAATTACTGAAAAGTAGATGTGTTCAAACAGAAAGACATTCCATGTTCTCAGGAAGGAGTCAACATCAAAAAGATGCCAAAAATCCCCCAGGGTTAATATATAAACTTAACATGGTCCTGATTTTTAAAAATTTTATGGAGTTAGGCAAGTTGATTCTAAAGTTCATATGGGAAAATAGTCAGGAAGAATAACCAGAAAGCTACCAGGAAGGAAAGGCATTATTTGGGAGAGAGAAAGCCAGTATTACCAAATACTAAAACATGGTACAAAGCATCTATAATTAAAATAGTGTGGAATTAGTACATGAGAAGACAGATAAATGGGACATAACAGAAGGTGCAGAAGTAGACCCAACTACTGAAAAGCTGGTTTATGAACACAGATATTTCAAATAAAATGAGGGAAAGACATTTATTTTATTTTATTTTAATAAGGAGTTTGGAGACAACTGGATAGACATTTAGAAAAGGACAAAATTGATCTACACCTCTCAATATACACCAAAATAATCTCTCAATGGATCAGAGATATAAAAAGGAAACCCTACAAATATTCACAGAAAATATAGGTGAATTCCTTGATAACCTGGAAAAGGTAGACAGACAACCTTTCTAACCATTATTCAAAATCCAATTTTCTCAGATGGGTCCTAGAACATCCCAAAGGCAATGGTAAGCAGGATGATGATTTATTATTTTGATAAATATTTCAAAAGTAATTTAGGAATAAAGATGTATTCTCTGTCCTTTTGTACCTACACAAATACAGTATTATTTCTGATTGGTACATGTGAGCCTGAAAAATCAATGGGAGCCCATTTTAAACAGTGCTTCTTTGCCACAATAAGACCACACAGAAGATATTTTTTAATAAAGGAAAGGTTCTTATGATTAGCCTGTGACTCAAGACAGTGATAAAAAGGAAATTAGCTTTGTATTCCTGAAAACAGACTGGGAACCCTCACAGACAGCCCAGTGCAGTCTCTACCAGGACAAAGCAGAGTCAAGTCTGGCAATCCTGCTGTCTCAGCACTGAAGGTCCAGCTGAAGAATTCGAGCTCTCCGGTGGTCCCCAAGGGCCCCGCAGGCAGGGCTTTTGAGAAGGACTGGCAAGAGTCTCAGCCACGTGAATGTAAGTAAAAGGAAGTTCCTTTGACCCTCTCCAGTACATTCAAGAAAATTACTCAGCTCAGGATCCTGACAACCTCACATATTTTCCCCCACCCTGAAAGTGACATCACCAGGAAAAATAATCCCAACCTTCTCCCTCAAGCAGGGGTCTCCCACTCAGGCAGTTGTATCAACAGTGTATTAATATTAATGAATTGTTTAGTAATATTAATACCCCCTCAATGGCTTTGGAGGGGAAACATTCTTGGATTTCACTGGTCCCTGTATCTTTACTCATGCTTCCTTTTGTGACCTAGACCACATCAATCACCTGGAATTCCAGGGTAAAGAAAAGAAATCAGATTCATCTTCATCTTGCTATGAGATTTTATGTATGTATATGTTTATATATCTTAGTATATAGAATATCTTAGTGTCTAGCATATACTAGATGATAACTGCCAGCCATTTTTAGTCATCATTATTACTAAATGATAATATTAGTCATCATTATTACCATCACCATTATTATCAGCTGATGAATGGTTGCATTTGATCTGTGATATAATGCCAAAAAGCAACTAATGTTGCCTATTTTATTGACTTAATCCTGCCAAATGCTGACAAATTACCAACCTCAGCCATTTAAAAAATCACATTTCTAATGCAATAATCCTATCTGCAATGAATGTGGAAGAAATTACTACAGGTTAGAGATTTTTACAAGGTGAATTAAATCACTACAAAAACTGACCATCCTGCTTCACGATTAAAAGTCTGGTAGAATGAAATGCCATTATTCCATAGCTTACTAATAAGTCTTAAAGAAGATATTACTGCTCATACGTCTCTACTGGGAATGTTTTTATAATCCCTAAAATGTTTCAGAAAGGCTTTAATGACAAATGCTACAGGACTTTTTCACTACTCATATTATCTATTAGCTGATCCCTTATCTAAAATATTTCCAAAATGGAAGTTTCAAATGAAGCATAACCATGTGTTCTTAGAAGATTTCAGATAGAATGTTCTCATAACTAGTAAGTATTTAAAATTCAACATCTATTTATAAACAGTCTTACACTGGCTTCTAGAGGATCTTTTAAATGGAGTTATTTTTTCATACCCCTGTTTTGGAACTGAAAAACTACAGGAAAAAAAATACATGTTATGTGTGTATATATATTCCCAAGTCTAGACTTACTTTCAGCCTGGCTATTTAGAGCCTTGTTTGGTGTGCTTAAAACCACTGACACATTCCTTTCTTTAATCTCTGTGATTCCTGGCCACTCTTCTCAGTATGTCTGGCTAATCCTCCTGATATTTCTGAGACATAAATGAACCCAGAATATATGACCAGAGAAAATTCAGCTAGGAATGTAGTTCTGCACTGTTTTTTACATAAAAGATTTTCTTGTATTGATATGTAAATGAGCAGATGTCTGATAACCTTCTGCCAACCTGGAATTTTTTGCTTACTCCAGGGAGTTCTTGGGGGCTGATGTTTCATAGGGTTTGCACTATCCATTCAAAAATTCTGTCACAGACCTCAAAAGGATCTAGGAATGCCCCCAACTGGGAGATTTGTTCTTTGGTACCTATTTCTGGCTTGGTAGCTCAACTGTGAATAGAACAGGAAAGATGCTCTGGCCAGTGGATATGAAATGATTTTATATTTATACATGGGGATGCTACAATGGGTAAAAGGACTGATTTCACTTAAAATCCCAAGACTTTAAAAAAACAAATTTTATCTGACCACTTTCACTTACCTGCCCTAGAAAAGAAACAAAATAAATCCAGTAAGTTACTCTTTTTTTTTTAACTGACTGAAGTGATACTGCTGCTGCTGCTGCTGCTAAGTCGCTTCAGCTGTGTGTCTGACTCTGCACGACCCCATAGATGGCAGCCCACCAGGCTCCCCCATCCCTGGGATTCTCTAGGCAAGAACACTGGAGTAGGTTGCCATTTCCTTCTCCAATGCATGAAAGTGAAAAGTGAAAGTGAAGTCACTCAGTCGTGTCCAACTCTTAGCGACCCCATGGACTGCAGCCTACCAGGCTCCTCCATCCATGGTATTTTCCAGGCAAGAGTACTGGAGTGGGGTGCCATTGCCTTCTCCATGAAGTGATACAAGTCAATCCAAATGATTTACAGTCTGTATCAGGCAAAAAACTTAACTCACTCAGATGTTGCTATTTGAAAGGCTGATACAATACATCGAAAAGGCTTGGTAACTCACTCCAGTATTCTTGCCTGGAGAATCCCATGGACTGTAACTCTTCTGTCCATGGGGCTGCAAAGAGTCAGACTCGGCTGAGCGACTAAGCACAGCACCTGCAGAGCATCATTAAGAGATGTCCTTTTCATTACAGGGGACTGGGATGCAAAAGTAGGAAGTCAAGAAACACTTGGAGTAACAGGCAAATTTGGCCTTGGAATACGGAATGAAGCAGGGCAAAGGCTAACAGAGTTTTGCCAAGAGAACCCACTGGTCATAGCAAACACCCACTTCCAACAACACAAGAGAAGACTCTATGCATGGACATCACCAGATGGTCAACACCGAAATCAGATTGATTATATTCTTTGCAGCCAAAGATGGTGAAGCTCTATACAGTCAGCAAAAACAAGACTGGGAGCTGACTGTGGCTCAGATCATGAACTCCTTATTGCCAAATTCAGTCTTAAATTGAAGAAAGTAGGGAAAACCGCTAGACCATTCAGGTATGACCTACATCAAATCCCTTATGATTATACAGTGGAAGTGAGAAATAGATTTAAGGGACTAAATCTGATAGATAGAGTGCCTGATGAACTATGGAATGAGGTTCGTGACATTGTACAGGAGACAGGGATCAAGACCATCCCCATGGAAAAGAAATGCAAAAAAGCAAAATGGCTGTCTGGGGAGGCCTTACAAATAGCTGTGAAAAGAAGAGAAGTGAAAAGCAAAGGAGAA